>OY282450.1:89459550-90059550 GCA_958295655.1 Palloptera scutellata
ATTGAGAGTAATGTAATTTGAGTATGATTTAATTTTATTAGAATTCAAACATGGACTGAAAGTTTTTGTTTTGAGTACCTAGTTTTACTGCTTTCAAATTTTGGACATGTTTTCTCGGTTACGTCGCATGTGAAGAGTCATTTTCATTTGCTATCTGCGAGTGTAAGCCGTTTTTTACTCAGGGATTGCGCCTGAGTTTTAGCCAGAGCTGGTCCTTGTCTCGCTAATTCAACGGCCCTTTCATTTCCTTCAATACACCTGTGACCGTTTGGAAGCCAGATAAAGCTAATATCCAAACTATAACTAATTTAAATTTGCAAGTTATTCCCTGCATTGGTGAACTAATTTAAAGGATATTAATGCCTAAGCCTGTGGTCGCTGTGGCGTAGTGGTAATGCGTTGGACTGGTACACAGAGTGTCCGGAGTGTCTCGGCACAGGCAAAATCATAAAGTAGAAAAAATAATTTTTCTACACGGCACCACCTCTTGGCAGGCAATGGCAAACCTTCACTTCGCCGTTCAGATTCGGCATTAAACTGTAGGTCCTTTCCACTCATGTACATATATAACACGCACAACATGAGTGGATGCGAAAAGTTCGGCCTAGGTCCTTCATGGGCTGTTGTGCCATTAAAAGTAAAGTAAAGTAAAATAATGTCTGAGCCTAAAGCTCTGATATACGCTTGGCTGTCCCCGAAGATAGCTACTGTAGCCCACTCTTTCACCTTGGCAAGACCTTTTCAGGCTTCTTTGATCGCCAGAAGTTCGGCATGGAAAACAAAACAATGGTTTCTTTTGGACAAATTTGAGATGCTCTGAATAGACCGCTACACCAATCCTGCAGTCCATCTTGGACCCGTCAGTATAGAGTTCCCACTCTAAGCTAGATCTCTCTCCAATTTATTCTTGTTGGGGAAAAAGTTTCGAAACCCTTCTTAAAGCTCAATTTGGGTAATATGTAATCAGTGTTTAATTGTATTGGTATATTCGGTACCTGTGGTTCTTCGCAGTCCAGTGCCCAATTTCTTTTAGCCTGACATCGCTTGAAGCTGCGTTAGCTTGGATATATAGGTCTATAGGAAGCAAATGAACTGGCAAGTTTAGAGCTTCCGTCGGGCATGAAAGGATAATTCCTATACAAGTTGACATTGAGCTCTTGGTATTCTGTTTGTTTTTTTTTTTTGTTGTATTCCTTTCCCATAGCATGCCACCATACTAACAACGTATTCGTCAGGATTGGCCTTATAATGGATGTGTGCCACTTGTAGACGTAGGCTCCACTTTGTGTTGATCATTCGTTTGCAAGTATATAAGGCCTTTCTGATCCTGATTTCTATGTTGGGTTTACAACTGACCTTAGTGTCAAGCAGGAGACTCAAGTATTTGGTTTTCTTTGATAATGCTAATGAATGACCATTCAATTTTGGGGAGATTAAAGCTGAGTATTTTGGTTCTGAACAGCAGTTAAGAAGCAAATGCTTAACACGTTTGTACCTTAACTGTATTTTTTTTTGTTTTGGTGTATACAAATCTATAGTAAGTTATTAACACATTAAGTAGATACCGCTATAAGGTATTCCCTAGGAACAAATTTATCTGTAGCATGTTAAGATTAGAAAATTTGGACTACGCCAATAATTCCCTGTATATGTAGAACCAATGCATATCCAGTATATCAATAAATGGTTTTGGGCCCCAAGTCTTTTAGTTAGTTGAGCCTTTCCATCAGTTTATGATCTAAGGTTTGTCCTGAATACTTGACTTCTGAAAGCTCTAAAACTTCATGTTAACATTTTCGCAAAAGAGCTCATAGTTTTATTCCGATCTACCGAGAGACCCTACCGATGGGTACACGCCATCAAATTCCTGAGGTTTATATATCAATCAATCAATCAATCGATGAAGTTTGTGCAATGCATACCCAGTATATCAATAAATGGTTTTGGGCCCCAAGTCTTTTTGTTAGTTGAGCTTTTCTATCAGTTTATGGTCTAAGGTTTGTCCTGAATACTTGACTTCTGAAAGCTCTAAAACTTCCTGCTAACATTTTCGCAAAAGAACTCAGAGTTTTATTCCGATCTACCGAAAAACCCTACCGATGGGTACACGCCAACAAATTCCTCAGGTTTATATATATCAATCAATCAATCAATCGATGAAGTTTGTGCAATGCATACCCAATATACCAACGATGGTTCAAGGTCCAAGGCCTAGACAGGCAAATGCTAACCTTTGGATTTATATTTACTTAATGCCTTAAAAGAACAGAAACAGAAAGAATGCCTTAAATTACCGAATAAGTTTCCGGAGCAAACTTTTCGCTACCATTTTCTCACTTGGTCACTTTTTTTCTCCCCTTTGAGTTCAAGAAATGATCGATGAAAAATGCCATACCTTTATTTGGATTAATTAATTTTGAAATTATAATAATAAATTTAATTGCAATTTCATTAAGTTCTATATCTAAATTAATATTTCTATGCAACTAATATACAATAAATTCCATTGCACTAAATTCAATATGATATTCGTTAGTTACGCCAATTAACAATTTACTGGCACTTATCTCTTCTTATCTCTGCACAAGAAATACAAAAATTTAAAACAAAAACTGCTTGCCAACTGATCACTCAGTTTATACCCTCTTCAATAAATTCAACGCTTTTGTAATCTTATCTTTATCCAAATCTTATGTAAAACAATACTAAATCACATCTGAACATCGAAACAGAGAAAAATACATGAAACTATAGGCAAATACGTTCTGTGTTGCCAAGAGTTAGTGCTCCACTTAAGTAAAATCACGCGCGCGCAAACACACACACACACACACACACACACACACACAAACACACACAAAACACGAATACAGACACATTGGAATGTTTACGGAAAGACACAAAAACTGCCAGTTAATTCTGTGTGTTGTCGTTTCCTTTAGCTTCGAAACAAAACAAACAGAAAAGGAGAACCAAAAAGAATATATTTCTCTTTCATTTCCTTTTTCCGCATACAATACGCCATGTTAGTCAAAGCGTAAGCGAATGGAAAAATATTTTGTACATATATTATATAATAAAAGAAAACACCATTAATCATAATCAAGAAGAAGGACGTAGCAAGGATATTTAAAAAAGCTTAAGTGAGATATGCCTGCCAGCTTGCCTGCCTGACTGCCCGCGTGCTTGGCTCCCTTTGTGTGTTATGGTCATTGTGAGGGTGTAAATAAATACTGATGTGTATGTATGTGTGTGTGTGTGTGTCTGTTTTGTGTATATGAATATGCAGTATGCGGGAGTAAGTATGTGTTGGCATATGTATGCATGTATATATGTACATAGTTGAGTGCCTTCATGAGGATAATGTTAATGGAGAGTGCTTATAGCAGCGGCAAAAGGATACTTCATTAATTAACTCATAAATCG
This sequence comes from Palloptera scutellata, assembly GCA_958295655.1. Classification (NCBI taxonomy): domain Eukaryota; kingdom Metazoa; phylum Arthropoda; class Insecta; order Diptera; family Pallopteridae; genus Palloptera; species Palloptera scutellata. Next base: position 89,462,977 of record OY282450.1, read on the forward strand.
TTGTGAATATCGAATGACAAAAATGCAGAAAGCACAAAAGAGAAGGGATAAAAATGGAAAAACTCACACGCATACAAACTTACAGACACACACACACACATATATGGTATAAGTATCATCAAGTATCATCCTTTCCTTTATAATATATGTCCTTTCTTTGCTATATAAGAGTTTACATGCAACAGTACAGCAATAAAATTTGATATTTTAGTATTCGGATTAAAGTCACTTTTCTGGCTGTTATGGAATGCGTAGAGAAATAACTAAAAATTATACATACATACATACTCGTACATATGTGGATATTAGTTTCACTTGTTATTGTTGTTGTTACTGTATTACATTGTATTCGATAAATTAACTACATACTTGTATTCTTCCTTTCTGTTAAATGAACTTGAACAAATTCAATAAATGCATTGAGCATTTAAATCAACATCCAGATTACTTATATATTCTAATGTTATTTTAGTAAATTTGTAGTTAATTGATTTGATTGTCTTCTACGAGTAGTTTTAGTTTAGATTTATGTTTAACACATGTTGATGCATCGACTTTACGTAAGTAAATACACGAAATTAATTTTTGTTTGGTTTTAATGGCTCAACAGTTGATTGAGACCCTGGCCGATCTTTACGCATCCACTCATGATGTGAAGTGAAAAGCTTTTCATATGCAATTTTTTCTCTTATAGGGTTGCCATTGCCTGCCAAAAGTTCGAGTCTTGCAGAAAAAATTGATTTTATACTTTGTGACTTTTGCATGTGCCGAGGTTTGAACCTCGGATAACCAACTAGCCCGGATGGCAACCATGGCGAAAATAGAAATTACAATTTCATTTACTCCATGCAAATAGAAAAGTAGTTACTTCCTTTAACATTATTCTAAAGTAATCGATTAAAAAATAGTAATTATTTGGTAAATCTACCATCGACCAGATATTCACATTACGCCTGGAATAAATCCTGGAAAAGACCCGAGAAAAACAGATCGACACCCACTATCAATTCGCCGATTGTAAAGCCGCCTTCGACAGCACGATTAAGGATCACATGTAGGCCGAAATGTCTGATTTTGGTATCCCTGCAAAACTCATTCGTCTTTGCCCAACACCACCAGCACAGTGAAAATTGGGACAGACCTCTCCGCACTATTTGATACCAAAAGAGGTTTCAGACAAGGTGACTCCCTATCGTGCGACTTCTTTAACCTTATGCTGAAGAAAATAATTCGAGCTGCGATCATCGACATCTCTGGCACTATCTTCTAAAAGAGATATTGATGAGATTGACATCATTAGCAACAACGCTCGAGCGGTCAATGCAGCATTCTCCAACCTGGAAAGGGAGTCTCGTCGTGTGGGTCTAGTGGTGAACGAGGACAAAACGAAATACCTTGTATCAACAAACAAGGAGTCACGGCGTCTTGGTCAAAATGTCACTGTTGACAACTATACTTTTTTGAAGTCGTCAAGGATTCGTCTAGGATCCAGCATAAACACTAACAATAATGTCAGCCTTGAGATCAAGCGGAGACTAACTCTACTGATCCCGTAGGTGTTACTATGTAGTAACACCTACGGGCTCAGTAAGCAATTGAGAAGTAGAGCCCCCTCTCGACCGACGAAAATAACGCTCTATAAGTCCCTCATCCTTCCCGTCCTAATGTATGGCGCAGAGACGTGGACATTGACCATCAATGATGAGAGGTTGTTAGGAGCGTTCGAGAGAAAGATACTCCGTAAGAGCTACGGTCCAGTATGCGTGGACGACATGTATCGAATAAGATGGAACGATGAGCTGTATGTGCTGTACGTCGACACTGACATAGTCAAGCGTATAAAACTCCAGCGGCTTCGCTGGCTAGGTCATGTTGAGCGGAAGAACGCGCTCCGGCTAGAAGGGTGTTTTATTCGAACAAGGGTGAAGGAACACGCAGAAGGGGACGTCCTAATCTCCGTTGGAAAGACCAGGTGCAGGGCAACCTGACTGCACTTGGCCTTATCAACTGGCGCCAGCGCGCGCATAACAGAGGCGACTGGCGAAGCTTTGTAGAGGCGGCCAAGACCGATCATCGGTTGTAGTGCCAGTTAAGTAAATAAGTAAGTATTATTTGTAATTTGTAATTAAGTGTTATTCCTAGAGTAATATGCTCGATAGGCTCTGCAGGCCCTGCTTAGAACTATTTATAGTAATATAATAGGTTAAGTAGTTTTTATTAAATTCAAGATTAGATTAGATTCCAAATAGAAAATAAAAAAAGTTTTCAAAGACTCTCTAGGTAAAGTAACATCCAGAGAATTATTTGAAACAGAGAAGGTAGATACTGAAATAGTTCTATTAATCGTTTCATTTAATGCATTATCCGTTTCATGCGGCGCGATATAAAACAAATCAGCATGACGAATTTGTATGTAATAATTCCGGCCTATTTTGCCACTAATAATATTGTCGATAAAAATGAGAGATTGCATAGTTCTCCTTGATTTAAGAAACTTCAAAGCTATGAGCAAGCAAAGAGTATTATAAGGATGCAAAGGTTGAGTAAAATTAAGTTTAAGTGAATGAAGAGCATAATTAATAACCTTTAGCATAAAATGGATTCCATATTCCAATCTGGAATGAACAAACGTAATGTAAATGAGCTTTAAAGTGTAGATATTTACTATTATGTCATACAAATGAGCGTTGGAAATTATGCAGTTGTGAGTTAAACAAAACATCCAGATCAAACACTTTCTTAAGCGATGACAAGTGCTTACTAGCAGGCTATAAGATGAAGCAAAAGGAGAACGATTCATGAACGACAGAGGGGTAACTTGAGTTCCAGGGGTAACTTGACCGTTTCTTGCATTAATTTTGTAAATTTCCCACGTACCAGATGGAGCAAGCCATTGAATCTCTTCTTCCAAGCGCTTAAAATTTTCAAATATCAAATTTCTTAAAAGCGAATATTTTTACCTACATACGTGCCACGTCTAAGCATAAACGCAAACAGTCTGCCAGCTAAACGAAATCCCTTGTTTACGCTTCAGTTTTTAGAAGATGTTCCGATTTGCAATAACGTCGATTTCAATACATTACAAAAGCAATAAATCTTGGAATTTGTTTTCCTGCGCGTACTATATTCATCGCAAGCATCTTATACCATGGGCACTTAGAGTCCGAAACCCAAGAAATATAATATTATTTTCCAGCCTCTATATAAGTAAGATATAAGTATAAGTATTTCCTCTTTTTCAATTACTTGGTTTATTTACCGAATATTTGTAAGCAAACTAGAAGAGATACTTATCATTGATAAATAAAATAAAAAGCCATGGCCCCAATATACTACCTTGTGGAACACAAGAAGTGGCTCCAAATGAGTAAGATTTGACACTATCCACGACTACAAATGAATGCCTGTCACTAGTCAAAGAAGTTATAATGAAAAACAATTTCAGCCAGTTTTGCTATTTATTAAAATGATGTGGCAATCCTTGTCGATGGCTTTAGAGAAGTCAGTGTAAGTTTAATCGACTTGGATGATTTACTACAATAGTCACTGGATGGAACTGACCAAGATGCCAAGCAACCTTTGATTGAAATGCGGCGACAGACCACCGTTGTCTAAATTAGTAGAGTAGTTTAATATTTTTTGGTACCGCTAATAACATCTCCAGTCGTAAGACTTAGAAATTCCATATTAAGTATCACAGATTGTCAAATCTTCTAAATCTGTAATATGATCAAAATTCGGCATATCAAAATCAGGAAAAGGGCTGCAGTTGCAACAGCCTAGCCTGTGTTTATAAAACATTGAAATTGGATTATAAGGGTGAGACCTTTTTGATTGAATGAAGTTCGAAAATGATTGTGATTCCGTTTTATTACCTTCTACATATACACACTATATAAGCTGCTTAACATTTTCTTGTTGATATTCGAGCTGCCAATACATACTCGTAGATGCAGAAAAGTGTGTTCTAAGCTTAAATGGTTAAAATTTGAGAAATGAAAAATATGTAATAATAATTTAAAAAAGAAAAATTTATTATCTCGTACTTCAAGAAATACGATACATTTAACATGCAAGCATTTGTTGAGCACAGAGTTGAGTAGAATTGCGCAAGCAAATCAAATGATAACCACATTTTATTTACTGAGTATATCGAAGAGCACAAAAAAAAAAACAACAACTTAACTATATTACAGTTATTTTTTATTTTGTTGTTGCCTTCATAACTATCAGTTGAAAGTAATACGAAAGGATGTCAGCTGCAAGCAAATTATAGAAAGAAAAAGCGGTGAAATTCAAACTTGAACACTTTAAAGCAGTTGAGTACAGAGAAAGAAAGAAAAAGAGAGATGAAGAGTGAGTGGGAAGATAGCTGACGTTCACTTACTTATTTTTAATGGCACAACAGCCCATGGAGGGCCTAGGCCGAGCTTTTCGCATCCACTCATGTTGTGCGTGTTATATTTGTACATGAATGGAAGGGACCTACAGTTTAATGCCGAATCCGAACGGCGAAGTGAAAAGCTTTTCATAGCAATTTATACTCTTGTAGGTTTGCCATTGCCTGCCAAGAGCCAAGAGGTGGTGCCGTGTAGAAAAATTATTTTTTCTACTTTTTGATTTTGCCTATGCCGAGATTCGAACCCCGGACACTCTGCGTAGCAGTCCAACGCATTACCACTACGCCACAGCGACCACTGTGACGTTCAAGTCGACGTTAACTAACTTATAGTGATTTACATATATACCTACAGACATGTACCTATGTCTTGGTCTATATATATATATACATCTCTATTTACAATTTATTTGAAATTATTGAAGATCTCCATTTTGTCATATTGCTCTCTTTCGTTGTTGCTGTTGTTATATAGAAAATATTCAGTTGCAGAAGTCACTTGCAATGACATACACACTATGGTGAAGAGTGAATGGGGTAGACGGCCAGGTGTAGTGGGTAAGTGCTGTCTAACAACAAAGCGAGCAATAGGTAAGAAGAGAAAATCGTTATCGACTTTTATCGCCGTCAAGCATTTTAGCGTTTTGTAAGTTGGTTTCGTGTTGCTTTTTATAATTCTAGTTTCTTCTTTGTTTGTTTTTCCTTACTGCGTATAATATACTTGTTTTTTTTCGCTTTGAAATCAATCATTTTATACACGTGTGTAAACTTTGGTGCATTTAGTTTTATGGTATTTTGATGAATTCTTTTGTATCTAGATACTAGTGTTCAAAATATAAGAAATTCTTTAATAATTGCACACACGCACACATAAATACAATATTACGTTGGTAAATCCACACATGTACATATGTATGTATATTTGTATATGGTATTAATATATTTTTTAAATCGTTATACTTGGCGTATGAGTGATATTTTTTTTTTTTCTGTATTAACAAACTTTTTGTTTACATTCCTATCATTGATGGATGGATCACTTTAACTCATTCATATGAACTTTCAAATGTTAACCCTTCAAAAAATGTATTCACTGCATTAAATTTATCAAGTGGTCGCTGTGGCGTAGTGGTAGTGCGTTGGACTGCTACGCAGAGTGTCCGGGGTTTGAATCTTCGCACAGGCAAAATCAAAAAGTAGAAAAAATATTTTTCTACACGGCACCTCTTGGCAAACCTACAAGAATAAAAATTGCTAAGAAAAGCTGCTTTTCACTTCGCAGTTCGGATTCGGCATTAAGCTGTAGGTCCCTTCCAATCATGTACAAATATAACACGCACAACAAGAGTGGATGCGAAAAGCTCGGCCTAGGCCGTCCATGGGCTGTTGTGCAAATTAAAAGTAAGTAAGCATTAAATTTATCACTGCATCAAAATTAATCAATATTAATTTCTATAGTAAAAAAATTAGCCTAAATTGCCTGAATTGTGTAAATTAAATAAAAAGTTATTAATTTTGTTAATCGGAAGTCTTTAGTCGTCCTAATATTTTTCGATAAAACTAAAAAAATTATTGTTTTATTTTTTTCTTATTGACATTATGAAATCCATATTGAGAATAGAGGTAAACTTGTTTGTTCTCTTTCTGGTCCAACTGATTAATTTCTAATTGTTGAGGCACATGATAAATTACTTAATATTCAAAGAATGAACCATTCAGAACAGAATATTGCTACAAAATAAATTACATTATTGGGCTAAAAAATAAGCTGCATCAATCAATTTGCAAATAAATTGCAGGCACGTTTACAAAAATCTTTTAGACTGCAGGTGTTCCACAAAAAACATACGCACATTATACCAACAAACAAGAACAAAAATTAGTCACAAACAAAAAAAAAAAAAACAAAAGCAGTGAAAGTAAATGTAAAGGATGTGAACAAATAATTTGCTGTCAATCACCAAATTGTTTATAATTATTAAAATTGATTATGTCATTTGTGTGTCAATATAAGTATGTGTGATGGTTTTGTGTTGGGTATGTGCGCGTGAATGTAAGAGGGTGGGTATGTGAATCTTTAATACCCACACAATGACAAAGTTAAGTAAGTAAACCACTACACACATGCTGAGAAAGTATGCATGTATAACACACAACAACCACGCATGCATATTCATTGCTTCTATGTACTCGTCCATACTATTTATATGTGTGTGTGTGCATAGGTGTCATAATAATTAGAAATATTTTTTAAAAGCAACCACATTCACACACATTCACATTTATTTTAGCTATCTTTCTATGTCGGCATAACCGCGCGTATTCTCATGTTTGTCTTTAAGTGTGTGCGTGTTTTTTTGGTTTTTATTGAGTTGGCACAAAGCATTGAAGGCCGAAAAGTGTGGGACTTGCTTTTAAGCTAACCGCACCAAAAATGTATGTATGTACCATATGTGAGTGTGTGTGTATGGGTGTGTGTGTGTGGGTCTGTGTGGGTGTGTGTGGATGTGTAGTTGTGGCATTTTAATGGCAACTCAATTTAATTAAATGAAAGAAACCACAACAGCAACCGACTTCTGCCTTTTCTACTTCTAACTTTTACTCACATAATACATATAAATAAAAAAAATATACAAGTGCAGCTGCGAGCACTTTAATATAATAGCTTTAAAAAACCGAATTCTTTAATGGTTTAAAAAAAATATTTTGAAATAGAAATTCACTTCCTTCTTAATATTGCATAGAAGGTTCTATCGAGCGTACTGTGCGAAAGACTGAAGCCCATCGTCAACAAACTGATTGGACCTTATCAGTGTGGCTTCAGGCCTGGTAAATCCACCATCGACCAGATATTCACACTACGCCAAATCCTGGAAAAGACCCGAGAAAAACAGATCGACACCCACTATCAATTCGTCGATTGTAAAGCCGCCTTCGACAGCACGATTAAGGATTACATGTAGGCCGAAATGTCTGATTTTGGTATCCCTGCAAAACTCATTCGTCTTTGCAAAATGACACTGACCAACACCACCAGCGCAGTGAAAATTGGGACAGACCCTCCGTACCATTTGATACCAAAAGATTTACAGACAAGGTGACTCCCTATCGTGCGACTTCTTTAACCTTTCAGCATAAATATTTCGAGCTGCGAACATCGACATCTCTGGCACTATCTTCTACAAGAGTGTCACGCTGCTAGCATATGCTGATGATATTGACATCATTGGCAACAACGCTCGAGCGGTCAATGCAGCATTCTCCAACCTGGAAAGGGAGTCTCGTCGAGTGGGTCTAGTGGTGAACGAGGACAAAACGAGCGAATGGAAGAAAGCGCTGCAGCTAAAAGGGTGTTTTATTCGAACCACGGTGGAGGAACACGAAGAAGGGGAGACGTCCTAATCTCAGTTGGATAGACCAGGTGCAGGGCAACCTGACTGCACTTGGCCTTATTAACTGGCGCCAGCGCGCGCATAGCAGAGGCGACTGGCGAAGCTTTGTAGAGGCGGCCAAGACCGATCATCGGTTGTAGTGCCAGTTAAGTAAGTAAGTAAGTCAAAATTCACTTCAAAATAAAACTAAATTTACATTAAAATATAAGTAATTCAAAAAGTTTGTATTAAATGTTTATGAGTAATAAGGACTAGCCGCTTCATTAGCTTGGATGGAGTAATTAATAAAAGTTATTGTCGATGAAGGAACAACTAACTTCTAAATCCTCCCATCAATCTCTGGATTCGCAAAGCAAACGCAGTAGAAGTCGAATAATATAAAAAAAATTCATGAAAGCAAATGAGCTGTAATCCTTCACTATTTACAAGACATGCTTGTGCTAACACGTATTTCGGTTATTGAGAAGAAAAGAAGTTACCTTACCCAGTTCTCCAAAACCAAACATTAAGAAGAAGAATCTCTTAAAAATTATCCCAATGATGATTCACAATATTTTTAAGTTTCTCGCTCCGAGACATTGACAAATAAACATATCAGTGATTAAATCTGTGGATGCACGAGTCACCTGCATCGCAATTATTGGCAGATACTTCAAAGGTCTTAGTGTTTATAGAATAAGAAAAACAATTCAACTGTCAGTACCCACTGATCGTGAGAAACGTTTCCGAAATGTTTTTGATTCAGATCGTTAGAATCATTATATGAAACGGGAGATTCTTTTTTCTACTATGATCCCCAACAGGGCATTAACAACGTCAGGAATCTCGTTCAGTTTTTTGCAGTTCTTTCAGCTTGTTCCAGTTCTTGCCAGATGTACTAGCTGACTAACTGTTACTAATACCAGTTCAGTTATTTCCCAGGTTTGGAGCGGTCCATTAGATTAAATTGTATTACAAAGCTTCCTGCGCTATGCTAAGCCTTTACTGTGTGGTCTATCCCTATCCCCATCTACTTCTTTCTTCTACTTTGATCATCTTAGGGTTTTTGTTTTGTGAAACAACCTCTCGTTGGATATTAAATATGGCCAGAAAGTCAGGAGTACAAATCGATTTGATTGAATAAAAGGTTGATGTGTACTACGATCTTAAAGATCTATTTTAGATCTTTAATATAACAGCTCAGTTACTTAGTTAGTAACTCAGACAAACCAATCTTGCTCACGAATCTCAGTAGTATTTAGATGTGACTTCAAGGTTATGATGTCTCTTATTTCTGGGCGATAGTGCGGCAGACATCTTTTCGCCCTTCAGTGCATAAGGATGTAGTTTGGTGTTTCCTCGTTACCTTGGAAAAAACTAAAAGCGCTATCCTGACTAAGGCCTAAGTTATTCATGTGCTCCTCCACAGGTCTTAATGTATCTTAATTTGCAGAAGCACTTACACGAATTTTTAAAATTTACCAGGAGAAGCAAAAGTGAAACTTTATTATTTTAAGTAGCGTAATTTTTAATAAAATTTAAATTTTAGGCAGAGGTGCAGATGAAAACGTTTTGTGATAATCCAACAAAAACTCGAATAGGAAAAATTTGGTGTTAGGGCTTTTGCAAATCAGGGCAGCATTATACTCCTCCATGATAGGGAGGCTTATGCACACAAATACTCACAAAAACTCATACATTCATATACAAACATACATAAGTGTACACAAACATACTTACATTCATACATACATACACATATAGAACATGCGTAGCATTTGTTTGTGGTTTTTAGCAGCAATTTTAATTTTCTTACCATTATTTTACTCTAATTTTCCACATTTTCCCTTGCCATTGCAACCGTCGTTCTTACTCAGGAATCAAATCGTTCATCAGTGGGCGATGTCTTTCTCTGCATACATATTTTTTTTTTCTTTTGGTTTTTATTTGGTTCAACTTTTTCCTCTTTATTATTATATTTTTTCCTCTACAATTGCTTCGCTGTGCCATTGCACAGGAGTTAAGTTATTTATTGGGATTATTTTTCAAATGACACTTGGAATTTATTGTTGATGCTTTTAAAATTGCGAAAATGTTTTTTGTTTTTTTTTTTTTTGATTGCTTTTGTTTGTGGGTGTTGCCGAAATATAAGAACATATTCTGTTTATTTCTACTTAATATTTATAAACATATGTATGCACATGTGTATATCTGCATCTACAGGGTGGCACAAAAGTAATGTCATTATGTGAATATGCCATAATTATTGCAAATGGCGTCAAATGGCATTGTGCTTTGACATTTCCTTATATAGTAGACAGAGAGCTAAGAACTAAGTAGATAGAGAACTAAGTAGTTGGCAACAAACAGTGGAGCCTACATACTTCAAAATCACCAATTTGTAGCCAAAATGCTATAAAACCAGCACAAATGTGCTTCAACTCATCGGTCATTTGACCGGTGTCATTTTTCCAACTTAATTCCACAGAAAATAGAGACAATTATTTTTTTAATTGCTAAGAAACGGGCAGCCAATTCACAGTACGATATTACTTTTGCCCCACCTTGTACTATACTATACATGTAGATGAATTCATTAAGTAAGTTTATTGATTAAGTTTTTCGTATTGCTGAATTTCTCTATGTTTATTTTTATTTGAACAGTTTCAGCAAAAATTAATGGGATTTTTAAAAGCTTTTGGTATTTATTCGTTTAATTTGAAGTGTTTGTTTCTGGTTTGGTTTGTAGCAAGTCGGAATTACTTACTTGCCGTACTTTCGTAAGTTTTAAACTATCTGCTAACACCACATAAGCAGATTGTATGTGCATAACACTTGAGACTTCCCTTGCATTTATGATGATATCTGGTTGGACCTTGTTAGAGTCCAAAGTCTTGGGTAGCGGTTCCTTTTCTATATATGGCATAAATGTTCACATAAATTAATAATATATGGTTTTGACTTTCTTTTATCTATTTTTCTTTATTTCTTTCTTTTGGTTTTAACGTAGACCCATCTGCAAGCGAGACCGAGCTACAAGCGTTTGCTGGCAAATCATGGTGCAAAGAAAATGAGACAATACTGACCGATCATTAATTTCGCGTCATCTGTATGCTCACCTCACATCAGTGAAGCACAATAGCCACGCCTACACACCTTAAGACATTCCACGATGCTGCTCTCCGTACTATCATAGGCTATCACCTTATGTCTCACAAAGAATACCCACTTGACCATAAGAAGTTGATGAAATTGAAGGAGAATAACATCTTGCTCTCAAATAAATTCAGAGTTGACTCCACCTTAACGGACCATAACGTAAGCAAATTTCTGGACCAACCACTGCAGGCGTGTGTGACCGCCTTAAAAACTCTACACCCAGAAGCTTCTTAAGGCCGAATACCGAACCACGTCCTAAACATAAGATCACAACTCGGTAGCAGAAGAAGAGAATCAGCTCCCAACATCCACAAGTTATAGCCTGGTACAACTTAGATCAGGCTGGAGCTCAAATACTACATGGCGAGACTCAGCGGAGAGGCCGTGAATATGTGTCCGAAATCCGGACGGAGCCAACATGACACAACACTCCTTTTTAGTTGGTCATTTAACGTTACGACAACCTCACTATGGTCAAGGCCAATTGAAGTTGCTCCCTTGCTTGACCTGGACCTTAAAAAAAATATGTGAGAATTCAGGAACTTTCGAGTGAAGTGAATCTTATCACGATCAACTTGTTGCTCTTCTACACATCAACCTGTTTTTTACGTTTTCGATGTTCTTTCTATTTGGCTCAAGACAATGAAAAATGTGAAAATAACTTGTTGGAAAAATCCACTCAAATGAAAAATAGTAATAATTTCAATGCAGAATTCTCATTCGAAATTCCTTTCGTTCCGTTTAAATATGAGAGAGAGTATCATAGAACAGTGCATGAACATAAAGTGAGAGCCGGTATTGTGATCGGACTTATTTTATACTAGGTAGATGACAAATTTGGTTGTATAGGGATTGAGCCCATGCAGTACAAACAGCGACGTCGACTCTCTGAATCTCATCTCATTTGTACTCGTACATACACACTCGGTCGACTGCCAACCATCGAGTAATTTTCATAGTAGCGAGTGATTGACTTCAAAAGAATTTACTGTTACTATTAGTCGTGCTGTTTTTGCGAGAAATTGTTTCAGTGCAAATGCATAAATAGGAGAGAGGGAGTGTGCTGTTCGTGTTGTTCTTGCAGGAGTGGATTTTGTTTATTCGCTCTTTGCGTAACATTTCGATTTCATTTCGCAATAAAGGGATTGAGAGTTTATTGTAAATTTTTGATGTGTTATGCACACAAACAAAAAAAGCCAAACAAAATAAAACAATTAGTTCCACAAAAGGTAGCTAATCCAGATTACAGTACGCTCCCATAAGAAGTTTCACATCAAGAATTTCTGGTTCTGTTGTTTGAAACGGGATTATATTCAATGCCAAAGAGATTATAGGGATTTAGATGATGGGCATAATCAGAAATACCAATGCTGTTAAAATTTATTCATAATTTCTTATCCAGAAATTTAGTATTTGTGGTGTTAGTGGGAGGCTATGGTGAAGATTCATTTAGAACTTTCCGTGGTTAGGTCTTCTACTGCGTATCACGAAACGAGTTAAGTACTAGTCAGTTTAATGTTACTAAAAATTAAATGGCTTGCATGCAGATAAAGATTTGAGCCCCATGAATAAACTTATACCCTTTCCAATAGCGAATCATGACTTGCATTCCAATTATATTCATAAGCTTCAGAGAAAATGAAATATGATTAAGTGAAAGTAATACGGTTTGAGCCTTTTACGATATTAAACCTATTTTTTAAACGTATTAAATATTTACAGATATTACAAAAAAAGAAGTCAATATCAATAATTTACCTAAAAGTATAAAAGTATACCAATCCAATTTCATTTAAATTTCATGCACTCTCCCAACACATACACACTCAGTGTGTATACATTTAAATTTTAATATATATATATACATATTATATTTACATACATACATACAAATATCCATGGATGTGTGAACATGCTATATGGATATTAAAAAAGCATTTCAAATAAATGCAATATTTTTGCAATTGAAAAAGAGAATAAAATCGGTTTACAAGAAAATTAAATATACACGTGAATGTCGAGTCGATAGAATACCACGAAACATCCACTCATGCACGAACATATACAGATGCCGATAAATGTACATATAAATATAAACTTAGGTATGCTACATACATACAGTGTCGGACAGTATAATAAGGACACCTTGCACTATAAAACTTCCATTGATTTTTTTTTATCGGACTGCTTATGGCAAACAATTTTTATAGAGAAGGAAATGGTATCACTTCGCCGTTCGGATTCGGCATTAAACTGTAGGTCCCTTCCATTCATGTACAAATATAACACGCACAACATGAGTGGATGCGAAATTCTCGGCCTAGGCCCTCCATGGGCTGTGGTGCCATTAAAAGTAAGTAAGTAAATGGTATGGTACTTATATACTTTATAAGTTTCTAGGTGGCAACACTACATTTAAATATTTTTTGGGGATTCCCAAACAAAAAAGTTGAAGCGAAGCATTCGAAGGCGGACAATAAAAATAAGAACAGCAGACGAAAAAATGTATATATTAAAAAGAAAACTTAAATTGGTTTACAATTATATAAATTGTACTGGTAAGCATTTAAATGGTAGCATTGAGAGTAATTCAACAAATTAAATGTAAACTATTCCGTAAAGTCACAGCAAAATGGGTCGAGCAAAGCACTGTAGCAAGGAGGAGCGTGACTTGGTGAAAAAAACTGCGAAATGAGGGACAAAGCATCCGCCAAATAGTATAAAACTATTAGCAGATCCTCGACATTTGTCTACCAATCTTTAATACCTCAAAAATGTCATTGCAAGAGAGGTAGGCCCCACAAAACTACAAGTGCAGATGACAATCGCATTAAAATTTTGGCGGCACGCGATCCATTTAAGGCAGCTGCCGCAATTAGAGAGGGGGCAGGGTTTCAAATTTGTGCTCGATCAGTAAGGAGACTTTTGGTGGGAAAACGAAATGTAAGGGAGAACAGCACGAAAAGTACCAATGTTGACACAAAGACATCGAAAGTGTCCCATAGAGTTCGCTGAAGCGCACATTGAATGGGATGGTTCAATTAATGCAAAAAAATGGCCTAACGTATTATGGGCAGACGAAGGCAAGGTGAATCTTGTTGGAAGTGATGGCAAACGTTGGGTTAAACGCCCGAAAAATGCAGAATTGAGCACAAAATATACTAGGAAGACGTTTAAGCATGGAGGTGGAAGCATCATGGTATGGGGATGCTTTTCTTGGTATGGTGTGGGCCCTCTGTATTGGATAAAAGAAACGATGGACAGATTTCTTTACGAAAAGTAAACATCCTTCAGGAGGTGATGCTTCCTTATGCTGAATGGGAAATGCTCCTGAAATGGCAAATGCAACAGGATAACGACCCAAAGCACACCTCAATCCTTGCGCGAGATTCGTTTTCCCGTTATAACCTGGCCTTCACAATCTCCTGACCTTAATCCAATCGAGAACTTGTGGAATATTGTGAAAGAGAAGATTGGCAGGTTACCAGAGCTAAAAACAAAGACGAATTGTGGCTAAGCATTCAAAGAGCGTGGTACTACATACCCCAGGCTACTTGCGCGTCGCGGTTTTAATTAACCGGTGGCTATGTGGCTATTCCACAAAATATTGGCATTAGTGAACAATTTGAGTCAAAATTTTATAAATTTTTTTTTTTTTAATTGAAGAGAAGTGTTTTTGTTTAGTTTGTCCTTTTGATTGATTTGATGATTTTATGTATAACTTTAAAATTTAGTTTTTTTTACACTGAATTGATTTTGTTTTTGTTTTTTTTTTGGGAAAAATTTACCTTATGGAATAAATGAATAAAAGTAAATACATTTTAAATTTATCATAAGCCTAGAGAAATATTTTTTTAAGGTTTTTGGTTTCAGAACAAGGTGTTCTTATTTGATTGTCCGACACTGTATATAAACTTATGCAATGCATAAATACAATGAGTGATAGATTATTGTTGACATGCAGTGCATTTGCATGTATGTATATGTTAATGCATATGTATAAGTGTGTGTGTAGAGTAATGAATGCAGTCAATGACATAACATCAATGCAACGATTCTCAGTGGAATACACAAACATATACAAACACGGTCATAAGTTTATATATTCACTAATAATATTGAGTATAAATAGAAATTACTACTTTCATGGGAATGTATTGTAGTAAATATGAAGTTTGTTATGACGATACTCATATACATACATAAAAAGATAGTAAGTAAGTAGTATAGACACATGAACTCATATGTTACAAATACCGTAATTGTATGCATGTATGATTGCTACAATCATAATACAACTGACTTTTTTTTTTTTTTTGCTCGTTTCGTTTTTATTATTTACTTTTATTTTTCTGTTCATCTTTCGTTGAAGCAACATTTGAAGTAATGTTGATAAAAGTATAAAAATAAAAGTATCCATTTAAAATTTCGCATTACAGTGACGGCGCAGTGAACTCGCGTGCGTGTGTGTGTGAGTAGTGGTGTATGTTTGTATTGCTTCTTAGTTCAACAGATTGTTATATGCAGATGCATTAACAATGAATGTTTAGTTGAATGCATGTGTGTATGTGTATGTGTGTTTAGGTAAAGTGCATCCCTGTGCAAGAGCACTTTTTCTGCATGTATTTTTAAATGTACACTCCAAGAAAATCCGTTCTTATTTGCAATGTGAGTGTGTGTGACTTATACCCGAGTTTTATTCTGCAACAGTGATATTAGTTGTTAGTTGTTATTATTCTACATGTACTAGAAATCTGAAGAGATTATGGAATACTCTTTTCAACCGTTATGGCTGCATAAGATTTAAACTTTCGATGTAATAACATCTTCATTTGTGGTATTTTCGTCAAATTCCAAATCACACTGTCTGACAAGAAACACTTTCCAGTCAATTTAGTTTTAGCTGTTTCTTGAAATAAAACTTCTTTACCGAGGTTGTACATTGAAAATTTTTTAAATCGATAAAGGTACGATATCGTGCCGCAGGTAGCGCTGTTACTGTTTCTACTATTTTTCTAATACTATTTCTACTACTATTTTCAACTTCTTTTCCACTTCTTTTCTACTAATATTCTCTAGGTATGATTTCGTGCTGCAGGTAGCGCTGTTACTGTTTCTACTATTTCGCTACTACCATTTCTACTACTATTTTCCACTACTTTTCCCACTGCTTTCCTACTACTATTCTCTACTACTACGTTCTACTCCTATTCATTTGCTTCTATTTCTACTACTATTTTCTTTTACAATTTTCTACTACTTTTTATTCTACTACTATTTTTACTATTGTACTTTTTCTAATACTTTTTCACCTACTTTTGTGTCATAAAGCAATATCGTCTATGGATGGATATTTTGAGGTTTGATTTTTTGGTTGGTTAAGGTGGCTGAAATACTTATACACATGCAGTCTCGCTGTAGCGTAGTTAGTTGTGTGTTGACCTGCTGCACAGAGTGTCCGAGGTTCAAATCTCAACACAGGCAAAATTAAATCGCAGAAGAACTATTTTTCTTTACGGCACCTCCTCTTGGCAGGCAATTTTAAACCTACAAATGTAAAAATTGCATATGAAAAGCTTTTCACTTCGCTTTCGGATACGGCAAAAAAATGTAGGTTCCATCCATTCATGTACAAATATAACACGCACAACATGAGTGGATGCGAAAAGTTCGGCCTAGCCCTTCAAGGGCTGTTGTGCCATTAAAAGAAAGAATAAAGGTGCCTGAACCACAACAGACTATCAGCGGGTTATATGTAATTAGTGCTGTAGCGCCACTTCCTCACCGAACATTAAACGCGTGGAGATGAGATATGCTAGCATATTCTTTGGTCTAACTGCTGAGCAATCGGACAAGTTATCGAACAAATATTTACTTTCCCAAGAACCGATGTCTTGTCCTTGGAGTTTGCTGCAAGACATTGCTCAGAGTCCAGAGACATAAATATTTATAAATAATTAATATTCATTTAGCTCTTCATTGCATGGTAACACAACAAGCTGTGCTGAGATAAGCCTGCTGGTATACTCTGGAAACCATTCTACTCAAAGCGTAATGTTTTTCGTAATTGTTTTCAGTGTATACTTAGCAACATACACACAATACAGTTAAGGCAACGATGGATGCAACAGCTAAAGCGAAGGCATATGCTTTCAAAAATGCATGAGCAAATAAGACAAATGACACAGAGAGAGAGAGAGTGAGTAAGAGAGAGAGACAGAAAAGGCAGGCACACACACATACATGAACATTCTCACAGACAGACAGACACAATAGTAAATAGAAAAAGAAGAAGAAGAAAATGCTGTACATGTTGCTAGCATCTATACGCTATACTCAGTGCGATGAATGCAACTTCCTACTGTGTACATATCAGTAAAATATTCTCCGAGGAATTCTTAAACAAACAAAAACAACAAAAATAAATAAATATAAATAAATGAAAGTGCATGCAATTTAGAGATATTTTTTTTAAGTGCTTGAATGAAGAATTTTCCTGTTTTTTCATTCCATATCTTTTTGTTGTAGCGGCATCAAGTTTTACTTCAACTATTACTTTATGCATTCATATTGGTGAAGCTGCTGACGTTGTTGTTGTCGTGTTACAGTTGCTGATTTTGGCTTCAGCTGCTGCTCAAATACATTTCTGTGTGTGTGTGTGTGTGTGTGTGTTTTTACACTTTACACTCACACCGAAAGAGGTTTGCCATTTTTGTTTGTTTGTTGTCGTTTGAATTTAAATAAATTTCATTGCTGCAGTTCGCTTTAACATTGTTGTGTATGTATGTGTTTGCTGCTCTTGCAACTCGCATGCGTACGACATATTTTACATTATAAACACGTATTATCATGACGTTTGCATTTCCGTTTCCACTTCCACGTTTTTAAATATAAATTTTGAAAATGTTCTCCTCCTCTTGCTTCGTTTGAAACAACAGTGAAAGAAAGTGTCGAAACAAAACCGAAAAAATAGAACTAATACTGCGCCTTTTGTCATTCTTTATGAATATGCACTAGCGACCTAACCTAGTGGGGGGGAGAGGGAGGGGGAGGGGGTTTGAGGAAACAAAACCCCACCTGCCTGCCCGACGAATAGCTCAAACTTAAAGAGATGAAAAATTGAAATCCGCCCTCCTCAGCAATTCCGTGGATCCGCCAGTAGTAGAATATCTATGAGTGTGTGTATGCCACAGTGTTGGTGTTGATGATAAATTTATGTTCTAAAACATTTGCGCGACTTACTTTCGAATGAATTCAAATTCAAATGCTAGAGGGCAAAATGCATTCATGCAAGCCTTTATCTTTCTTTTAGTCTTCTGAATTTACTTTTATGCAAAAAGGTTTTCTTTTGTTCTTATGTATTTATGTATGTAAAATATTGTAAAATGGCATTAGATAAGCTGAATAGTTTTATTTGAAGCTGCAGTATTTCTTTCTTTTCTTCTGTTAGTGCATTCACAGTTAAAAGGATTAGGAAATCAGTTGTGACAGCGGTAGCAGCATTTGCCAGAGGATCATATTTTTCATATGTTTACTGCAACTTTTTATTCCGTGCCAAGAAGTGTCACTAAATAATTTTATTTAGAAGCTTCTACGATTTTTCTAAAGATATTAAATTTAAGCTGCTTAAGTACATACGAGGGAGTTTCTGCAAAAGCGATTTAACTCAAGACTGAAATGATGATGGGAAGAATGTCAAAGAGAAACATAGAAACGCTGTTAGATTTACATTATTCGAATGGCAAACTTATGGTTGGCAGATGTTATCTATATCATGCTTAGTACGATAGGTGTTAAACATTAACCCAAAAATGACTTATACCGTCAACTTAGAAACTGAAACGAAAATCCATAAACTTCACTATATTTGAAATACTAAGTATATATCAAATAAAATATATTAAACACATGCTTCCACCACCCCCTCAAAGCTAATGGCCATTCTAAGATTCTGGAATATCAGAAGCCACTTGGTTATTAATTTCTCAAGAAATTCAGTTGATTGGAGGAGATAAAGATGTATGTAATTTCTTCTCTTGCTTTTGGGTTTCAAAGTCAGCGAGAATATTTTGTTTTCGACGTTGCTTTTATTGATATCCAATGCAAATAACGAAACCATATTCATATGTTGCTCACTTTTTCACAGCTGCATGTAAAGTATCTATGAATGTTTCGCAAAAGTCAACGTACTTTTTACTCGCAAAATAAAAAACTCGGTTTTTTCTTTGCCTATTGGCTGTACAATAATTAAAATGAGGCAATATCAGCGTTAATATAATTAAAAATGCGCATTAAGCTCAATTACTCTCCACTGAAGTTTGCACATTTTTCAGAATTTTGCTTACTTTTTCTTTTATTTATTTTTTTCATTTTGTTTATTTGTTTGTTGTTAGCACTAATTAAATTTACAAAAAAATGCTTTCAATTTACTAATTTGATTTTTGAATTCAACACGATGTGCACGGAAATATGTATGGGCATTCATGTCGTATGAGTAATTTTTAATATGAACTTAACTTTTTCATAATATGCTCATTAAAATACAAGAGCACCCACTCACTCACTCGTCAATTTGGCAGAATTTACAAAATTGTTGCTAAAAACATTTCATTTAATATTTTCCATAATAATTTAATGTTACTCATACGCACGGATGAAATAAAAATTTCATTAGCTTTTCCATATTTTTTCCAGATAATTATAATTCTGGGTGGTGACGCACTTTTCTGGGACATCTCTTTCTTTGGTTGTTAAGGGTTATTTTAATATTTTTAGGGATCATCTGAATGTGAGATTATATTTTAATGTTACGAGTACTCAGAATTGGTCACTGTGGTGTAGTGGTAGTGCGTTGAACTGCTGCGCAGAGTGTCCAAAGTTCGAATCTCGGCACAGGCAAAATCAAAAAGTAGAAAAAATAAGTTTTCTACACGGCACCAACTCTTGGCTCTTGGTAGGCAATGGCAAACCTACAAGAGTAAAAATTGCCTATGAAAAGCTTTTCACTTCGCCTTTCGGATTCGGCATTAGACTGTAGGTCCCTTCAATTCATGTACAAATATAATACGAAGAACATGAGTGGATGCGAAAAGCTCGGCCTCTGCCCTCCATGGGCTGTTGTGCCATTAAAAGTAAAGTAAGTACTCAGAATTTTAAATGTTATTTGTAAGGCATTTCACGATTAACATTATTTCATTGTACATTCGCATTTATGATTTTTTTCAGGAGGCCCAAATTACATCCATAGCACTCAATTCGTTGGATCATTGTACCTAGACAAGGATAGACGAAGGGTTAAGTGGATAAATGTAGGGCAATGAGGTGATATACACTGGTTGGACCTAAAATCTAACGCCGATTCTGAACGGCGAGGTGGCAATTTCTTATCACTTGCTGGTTTTGCCATAGTTACGCCTACCTTACACCAACAAGTCTATGTATTTCAACACTTTCTTATAATTCTCGTCCCCTTCATAACGGTAGAAGTATAAAATTTGTATGAGAATTAACCACCAAAGTAAGAGAGCAATTGAACCCCGAATCCCTCCGTTGAAAGTTTTATGAATGCTCCACCCACTAGGCTATCGAGGGCTTCGTGGTTGTACTTTTGAGCTGGATCTCTCAAATAATACTGGCAATGTCACACAATGTCTTGATTTTTGCTATAGAAAATATGGAAGTGTTACTTACCGAAACTGTTTTAAAATTAATATTGGGGTACATAAAGTAAAGTAAGTAATAAGTCATACGCTTGAAGTCAGAATAGATTAAAGTTGTACAAAAATTCATAAAACAAATCATGAAATTTCATAAAAGTTTTTTGTAATTTAAATTAATTTTGTGGTGTAAAAATCTACCAAAACTTGCACACTTCATCTTCCATCCATATACATATTTACTTTATATGTATTACATCGTGTATATGCTAGGTACTTAATGGCACCGCTTGCACTCGCCCCTTGTGCTGCCTCAGCACACTAGCTGCTCACACTCTCTCTCTCCCTCACTGCCTTGACTACGTCTACTTCAGCAGCAATAGCATTACATTAAAACTTGACATTTGACATTTAATTTACTGTGCTTATGTATTTGTTGTATATGCGACGTGTGCGTAAATATATATATATATATATATGTGTGTGTGTGTATGTGTATAAGTGCGTAAGCGCTATTATGTGTAGAAAAGTCTGTTCTTGGAAAACTGCCAAAAGCATACGAAACTTCTTCCTGGTATTCATTCATTTTCATTTTCATAAAAATGTACTTGCAAAATGTAATAAATGTGAATAATAACAGAACAACAGCAACCAACACACACACAACAAAAAGACGAATGAAATAATAATTTTATTTTATCTACAGCTTTTTTTTTTTTTGACTGCTGTTTGTCCATTTTTATTTAACTTTTACTTTGTTTGTTTTGTTTGTGTAGAATCATAACCACTAAGCTGGCACTAATAAAATATTTTATGCTGGCATATCTGCAGATGTACTCTTGTTACCATATCAGCTTATCAACATCAAAACAACAACACAAGCCGCAGCAGTAACAAAAGCAGCAACAACAAGAACAGCAAGAAAATAAATCACTTTTCATTGCATACTATGTGGCGCTGTGAAAAATATTTCTATATACATATACATATGTCCGTGCATATGAAAGTATAAATGTATTTATGTATGTATTTGTATTATGTATGTATGGATGGATATGCATGTAGATATTTAAACAAATGCAGGTTGACATAAAAATTTATGCTGTGATAATATCATCGTGATGCGGTTGGTCTACTTATGTTGGCTGTCATTGTTTTTGTGTCGCTGCCAACGCATTGTTCTGGCTTTTTCATTTTCTCTCCCTTCTTATCTCTTTTCATTTCTTCCCTTGACATTTTTTTCGTCATTTTAACAATAGAAAATTGATAAGTTTTTAAGCACATATGTAGGCGTAGTAAATAACATACATACATACATATGTACATAAATTTAGGATTTATACTGGTTGTTACGTATGTAGCAACTGAGAATAATGTAAAAAAAAGTGAGAGTTTAAGAACTCGCGGATAAAGTGGAACTTATCACGACCAACTTGTTTCACTTCCATACATGAACCTGTTTTTTTTACTTTTTTTATGTCTACTCACGCTCTTTTATTTCGATGTTTCTACTTAGCTCAATGAAATGAAAAAACCTATTGGAAAAACCAACTCAAATGAAAAATGGTAATGATTTCGATGCAGAATTCTCAAATGAAATTCCTTTCGTTCCGTTTAAATAAGAGAGAGAGTAATATAGAATACATGAACAGAAAATGAGAGCCGGTATTGTAATCGGACTTTTTTTATACTAAGTAGATGAAAAACTTTGTTGTATAGGGATCGAGCCCATGCAGTACAAAAAGAGACGTCGACTCTCTGAATCTCATCTCATTTGTACTCGTACATATACACTAGGTCGTCGACTGCCAACAAACGAGTAATTTTCATATTAGCGAGTGATTGACTTCAAAAGAATTTACTGTTACTGTTAGTCGTGCTGTTTTTGCGAGAAATTGTTTCAGTGCACATGCATAAATAAGAGAGAGGGAGTGTGCTGTTCGTGTTGTTCTTGCAGGAGTGGATTTTGTTTATTCGCTCTCTGTGTAATATTTTGATTTTAAGTATTCCTCAATAAAGAGATTGAGAGAAACGAGTTTATTGTAATTGTTTGATGTGTGCATAGAGACCCAAACAAAATAAAATAATTCGTCAAACAAAAATTTACCGATCTATATTTAAGTTTCACAAATTTCTAGAATTTGTTTTAGTTTTTGTTACAATTTTGCCTCCTATCACTAAGATCGCTATGTATTCCTGTGGGCGATTTATAGTATATAATATTGGAAAATATAAAGTCTAAGCCAAAAATGTATTCAATGCCAATTATCGGAGCAATACCCACTGTTTTCCATGCAGGTTTACAGTATTGTGCCTCACATCAAATTTGGAAGACAATATGCATAATATAAAACATCGTGAACGAAACCTATGAAGCAATCCAGAGGCCATCCTGAATGTTTTTAAACATACTTTCTATACAGAAGGCTCTAAAACAATAATTGGAGCCGGTTCTAGTTCGTACCTGTCCGATAACAACAAGTACTCTTTCGCTATAGTAGAAACGACAACGTTTTTCCACATCATTGACATAAGTTTATAGTGACAGTCAGGGTTCACTAAAGGCCATAGAAAACCTCGATAACTTTTCGAAAGTCGTAAGCGATTGTAAGATAAAACTTAACAGTGTCAAGAAATGCCCAACCGCGGCTCCGTAGTAAACCCCATGTATCCGGAGCCAATCATTGGCATCAGTTTGGCAAGAGCTATGCAATGGATTAACGAATCCATGAGGTAAACTCATAGAGAAAGATGTTCTAGTGCCGACTCCTTCAAAACAACGGATAATGGATTTGTGAAAGAGCCTGACAACAGAACAGATGACTTTCTTCTCCATTTGAGAAGGAAGGAGAATTTGATCACAGGGCACAAAAGACTGAGTGCCAACATTGGTGTCATTGACGATCTGGCATGTGTATACTACCCTGTGGAGGAAAAGAGCACTAAAGAGCATTTCTTCTGTTATTGTCCCACCCTCTCGTGAAGAAGATGAAACGCGCCTGCTTGGATATCTTACGAGACTGCTCATACTACCCCTCTATCTAATATTCTTTGTGGAGTTTAAAGTTTCTCCTTTCCCCTTTTTTTCTTTTCTTCTCTTCTCCATTTCTTTTCCTTTTCCTTTATCTGGGCAAAATAGAATGGTCTAACAGACTGAATGCTTTGGAAGGCCTACATCACTTCTGACCACCTGCAAAACTAATCTTCTGTGGCTTTTTTTCTTCTTTTTTTGATGTGGTAAGGAGGGCCTTTCCATAGCATTCAGTCCGTTGGACCATAGCAAGTACTTTTCGTTGGTAGAACCTATGCTGGCTCGCAACAGTAAGGATGCAAGAAGGTTGTGAATGAGAATTAACCACCAGACCAAGACAAATATCAAACTATAAAACTCCCGGATGAGCGTTAAGTGCGCTACCCACTAAACTATTGAGTTTGTCTAATTTGGAAATTCTAAACGACAAAATTGCTACTTTTTAAATCGATCTTGTTCATCTTTTTGTCAGTAAACGTGGTGCGAAACCGATCCATGGTTGCTCGAATTACGACTCTGCTGGGCGATTAGGTCGACCGAATATAGGACGCGGTGCGTCGTGCGAACCGAACCATTATTTTGGTACTTAATAAATTTGCTCAATATGCAAACGTTGTTCAGGAGTAAGTCTATTCATTATGAATTGGCAAACCAAACTGAGCATAAATCAAGTGACAGCTGTCAAAAAGAACAGATCCGAAAAAAGTATTGCCAGATTGAAAACCACACTTCCAAAAAAAACACCCTTTACTTTGCGCAAACAAAAGTGTGACCCTATCTTCAACTGCCAATAAAGTGGAGGGTAAACTAATTTTATACCTCAAACATTTTACATTGGCACTTTTAAAGTAGCCCCAGCTCCAGAAAAAACTTAACAGCAGAAGTTCCTCAAAAATGTAGTGAAAATCTTTATAAATGTATAAAATAAATATAAATTTGTGTCTGTATGTGTACGAGTACGTATAAGTATATGTGTATGATTTAACTCACAGCTTACGTTGATAAATGTTAATAACAATAACAACAACACAATCTAAAGAGTGCAAGGGAGTGAAAAAGTAAAAGTTAAAATACACGATCTCGTGCATTTACGAATTAATAAAATTATGTTTTTCAAAGTTATTGTTATTAGTATTTTTTGGTTGCGGAAATTTCAACTCTACTTAACTCTGACTCATACCCACACACACACATACTCGTGCACACAGTCAGACGTATTTGTGTACATAGTTACGAGTATTAAATTGCTTTCATTTAGAAATCTCTGTTGATCCTTTTTCCCACCATTAAGTGTTATACGAAACTTAAACTTTTAATGTGTGTGTGCGCGCATGCGAGTGTATTCGTGAGTGCCAGAGAAGGAAAAGGAAGAGAGTGAGTGTGAGTGCGAGAACATCAAATGCCATTAACTTAACATAGCAGCAAGTTTGCACAGATTGATATACTAGCAGATTCAAGGAGGAAGGAGGGGAGGGTTAAAATAACCACACTCTCCCTGCTCTTCCCTATATGTATCTCATATAATTTAGGATCATTGCACATTAGAAGAATCGAATCACTTGAAAACCTCCCTTCCACAGTCATTGGAAACGCTATTGTGTAGATATATACGTTTTGCATACATAAAATACACGTGAATTTCCATACGTAGATAAAGAAATTGAGTTTAATTTTGCGTAATTTTTAAAATGGCAACGGCAACGGCAAAGCGGCGTAGGCAACAGCGACTGTCGTTATAGCGTGTGTATGTAGTCTCCAAACGTTAATGTATTTACCATAAGCACAGCCCATACGAATACTAACTATGGAACTAACATATACGAGTACATGTAAATTTTGCAGGTATATGCATGGTTGTACCTATATACTGGTATGTATTTATGCGTGCATTAGTGAAATATCATTAAAATTATTTAATGGTTTCTGTCAAAGGTAATAAATGTTTATGCAATAATCTCCGCACACATCCACACTTTTTTCACTAATGCAAATTGTTGAAAGTTTCTCATGTATTAAACAAAAAAAAAGTTAAAACAATAAAAAGATTAACGACATACAAGAGAATAGGAGAACTTGAATTTTATTTGAAATGCGTTTGCGAAGATAGTAAGTCGGTATGTGTTTAAAAGTTATGTGTGCAAATGTTAGTAATTGAAATGCTCCAATCTATTTTCATCACCCTTACATACTACTGTGGGCAAAAGTTCATAAGACTTTGTTCATAATTTCAAATTTTTTGATTCATTCTTCCAAATCTATTTCGTCCCCTTCAAAGTAATCCCCCCCGGCCCCAATACACTTATGCTTGTGCCAACGTTTTTTCCAATTCTCGAAACAGTTGTTAAAGTCAATTTCCGGAATAGCCTTCAATGCGCTTAGCGATTCATGTTTAATGTCTTCAATTGACTCAAAACGGTGTCCACGAAGCGGTTTTTTGAGTTTAGAAAATAGCCAAAAGTCACACGGGTGGTTTCGGAACGATATCAGTCGAATTTTTGGCAAAATGGTCTCGTAAAACCAATGCAGTGATTTTGGAACCAATCGTGCATTCACTCTTCTTAGGCCCAAATGATGTTTAAAAATGGATTTCACTGATCCTTCCGATATTCCAACGATGCCAGTAAGGCATCAGTCTCTGACTGTTAATCGTCGATTCTCGAGCACCAATTCCTTGATTTTATTGACGTGTTGATCATCAGTTGATGTTGATGGCCGTCCTGGACGTGGTTCGTCGTCAACGCGTTCTCGACCATCTTTGAACAATTTGTACCAATCAAAAACACTTGCTCGCGACATACAATTATCACCGAAGGCCTTTTGCAACATTCTGAACGTTTCGGCACCAGAAATTTGATTCCGCACACAAAATTTAATGGAACTTCTTTGTTGAATAATTTCACTCATTGTGAAAATCGCCGAATGCACTTTTTGTACTTCAGAACTTCAGAAAGACAAGCGTATACTAAACACTAATGATTATTTTGATGTGACATTTGGCACAGATGTCACCGACAGTCACACCAACCTTAAAAAAATAATATTTTGATGAAATTTAAATTAAAAAGTCTAGTGTAATATTCTCATTGATTGCTCAATAAATAACGCAAATCACGTTGCATTCATTTAGGCGTTTATGAAATTAGTTATTTTGGTATATTTCAAATTGATTTGAATATGATTTTCTTTACGTGACACTTCAGTGGGTTTATTTAATATAGAAAAACCTCATAAATGCATGATTTATTTGAAAAGTAATTTTAAATTATTTGAAAATCAAAAATTTCGGTTTTGTTGGCCAGTGTTATATCTGGTGAGAAAATTAATTCATTTTGGTTATGACTCTATAAAAGGAAAATTAATATTATTAGGGAAATAACTGTATACTTATGTATGTACTTATGAAAGAGATAATGTGAGAGTTTAAGAACTCGCTGGTAAAGTGGAACTTGTTTCACGACCAACTTGTTTCACTTCCATACATCAATCTGGTTTATTACATTTTCTGGTTTTGCCCACGATTTCATATTTCGCTGTTCTTTCTATTTGATACAATACAATGAAACAATGTTAAAGCAACGTGATGGAAAAATCAACTCAAATGAAAAATAGTAATAATTTCAACGCAGAATTCTCTCCCACACGAAATTTGATTGATTTATATACATAAGGTGGAGAAAAATTAATGTCATAAAGTGAATGTGCCATAATTTTTGCAATTTGCCTCAATTTTTTGTTCTTTCACTAGTGCTTTATGTTGTAGACAGATAGAGAATTAGTTAACAACAAGCAATGGAACGATAAACAGCTCGGGCAAGGATGGAGATTTTGAAAAAGCCATTGTTGGTTGGGCCATGAGATCTTTCGAATTGCAGATTTTTTCAACTCTTTCATTTCTAACAAAATCACAGCCAATTCACATTATGACATTACTTTTGCCCCACCTTGTATAAAAGGGACTTCAATAGGCTCATAACAATTTTGTATGCTTTGTATTTAAATACAAATGCAATCTTAATTTTTTTTTATCTTCAATGTCAAAACATTATTCAAGTTTTATATTTTCATCATGGTGAAGTTCACGAACGAGCAACGATTTAAGAGCGGCTACTGCAACTAGACAGGCTGTGCGTGCTATAGTAGATAAATTCGAGTCAACATATTCACTATTTAATGTTCCTGGAATAGTAACATAACGCACCGATCCGTAGTAACGAAAATATCGTTGCCGTAAGTGCTGCTATTGCAAATGAGCCAAATCAATAGATTCCACGTCGTTCACGAGAATTGGGAATCTCTCAGTTCACATTGTGGCGAATTTTGCGTAAAGATTTTGGCCTCCATCCTTACAAGGTCAAACTAACACAATGATGATTAAAGCTCCGAAACTAATCCGTGTGGGCTCTGCAAAAGTTTGAAGAAAATCCGGAATTTCATCGAAAAATCTTCAACGATGAAGATAATTTTTGGCGATTTAATGCCATTGGATTTCATTTTATGGGGTGATGTTAAGTGGTTGATTTATACCAACAAGCCAACAACGTTAGAGTAGCTCAAGAACAATATCGAACGCTAAATTGCCAACGCTCCGGCCGATATGTATCAATGGAAGATGGGTGGAAAATTAGCTCCAAAGAGCCGAAAGATTCACTGCAAACGTGCTCGCGATGGTCATATGAGCGATATTGAATTCCATATTCCCTATTCAAAAACTCATTACAATAAATATAATTTTCTTTATAAATTTAGAATTTAATTAGGACTTTTAAATGTCATATTATTTTCAAATTGAATTCATGGGGCATTAAATTCAATGCGAAACAATCAAATTGAGCTCAGCGTAGTCAACTTGATGATTCAGAGAGCGTCAATTGGGAATCCACAGTAAGCAATTTTGGTTAAAGGAATTAGCTATTTTAATGTAGTAGCTAGTACAGCAACAAACACTTTTTAATTACATTTAAAATTGGTATAATCAATCCAAATTGAAAGACATTCGATTTGAATTGAGATAGTATTTGTATATTTTTGTATGCTCGAGTATTCGCTGTCGAAAGCGAATAGCTGGGCCTAACTCTGCCACGGGCTGTTGCGCCATTCAAGCAGAAGAAGAAGAGAAATATTAATTGCCGTCAAGTTAGAAAGGTTTTTTGCCACCAAGGTGATATGGGTTTAAAATGATATTTCATTATTATGTCGGTACCCACATAAGTACTGAATTTGGTTGGTACTACGGAGCGTATGCGTAACATGGAATTGTATTCGTTTTATATAAAGAAAAAATATATACATTTAAAGCATTCCCACTTTTTTCCATTCTTTTAATTTTCATGCATACATATTTTTTCTTTTTTTCAACCAGAAAGTAACAATTCCATTTTTCACAACAATAAGTCATAGTATATATTAGGTATATATTTTCTTTTCAATATTTTATATTTAATCGCATAGAATTTGTGCGTTCTCTGTTAAATCCTGAAATGTATGTGGCCTCTCACACACAATCACAAATTTAGGAAATGCGTGCAAGAATTGCTTGCAATCATTGGCGACATGCGATTTTAACCGTTTTACGTTTTGCGGTTCAATGCTCGAGTGAGGTGTGTGCAAAAGCAGAAACCACCAACAACAACAATAACTACATCAAAAACATTTAGGTGATTCACAAAGTGTCCTAATCATGTTGTATTGTTATAATGTTGTAAAAAATTGGTATTAAAAATAATAGAATTTACGACAATTGAGAGGATACGACATTGAATACGACCCCTTGTGAAAAGGCCAATTGATGAATAAATGAGAGAGAGAGAGAGAGAGAGAAAAAAAGTAAGAACAAGAATGAAACATGTTAGTAAAAATCGACTTGCATAAATATTGGCATTTCTCCAATAAAATTGTAGGTTGGCAACAAATGCAGAGAGAGAAGGCAAGAGTGAGTGTGTGCCTGTAGGTTTGACAAGGTATGTGATTGATATGTTGTTGGTAAATATTTAGCTTTTCTTAGTTTAACCAACCAATTAATAATATAACGTAATAGAGCAATCCATTCATTCATGTACAAATATAACACGCACAACATGAGTAGATACGAAAAGCTCGGACTAGGCCCTCCATGGGCTGTTGTGCCATTAAAAGAAAGAAAGAAGAATAAAACAAAATGACAAGACTGAGAAAGGGTTTTTAATAGACTTAAAGCCTAGAAAGTTCGATCGGATTATCTGTGTTGAAGTTTACTTCGGTATTTTTAGAGAGGTATCAACAACTATTAATGCCTTTCAATGAAGTGCTTTTAATTAATGTGAAAAATATAGAAAAGCACTGTTCAAGGTAAACTCAACGCAAATCTTTCTTTGAGTGAGTTAATTGGAAATATGATGACTTCATTGCTTGCAACCGGACACCAATCGTGTTTATCTTAATTACTAATTTTGATGGTTAAAATAGCTTGATCTTCTATTTTTCAATGTATTACATAGGGGTTGATAACCGTATTGCGCTCATGCTAGGTAGAAGCTTACAATGCCATAGTGGTACTTTAATACGCTCTTGAGCATTCTCTTGTTTTCAGCATTCAAGGTTGTATGTTCTCATGCAAGGCATGGTTTCTTCATCTTCATAATATTTAATAGCCAAAAAACGTTTCAAATAAAAGTTGGATAATTAATAAATTTTGTATAGTGACGGTATAGTAATCAATGCCCTAACCGCGTTCTAACAGAAGGGGTTATCATATTGATTTATTCATTGTTAATGTATTTCCTATTGCAGGAAAAATTATTGGTTTTACTGCGAGGCGAAAAAAATGCTCCCTCTTTTTTTCCTCTCTAGCTCGATGTTTTTTTTTTTTTTTTTTAGCTTTCATTACCCTATTAATTCCTGCAATTTCTTTAGCATCATTATTGCTGCTCTTGCCGCTGTGCACACTTGTGCACTCGCTAATAGCAAATCAATATGAAGAAGAGTTAATTGCCGCTACTCACAAAGTGTTCAATGATTTAGATGCCAGTTTTCTCTATCGACTATGATTTTTTCTATAATGCTTAGGGTCTCGTTAGCTTTGGTGCGCTCATATTCATTCAATTATTGCACACACATGCACACTAACGTACTTATAGCAAAGCTAAAGATGTGTGTGTGTGTGTGTGTGTGTGTGTGTGTGTGTGTAAATGAGTAAACGACTCAATGTGTGAGGGAGGGAGGGTATGAGGCGAGGCAGAGCGAGAGAGAGAGAGAGAGAGCGAGAGAGAGAGCGAGAGGGAGAGCGAGAAAACCAAGGTGTGAGCCAAAAGCGTGAATGAAATAAATAGAAGAAAAGAACCAATCAACATTTTATGCTTAATCCTTGAAAATCTTTTTTAACCACAAAGAAAAACCATTCACTAGTAGATTTGTGTGTGTATTTTGTGGCTGAAGTAGCAGCAAAAAAAAAATGCAATAGCATTGCAATGAATGGGATAATGCAATGAGAAGAATTAATGCAGGAGAGAGGGGAGAACATGAAGATTTATACTTAGTATGCATAAAATCAATGAAGTTATATCTAATGACAGACAGGATAATTAATAACAAAAGATCATTGAAGTGCATTCGATTGAATTATACGCTGCGGGCAAGACTTTTTATATATTCCAATATATTCCAATTAAAGAGTCTATAATTTGTAATGAAAGTGTGCAAAAAGTATGAGCGAGAGAGGGAGTGGTGTGCACCAAGGTGAACGGATTGGAAAGCACTGATTGGCTTGGGATTCAATTCAGAAAGTAATTGAAATAGTAGAATAAAGCTTCATTTATAGTATACAATTTTAATGATGCACATTTCAAAGGAAGACAAAAGAGAGATGCATGCACTCGTGCACTGAAGAAGAAGTTGTGCGAATAAATGTGAATATTAAATAATTATAATAATAATAAATTTATACGTATGAAGTTTATAGTAATACTGCTTCGATTAAAGTCCCCTAGAGTCCCTCATTATTTTTAGTAAGTATACATTGCGCGTCTGTAACTCTCAGCTATTGAATTGCAAAGTAACCCAAAACAAACTTAGCACTTAGTTATTTTAGAAACAACATTTCACATCATATGTCCTTTCCTTGCTTAATTTGCCTTTTTATCTTTGTAAACCGAAAACCCATTTCCCTCTTTCTCTTTCACTCGATTTTTGTATTCTACCCACATTAACATTTTCAACATTATGCATACATATGTACATACATACATACATACATACATATAAGATATAATGATAATAATTTTCAACTAAACAACAGCAACAACGACAAAGCCCGCAAAAGTTTTCCACTCATTAAACTGTAACTTTTGTTTCTCACGCCACGGAGCATGTTATTTGTGAATAATTATGAATATTTTAATAAACTTTTTCTCAAGCTTACAAATCAAGACCAAAATAAATATGAAAAAAAAATTACAAAAATATATAGTAAGAAGAAAAACCAAGAAAATAAATATTTTATAAGCACACGGCAATTGTGTTTGCGCCTGTGGTGGTGTTGTCGCTGCCGCTGTCCGAATGAACGAAATGTCCTTAATGAGAAAGTTTCATTTAGCGATGCCGACTAAAAATACCTACTTTTAATAACATTGAAAACGATTTGCGTTGGTAAGTAGTCAGCGATGCATGAGTGACTGCGACTAGCTCGGCTGCCAACTAAATGAATAATGAATTATTATTACTTATTAACAAATCATTATAAAGAAAAGTTTTTGTTTTCTGTTCTTCTCTCTGATGGGCATAAATGAATATAAATTATCGAGTATTGTTATTGTCGTTAGTTTTATTATTTCTCTTCTATTTCTTATACTGTCAGATATTCTTGCAAGCCGGCTATAGATAATACATTCAAAAATACCTAGAATGAACGATAGATGGAGCAGTTCAGTACAATGCAAAACTGGTGACCGATAGAATCACAGTAAAGATCGTAAAAGGTTGCTAGACATGTTATAGTGCACTGCGACCTTAGTTAATCTTTAGTACAGCCCTTGCTATTAAAAAAAATTCTGAATTAAGACTACTAATGAATCTGAGAGTGGTCGCTGTGGCGTAGTGGTAGTGCGTTGGACTGCTACGCAGAGTGTCCGGGGTTCGAATCTCGGCACAAGCAAAATCAAAAAGTAGAAAAAATATTTTTTCTTCACGGCACCACTTCTTGGCTCTTGGCAGGCAATGGCAAACCTACAAGAGTAAAAATTGCTATGAAAAGTTTTTCGCTTCGCCGTTCGGATTCGGCATTAAATTGTAGGTCCCTTCCATTCCTGTACAAATAAAACACTCACAACATGAGTGGATGCGAAAAGCTCGGCCTAAGCCCTCCATTGGGCTGTTGTGTCATTAAAAGTAAGTAAGTAAAAGTAATGAATCTGAGAATTGCTGTAGGTTTTATGCCGCATATCTCGGAAGGTATAGATCTCAGAAGAACTCTACGCGTTCTATGAAGTCGGACAGTCTCATAGAACATGTTCATCTATTTCCATGTTTTCATTACATAGTCGGCATGAGTCGCATTGCGATTTTCACAACTTCTTAAGGCTGTACTTGAGAAAACAGCGCCCTGTAAGAAACCTTGTAACGATTCGAATTTCCATTCCCTATAAATCGATTACAAGTTTAGAGTTAATGGTGATTGATTATTACCCTGTATTAGATCGTTCTGTATACTCTAATAATATTTGAGAGCTTTTGTTTCCCAATTCCTCATTATTGTTTGGGAGTGATTCGAAGAGGCCCCACAAAAGGGTTCGGGACTTATAATGGACCCAAGTGTCCCCATTTTCACTAGGCGGATAACCTTCCGAGATATGCCCCACAAGACCTAACGCAATTCTCAGATTCATCAGTAGTCTAAATTCAGAACTTTGTTAATGGCAAAGTCTGCACAGAAGATAAGCTAACCGCCTAAAGAAAAGGGGATCTCGGGCGTCGTCGGTCTCATGACCCGGAATCCAAGTCAGTACTTATTCCTGTTGGATAAGATTGAGCGGAGTTCAAAACACTGCTATAAAATTTAGAGTTTAGTTTAGAGCTTTTAGGGCAGCTTGACTGTTCGAGAGAATGTAAATGTGGTTATTTTTTCCATTGCTACTGCTTTCGGAAAGCTTGGCCCATAGAGGCCAGCCTCAGTACTTCCATCTTTTAGATGTATCGGTGTACCTTATTTGTGCACCGGGTATAGTTGGGAGATATTTTATATTCTTCCACTTATAACCATCGCACTTTTATTCATAAAGAAAGTGATTTTCAGGCAAAGACTGCCCTGAAATATATTTAAAATTGACCCTAGTGCCCATTAGGGTCGCCACTTTTGAGAAGGTTTACATATGGCAGTCAAAGGACACTTAAACTGGTTTTCCTTTTCAATGTCAAGTGAAATGGAGGAAATCCTATTATTGTACCCAATTGCAGCGGCATTACACGTGATCATTGTCTTGGAGACATGAATAAAATGCAACAAAAGGGAACAAAATTTCTGGAATCATATTAAGTCGACGTGTGTGATAAAGTGTTACTTGGACGCGTGTGTCCATGCATCAATAAAACGAATTACTTCGGAGTCATTTAAATGTGAATGCATCCAATACACACACACCCACACACACATACCATATGTAAGCAACTATACGAGTACTGCTCGTAAATCTTGTGCGTTTTCATCATTTATTTTCTCCACAATACATACACAACCCCACAGAAACATTTACATTCATATGAATTCATTTTTTTTTTTGCAAGAAATTCTTTTTAATTTAAAAATGTGAAATTTCTTTTCACAATTTTGTCTTATCTGTGTTTCTGTGCTTGTGTCTGTGTGTATTTGCAGAGTATAATTAGGTCAGCGCAAGTTGATAAGGACAATGTATGAACACGGGCAGTGGTAGTGCTAAAGCGGCTAGAGGCGATAGCGTGCACGACAGAGAGAAGGAGAGAGAAATTGCGAGTACATTCAATTTGGGTTGCTGCTCTACTTCATTTTGGTTTAGCTTTTAGCTCACATTTGCTTTATTTTTCTTCATTTTTGCAGAGTGGCCTAAAAACTATTTCACTCTGACTGTTTGCTGTTAACTTGCACGCTGCTGCTGCTGTGTCTTTGACTTTGCCATTTTATTTACAGCTTCATTTTGGTATCTTTTGTCTTTGACTTTTCTGTTTTGCTAATTACAATTTTGTTTAATTTTCGTTGCCTTCCTTGTGGCGTTTGTTGTGCAGTTTTTCTCCGCGTGTGTGTGTGTGTGTGTGAGTATATTTTCTTCGTCTTCGTAGCCATCATTATCAACATAATTTCCTTTTTTTTTTTTTTTTTTTTTTTTTTTAATTGTTTTATATTCTTTGGTTGTAGTGCAGCATAAATTAATGTGGGAAATGAAAAATTATAATTTGGCTCTTTTACATCGCGGGCTTTATATTTAATCATTTTCTCAATTCCGTTTTTATATTCTTTTGATATTTGTGTTTACTTACGAACAAATAATTATTATGGAAATTCGTTTCATGGTGCACTTACCTGAAAGAAAAGAAAAATGAAAATTGTTAAAATTGACATAAAAAGCAATTGCGAAGAAAGTGTACGTACTCGCAAGTTGCGAGTGTAAGAGAGTGAGAGAGAGAAAGAGCGCAAGTTAAATAGCATTAAATATTAATGTACCAAAAATGTAACGTCAAATAATGGCAATGATGGGCGAGAAGCAGAGAGCGAGGGAGAGAGGGAGCGAAAGCAGCAAAGGGAATATAAAGTGAATAAAATTTAATTAGATTCTGTGAATGTGACACACTTTTTTCCAATTCAAATTGCCATACATCTTCCTCTTCAGCCCAAATGAATGCACTAAAAAAGTGTAGAGGGCAGAGCGTGAATGGCGGCAGGGTCAGGCTGCAAATTCTCGGGCCATTTTGAAGTGGCAACTTTAGTTTGGCGTAGGGCAATCTTGATGCTGGCTGGTGTGGTTTTGCAGTAGAGTTTGGTGTGCCGCACACAGTACTTGTAATTAGTTATCCATAGTAAAAGTATGCACACAGCGCTTAATAATTGGCCGAGTATTTAACATTAAATATGATTTTAATCATAATATTTGACATTTTTAGTAGATTTTTACATAATTTCTTTATTGATGTCATAAGTTGTTTGTGGTGGCTTCAAGGAATGTGCCAATGAAGTTGCTCGGAAAACTGCGCGCCTTGCATTTGGTTTACACAGAAATATTTGGTCACATGTTTTACATATGTCGAATTGAATTTTGCAAGAATTTTATACAAATAGAGTTAGAAAGATCTAAGTAATTGAAAAGTATGTTGTGAGCGACCACTTGCAATGAGGTGACCTTTAAGTTGTCTAAAGTGATAGCCGGAGTACAAGTTCTTGGAAAGACTCGAGCAATGGCAGAGGAATAAGGAAACAGTCTCTTTGTGTTTAAAGTTTTAGACACTTAAAAATCTCTAGGGTTTAGTACCAATTCTCAACTGAAAACCAACTGCTAATATGAAAATATGACTGAGAAGCATTTGTAATAAAATTATATTGCTTAGCTTTAATTTTTGTTCAATTTACTTGAAAGCAAGAAAGGAATCTAGCATAAAAGAACCTCCACTATGGCAAGGCAATACCACAATAATTTATACGTGGTTTTGGTACACACTTACCAAAAACAAAAAAAATTCGGTACATTAACCTTTTTAAGAGCTGGACACGGAGCAACGTAGTGAAAGAATATCTTCTTTTGCTTTAAAGTTCTTGCAACTAACGCAATGCAATGTGTTCTCCTGTGACCGCATCTTCCCCTACTACTCACAGTACGGTAACAGACACAGTCTGTCAGTCTTCTTTTTGGAAATTGAAATGATTCAGCAATATTGAAAGGGTTTGTAAGAACTTCCACATTGATCTCGCCACTAATTTTTGGTCCTTCAAATCTAAATCTCAATCTTGAATATTTCTCGCAAACGTTTTTTTTTTGTTTTTACAAAGTATTGTTAGGAAAATATAGAATCATTTAAGAGTAAAGTACCCGATATCTCTGAGTCTGACTGCACTTGAGGTTACAGTACCTTCAGTACACCATATAGTTTTTGTGAGATAAAGTTTAGGGCGTTTGTTAGGGGATGGATCGAATAGTTCCAGAAAATTTCTGTTGATAAGCTTTTTTCATAACAGACTTCATTTTAAGAAAAATTTAAAACTCAAGTCTCGTTTGGACCAAGCACCAAAATCAAACCCGATACAACGAATTGTGGTCAAATTTTTCTTTAAAGTTTACTTTTTCTGAATCAATTTTATATTTTTATGAGGGGATAAAAGATGGTCGTGTCAAAGCGGAAATAAAACGGAGTGAGCGCCCTACATCAATCAAGTATTCAGTAAATGACTTCATTAGAGCCAATAATTGCATCAACACTCATGTCATTGAGTCCCGGCGAAGTAAATGACTTCATTAGAGCCAATAATTGCATCAACACTCATGTCATTGAGTCCCGGCGAAGGTCCTCAGATTATATAGCCACAGGCAGTCATTCATGTGGCCGAATTCCCAGCTTCTCAACGAAAGAGAAGGGCAGACGATTTACTTGAAAATTTGCCTGAAAATCTTTCCTCTGTGGAAAGAAAACAACTCACATCAGCACAACAAAACGTACTTAGACAAGATTTGCTAGGTTTCTAGGGTAGTCAACATCATAACGGTAGTCTAACGGTAGTCTTCTATGGTAGTCAACATCATTCGCGAGTTCTCAGACCGAGTTCTCTCCACCTGTTGAGATCATACAACCTGAATATTTTGATGATGATAATGATTATTACAATGATAGTAAGATAATAATGTAGTAACAAAATTCGTATGCTTTGAATATGAATATCTTGATGGAGATGTTGATTTTTCAGAGGGCGTTGAATGAATTTAATCCAGATGTAGCACACTTGGGATCAGAGAAACATCAAACTGAACTATTCAAGACTTGTCGTTTGCATAAATAAGCAAGTAAACAATTTAAAAAAATGTTCGTTAAAAATTCCTTCGGCCACGCCTGTAATCTCTCTGCTTTTACAAGTTTACTAAACCCAAAATGCAAAGCTGAAAACCCTAAACGCACACATTCAGAAGAAGTAAGATTCTGTAGGGTGTCCGACTGACGCACAAAATTTCTTTTTTTTTTTTTTTTATATATATTTTTACGTTTCTAATTAATAGAAAAATTTCAGGCAGTCCATTTTCGCACTGGCGTTCTTTCAGTCATTTCTTTATTTAATAATTGCTTATGTCATTGTTCACAAATTCACAAATGTCATACATTACACATACAAGCAGAAAATTGAAATACGAAAACAACAAGCAACTTTAACAAACATCGGAAAAAACATATAATACTTATTTCATATTATTTGTGTGGATTTCATAATTTCTTAGATGGAGTCAGAAATTTACCAACCCAGGCAAACATTAACAATTACATACTTAGTACATACACAACACAAATACGCACATACTACTGTGGGCAAAAAGTAGTAAGACTTTTTAATTTAAATTTCGTGCGGAAACCCATCCATCAAAATATTATTTTTTTAAGGTTGGTTTGACTGTCGGTGACATCTGTGCCAAATGTCACATCAAAATAATCATTAGTGTTTAGTATACGCTTGTCTTTCTGAAGTACAAAAAGTGCATTCGGCGATTTTCACAATGAGTAAAATTGTTCAACAAAGAAGTTCCATTAAATTTTGTGTGCGGAATCAAATTTCTGGTGCCGAAACGTTCAGAATGTTGCAAAAGGCCTTCGGTGATAATTGTATGTCGCGAGCAAGTGTTTTTGATTGGTACAAATTGTTCAAAGATGGTCGAGAACGCGTTGACGACGAACCACGTCCAGGACGGCCATCAACATCAACTGATGATCAACACGTCAATAAAATCAAGGAATTGGTGCTCGAGAATCGAAATTTAACAGTCAGAGACCTTACTGGCATCGTTGGAATATCGGAAGGATCAGTGAAAACCATTTTAAAACATCATTTGGGCCTAAGAAGAGTGAATGCATGATTGGTTCCAAAATCACTGCATTGGTTTTACGAGACTATTTTGCCAAAAATTCGACTGATATCGTTCCGCAACCACCCTACCACCCTATTCGCCTGACTTAGCACCGTGTGACTTTTGGCTATTTTCTAAACTCAAAAAACCGCTTCGTGGACCGTTTGACCGTTTTGAGTCAATTGAAGACATTAAACATGAATCGCTAAGCGCATTGAAGGCTATTCCGGAAATTGACTTTAACAACTGTTTCGAGAATTGGAAAAAACGTTGGCACAAGCATAAGTGTATTGGGGCCGGGGGGGATTACTTTGAAGGGGACGAAATAGATTTGGAAGAATGAATAAAAAAATTTGAAATTATGAACAAAGTCTTACTACTTTTTGCCCACAGTAGTACAACACATACACACACATAAATGTATCAGTGTATAAATGGAAGTCTTTGTGTAGCTGTGTATGGGTGCGTATAAAGAAACCCGCATACAAGGGCGTCTTTAAGTCCATTTAACAAAAAAACAAAAAACAAAAAATAAATAAATATTTTTATATGTCTCGACAGCAGAGTGCCAGCAATAACGAGAATAAGTTGGCAACCACAGCGATGGCAGCAACCAAAAGAAAAAATGTTTAAATTTTATCTAAAAATATGAAACTACTCATAAAAAAAAAAAACCGAACACAGAACGAGCACATCAAACTTATTTACATGCGCTAGTGCACACACACATATACAAATAAAAAATAAAAATATTTAATTTATTTTTGTTATTATTTTGTACACTTGAAGAATTTTCTTGGTTGCGTGTGTATCCGGTATAAGCATTTTCTTTCATACAACAATAAAAGTCACAAAAATAAATATTGCTACTATTACATACGCAAATATACAAACACACACACACACAAATAAACAACACACTCTAATTCGGTTCTTGTATACTTTTGTATCGAAAGCGGAAAGGAGTAAATGTGCCCCATTTGTGAGTCATACTCTGGCGCCTCCAGTCGTTCACATACATACATTTGTGTATGACTGAGAGTGTGAGTGTATGGGTGAGTTTGGGTAATTGTGTTTGTTTTTATTTGCATTGAAATTGAAAATTATCGAGGATGAGCGCCAAAACAACATTAAAATTAAAGAAAAGATTGAACAAATGCCGCATAATGAGCATGACTTGATGACTTGAAGAGAGAGAATCGAATTTGGAGTGTGAGTGGAAGTCGGAGAGGGATTCACAGTCGTGGAGTGAGAATAAGAGTGAGTTAGGGTACAATTTGTGTCTAAAGGGTAAATGGCTAAACACAAAAGTGCGGTTTACGTTGTATGTAGTAAAAAAAAGCCCTTTGAAATAATGCGGCATTAGAAATGTCAATGTAAGTATGTGCATTTGTGTGTGTGTGTGTGAGCAGATGTTTTTATGTGTTGCCCATTATTTATTTTAATGTGGTAAAACTAGTTTAAATGTCTCAAACTAATACAATTTATTTAAAATACACACGATATTTGTGTATGATATTGCTTCTTTGAAGCCTTTTCAAGCTTAATGCTAATCATTTCATGGTGAGGATGCACGAAAAGGTACTGGAATATACATATGTAGAGTGCTGATGGTTCCCGGTGAAAACGATTTTTTTTCAACTCTTTCAGCTTTGATGCCTGACGAAAAGTGGTTCCTTACAACCAGGTGAACTTTTTTGTTTCTTAGACCAACTCTCAAGCTACTTTCTATACCTTTAATTTTTTTGGGTAGTTAGTACAAATGACTTTAAAATTTATGAGTTAATTGAGTCAGGGACTAAATTTTCTTTTGCCTTATTTTGAGGAACAGTTTTACCGAAGAAAGTATATAATGCATTTGCACTTTATGAGCATTTTAAAACAACGTGGATGAAAAAACTCCCAAACCTATACTTCAGAGAGGAAGTAGAGGATATCTGTACTTTTGCGTTTTGGGTTTCCAGTTTTGCGTTTTGGGTTTAGTAAACTTGTACAAATCAGAACTAGTCGCAGAGAGATTACAGGCGTTGCCGAAGGAATTTTTAACGATGTGCTGATTCATGCAAACAATAAGCCCTGTATAGTTCTGGTTGATGATTCTCTCATCCCAGATGTGCTACAACTGTATTAACTTCATTTTAATCGTTAAAATCATCATCTCCATCAAAATATTCATACTCAAAGCATGCGAATTTATTTGCAACATCATTCTAATATAACCTTACCATCATCATCATTTCTATCATCATTACAATAATCATCATTAAATATTCAGGTTATATGATCTCAACAGGTAGAAAATTTGCCAGTTGTTGGTCGGAGAACTCGTGAATATTATGAGGTTGACCAGAAACCTAGCAAATCTCGTCTGTGTTTTGTTGTGCCGATGTAGGTTGATTTCTTTCCACGGAGGAAAGATTTCAAGTAAATCTTCTGCTTTTCAAGTAATCTTCTGCTCTTCTCTTTCGTTGAGTAGCTGAGAAGCAGTTCGGCCAGCTCAATGACTGTCTGGTGCTGTATAATCGGAGGACCTTTGTCGGCACTCAATGAGATGCGTATTGAGCATATTGGCTCTAATGAAGTCATTTGCCTTTCATGCTGTTTCTCCGCATTAGTCTTTGCGAGTAGTTTTTCAAGGGAATTCGAATTCGAAATGTCAAATTTTAGTAGAAAGTCATGGACTGCGCCCTCTATCAATCAAGTTTGAATCATACGCGAATCAGTGCCCTCTATCAATCAAGTTTAATTCATACTCGTGGATACATGTGGATGCAGATGTGCTGCCCATCATATATGTGAATATTAATATGCACATTAAGTAGTAGTAGTATTAGACTTAGTAGTATTTATTAATATTTGATATCAGTATTACAATTCATTTTTTCTTAAATACCTTATCTAGCTTACAGTTATAGATCAGGGCATTCGCCGTTAGCCTATTAATTTACCTTTTTACAAATTTTTCTATATATTGACAAATTTGTTTTTTTTTTTTATTATTCCTCAAAGTGCTTCTGATAGGATTTGGTTTTTATACTTTAGCGCCATTCTCAAATACATTGCAAGATTATCCCAGTTTGACCCGTTAAGAATATCTTTTACTTCCTCAATTGCCAAGAAAGCTTTGCCAAAAAAGTATAACCTAATCTCCTTTAGAATTGGGTAATAACCGATGAAATGAACGATATTTTCTTGACTTTTCGGATTGCAGACACCAACGAGTGCCCTTCAGGAAATTCGAAAAAATTAAAGTTGCGAGCCTGCCACTGGCTCGTGTAGTCACACTATGAATAAAAGATTCTTTTTTAAAGTTATAATTTTTATTACCTATTCTTGGTACTTCCCAAATTGATTCTTAACTTTAACCTAACTTAACTCTTAAGCTTAATTTTATATAAACGAAACTGCTGTGTTAGCAGTTCCCACGGCAGCAGCGATAGTTGCGCTGACGTGCCTTTCATAGCGGATGAGCTTGCAGATCATATTGCACATCGCAGGCGTGTTGCTTAACCCTAAGCTTAATTCTACCTAAAATAAACTGCTGTGTTAGGAGTTCCCACGGCAGCAGCGATAGTTGCGCTGACGTGCCTATCGTAGCAGATGCGCGCGTGTATCAGATTATGGCAGATGAATGTGTGAATAGCTTAGGCGGTTGTGTTAACTTGCATCCTCATTTTTTTTCATACTTGATTGATAGATGGCGCTGTCCATCATTTCCGTGACAATTTTCGCTGCGGCGAAATCTTTTACCCCTTGTAAATATATAAAAACGATTCCAAAGAAATAAACATAAAACAAAATTTATTACACTTTCCATAAGGAACAACATTGTAATAGACGTCAAAGCTGTAAAACTTAAAATAAAAAATTGTAGGTATCGATTCCTAACAAATAAAAATCGTGTCCTTGAAATGTATAAAAGTGAGGTAGCAGTGTATATTTTTGTTTAAAGGAACTGATCTGGGCAGTGTGCTCTTTCAAAATATCATCAACTCTGGCAGCTGCGGAAATCAGCAACTTCTAATTTATTGTTCTGTGTAATTTTATTGCAATAAAACTTTATGAAATCGTTAAATACCAACATCGGTAAATCGATATCGCTATAAACTAAATGCTGTAAGTATTGAATAATTTTTATTAAATATTGCATCTTCTTAGAGTCGTTGACATCACGAAAAAGGTGAAACATTTAAATCAGCTGTGGCATGGTTTTCTGAGTATTCTCTTGTGTAATTCTCTACAGGAATAATTTTAATACAAGTTAACACGCTCCAGTCCAACTCAACTCAACACGCGCCAACCAAACTCGCCAGCCACGAACATGCAGCCGTATTACGATCGTCAAAGTCATGGTCAACCAAAACGTGAGAACTCAGCTGCAGACACGTCACTCCAAAGTGCATGTGAAGCGCAGCGTCAGCACGTTTAGGCTAAGTTAGCTGAGGAAATAAGTCTATTGGTTAATTAAGGAAAATAAGTTTGTCATTCATATTCTGGGAGCCATCGAGAATGGTAATAAATTCTATTTCATATTAATTATTTTGTTTTATTTACTTTGCAGGTAAAAGCAATTTAATTAATTTTTTCGAGTGCACTTTGGTACACTCGTTAACATAAAATATTCACAACAATTAAATAGCAACAAGTGGCCACATTCACATTCCTCTACAAGCAACGATAACAAAAATTTTCCATAAATGTCAATGTTTTCACAACAATATTCACAATATTGTGTGTTTGTATGTGTACAATTTAACCTTTTATAACATTTCACCAACGAAAAAAAAAAAACAAAAAATCAACTATTTATAAAAGGCATACCCACCCACGCCAAAAATCAAATTCCACCACTTCCCCCTTATTCACTGTCTTTGGATACTCAATCGCATCATAAACTTCTATAGTTTATATGTATGTATGTGTTCGTTTTGTTTATTTTGTGTACGTGTAACTACTTTACATGAAATATATGTACACAAGCGCATAAACAATCGTGAATAAGCGCACGCACACAATCAACTGAAAAAACAAAATATTTAGGTATTGTGCTGCGGGGTAACTCCTACCGTTAAATTATTTGTACTTGTACTTGTCCTAACCCACCACCCCCCTCCCCCCGCCCCCCTTAACTTCTAACCTCTGTCCACTGCACTCCCCTTCGATGAATTTGTGTTCGATTTTTGAAGAGGTCGAAGCAGTACATAGCTGCCGCCGGCTGAGAAAAAGAAAAAGAAAAAAAAACTCTCAAATAATTTGTATAAAATTGCGAATATTTTAGAAGAAAAAGCTTATTGTGGTTTACATTTTGCTGGGGTGTTTCTCTTTAAGTATGCAAGCGTTTGTGTGTGTATGTTTGTGTCTGTATCTGTTTATGTACTTATACTATGTGTGTGTCCCCATAAGAATTTCAAGTGCTTTTTTCTTCGTTTTTTTTTTTAGTCC
Organism: Palloptera scutellata; assembly: GCA_958295655.1. Classification (NCBI taxonomy): domain Eukaryota; kingdom Metazoa; phylum Arthropoda; class Insecta; order Diptera; family Pallopteridae; genus Palloptera; species Palloptera scutellata. The sequence goes on from OY282450.1 coordinate 89,507,064, forward strand.
TTTTTTATATAGTTTTTTGTTAAGTTCTTGTTGTTGCTGCTTCCCACAGTTGCTGCTGCTGTTATTGTTATTGTTAGTGCCTTTGTTGCTATTGTTGCTGTTGATGTTATTGTTAGCGCAGGTGATGCATTTTGTTTGAGTTAATTTCAATATGATGTGCTCTTGCTCCCTATCTCTTGCGCTCGTACATTTTTTCTGAAGGTTCCTTCCATTTGAGGTCTTTGTTTACATATGAAAATGGTTTAAGCATCAAAGTGTAATGGAACTTGATTGTTTGAGGATATTGTATGCAAATGTTTGCTGTTGATGATTTTCTGTTATGATATTGCGGAATATCGAGACGAAAAATAAAAGCCATTACAGCAAAAACAAACAAATATAATATAAGCCAGTAACCGGCAATAGCAACAAGTTTAGAAGGTAAAGTTTACCATCCTTTTCACATTTGCTAGAGTAAATATGTTGAAAAGTGAAATGGCAATTCTGAAAACTTGAGTGTTTACATATTATACGATTATATTCCATTATTGTTGGAGAGTGCACAGCGAGATCTATTTCATCTTGGACCACAATTTAAATAATTCAAGCCATCGGTTTCGATTTACCACTTCAGAGTGTACTTGAGCTCTGGGATTATGAAACATTTTTGAGTCAACATTGGTGCTTGTACGGTATGTAGGAGAATAGTGTTTAGATTCGGGAAGGAACAAGGAAACCGAGAATGAAACCAGTTTCCAACACAAAACTGCGGGTTGTACAGCTGAATTTTTACAATAAAGATTGTAAATTATGTGTAATTTATATGGATAAATAAAAAATAAGTGTCAACCCATCGGATGGCGCGTTGTACCTATGGTACGTTCACAGGCGAAAGCACAAAGATTCGGATCGCAAGATCACAATATCACTCAGAAAGTACCCATTAAGTTGTATGGTCTGGGTGGCATTTCATATTACGGATGTAATATCATGGCATTTTTTTAATTCAGGTGTACATCGGTGTCATAATAGAATTTTTACAGCCATCCACTATGGCTCTAAGACATACAATAATTTGAGTTTGATATTTCTTATAACCGGAAATCGGTGCTTTCTCAAAAACAATTACAATGAGAGGTGAAGGAATCTGGACAGAGGTGTCATAAAAGCATTAACGTGCTTTTGAGGATTCTAGCCCTGATACATTTGCCCAATATAAAGTGCTTTGCTGTTCTTCTCCTTTTGTGATGAAAGATGAAAAGGTTCCTTCCAATTAGAAGCTAATGCTAAAATAAATCTTCAAAAGACGATTAAAAATTCCAAATATCAGATTTTTGTACTTCTTCTTCTTTTTTTAATGGTAACCATGGAGAGACTAGGCCAAGATTTTCGCTTTTCGCATCCACTCATGTTGTACGTGTTATATTTGTACATGAATCAAAGGGACCTACAGTTTTATGCCAAGTCCGAACAGCTAAGTTACAACCTTTTCATGGGCAATTTTTTTTCTTGTATATTTGCCATTGCCGTGTACAAAAATTGTTTTGCTTTTCTACTTTCCGATTTTGACTGTGCCAAGATTTGAACCTCGAACACTCTGCGCAGCTGGCCAATGCACTACCAACTACACCACAGCGTCCTACAGATTTTTGTAAGCTCGATATAAAGTTTTTCTACAATTTAGTAAGAAAGCTACAAAGCCACAGGCCACTGTTGTAATAGAAAACGATGATCCTACGGATAAATTAGGTAATTTAGTTAAGCATTAATGATGGAAATTGTCCTGTTTCGGACTTAAAGGTGCCTCCTCAAAGTGAATCGAAGATTTATAACGGTCTTTCTACTTCTTCTTTTAGTGGCACAACAGCCCATTGAGGATTTAGACCGAGCATAACCATTCAGGTTATACACATAATATTTGTATACGAATGGAACGATCTTTCTACCTGAACATTATATGCTCAGATAGTGCCTTAATAATGTCAGTTTTGTATGGCCAAAGGTGTAACGAAAATCTGTAGTCTTTGTTACGGCAAACATCATCAACACTCATAAAATCTGCCGTCAAGGAAAACAGCAATAACACTAGAGAAATCTTTGACTTACGCAATTTATTTTTATATATTTATTTCTTTAACTTTTATATATTTATTCCAATAATTTATATTTATTAACAAAATTAAATCCTCTTGCTACTTTTCTTTTTTTCTCTCTCTTCTTCTTTCTTTGCTTTGTTCACAATTGCTCTTTTCTTGTTGGCCTCCTAATTTGGTGAGTTTAATGTGTGGTGAGTTTGAGTGTTAGCGGGTTGATTGATGATTTTGAACAGTCTTTGTAATTGAAAAGCTCTGGCTCGATCTAGAGGCGATCGACAATTGGGATTATTTGCACAACGGATGTTGTTTTTTTTTCTTTTTTTATGTTGTAGATACAACACAAAAATAAATAGTGATTTTTAAAATTTATGTTGAAATAAATTAAATAAATATTTCAAAATAAAACAATATGTGATGCAGTGCAAAAAGTTAGCATATAATCAAACACACACACGCACACACTCACCACTCATACAAATTCACATTTATTTGCGTACGATTTTGTGTATGGACTTTGCATTTTACATATTGTAAATAAATATGGAGATTTCGTTGTTAAGCCTATAAGCGAAACAACCGAGAACAGCAACAAATAGCGGCATATAAAACGGACACATACACAAAAACGACAACAATAAACGATGTGATGGTTACATCATACCGCATTGATTAAAACAAAATAAAACAAGCAAACAGAGAAAAAAAACCAATTCGAAATTTGTATGCACAAACAACAATAACAACAACAACAACAAACACAAAAGCATCAAAAAGACAACAAACAATGGCAGCAGATGTAAATATACTAAAGGCTGACAAGTTGCCAAGTTGGTCAACATAATCAAAAAAATAACAACAACAGCAAATAAAAAACAAAACAAAAAGGAAAAAACGAATGGCAAACGGAAATAACAGAATACAATGAAAGAGAGTGAGAGAGAGAACGAGAAGAGACTAAATAAAAAAATATGAAAACATTAAAATATATAATATAAAAATCATTTCGTGCGTTGCGAATTGTGATATTTCTCGCATGTGTGTGTGTGTGAATGCATACGATTTTATGTGAGTGTGTGTGTGTGTTTCTCTCTCGGTCTCTCGCATGTGTGGATGCATTTGATATACCGCAAACAGCTAGGCAGGGAAGTCTGATGTCTTTTTGCGGTCAGTCATTCATGCTCATGCAATGTGAATGTGCTCCAGAAAGCGGTCAATATACGCTGACATAGTTAGTGGTTGAACAAAAATCGCAGCCGAAGAAGGAAGAGGAAGTAGTAAAGGAGAAAGGCGCACATATGTCCACATCCTCCCATATACATACTAACATACATAATACAATACAATACAATGCAGTTCATAAAAATATCAAATGAGCAGAAAATGTTGTTACTATTATTGTTTTTGATTATAGAATCTCTGCGCGTTCAATAACATGTGCAATTTCCAGATGCGCTGATTGATCAAATAACGAAACTGACTAAGATTTGACGGTATTTATTTGGAACCAATAATAGCTTAGCTATTAACTTTGAATAGAAAGTTGTTTTACATTACTCACATACCGCAACAATCGTGGAAGCATTGAACCGAGCTGTTTGGTGATTTGGTAAATGCTACTCTCTATTGTATTACAAAGATTCTATTATACTTAAAACTGATCCACTCGAAGTAGAAGACGTCGTATATTAAGATGTTGTTACTACTACCACTTCCTGGTCTACTACTACTACTCGTGTTCGTGTAGTAAACTGCGTGTGCAAAATCTGCTAGTGCAGCTGACTCCCGCCTATCTTCACTTACCCTCCAGTAATTCCTTCCACTTGTGTCACTGTGAAATAAGTACCCAAGCTAAATCCAGGCCGTAGGGCTTGGATGTGAAGAAGGCCATGAAGCTGACCTACGAGTGCAGGACAGTTTCCCAAGCACTCAGGCTATGTAGCCCATTGTGCTTAGGGGTTAGTGAAATAACTGTTTTACAGTAGCAACTGTGTGTTAATGACCTTTAATAGACTCAGCAAGAATTGAATTTCATCGAATATAAATCGAATTACCTCAAATTTTTCAGAATGTGTCAGGTCGTCTTGAAAAAGGATATTTGTTAAGTATAATTTATGATTTTGACCTGCCAATACCTTCTGTGAAACTTAGTCTAATTTTTAAGAGTAAACGGGCTTATTTAAGCTGCGTCCACTTTCTGGTCTACTGCTCATGTTCATGAAGTAAACTGGGCGTTCAAAATCTGCTAGTGTATGGTCCCTGATGAGCATCTTACGCATTCCAACTGGCTTATTAACTCCCTCCTATCATGACAAACGTTCGTATCTATCTCGAATTATAGATTTAATAGGCCGGTTTCGAGCCTCAGTTAAATACATATTATTTATTTGCTCTTAAGTCCGCTTGCAGCTTCTGTACTTGGAAGACCTCTGGCAACCGGTCAGTTGGCGCTTACGTTTTTTTTCCAAAGCGTGAATAAGTGTTTGAGGCAGACAGGGCACTCAGGCAGGTGCAAGACTGTGACGGTATCCGATATCATCATTCAGCCGGCAGTACGTACTCTTACGACTAGGGAATCGTCATCTTCTTAACGTTAAGAATCTTATCATGAACCTACTCAACATGGTTGAATCAGATCTTTACTTTAGCTTGACACTACTCCTACTCCTACTCCTCTGATCTGGTACCTTACTTAAGCGCCTCTACCGCGATAAAGTACATCAAGATTAAGATATTTAATGCCTTCAGCTCACACTTTAAGGGCGCTAATAGCCAGAATATTCATTTTCATTTATCCTCCCAAATTTCCTTCCCTGCAACTATCTAACTTCTTAGTTGTACTAACCCAAAATTACAATCAAAATGTTGGTTGGTGAATGATGGCAGCAATTAAAGAAAGTAATAAAAGAATTACTTTTTCAGCACAATCAATCTCTTCATTGTGGGAGAAATAATTTTTATGGTATAAGTATACTATGTACTACATATAAATATTTATAACAAAAAGAAAACAAACATAAATTTCGCAATAAATTCAGCTTGAATAGCACACAAGTTGTATGTTTGCTTGTATGTATGTAAGTATGCCAATATGTCGGTAATAAATTTGTCTTTTATGCATAATTTATTCATGTTAGAATTCGAGAAAAATCAAAACAAATTTCCAACTCGTAATGAAAATCGAAGAAAAGAAACAACAACAGCAACAACAACAACGATAACACAAAACACTAAATATAACAGAAAAACAAAAGTAATTATCGAAAACTTAACGGCAAGTAAGAAAGTAAAGTAAAAGAAATATGTGGAAACGAAAAGGCCGGAAGAATTAATACATCAAAAGTGATTTTTATGTCGAATACAAATGTGAATATTTTTATATTGATCTATCTATGACATATCGCTGCCTTAATTTGCTAAGGCCCTAAAATCAAATTTTCCAATATCCAGTTTTTGATGGGTTATTAGCAAGAGTATCCAATTGCATCTCGGCCAAATATTTTGGAGCTATGTAAGTACTTACGGTTCTTAAAGTGAAACTTCTTACGGGAGAATACTGGAATCTGGATCGTCTACCTTTAGTGTAGTGTTCGGCACCACTCAGATCGCAGAGCGCTCTCTCAGAAAAATAAATAGCCGAGCTCGCACGAGCAACACACGATGACTGCCGAAATATTCACACGCATGTGGAAATGCAAAACCGAAGAGCGTATCATTCGACATCTGACCGCAAAGCGAGCAGAACGTTATTATGATTTTGCAAAGTGCACTAGAAAAAATATTGCAATGTTTCAAATAGAATGGGTGTTGAAATATTTTTTTTGCCGAAAATTTATATGGGGAATCTGTGTGTTTGTTTTGCAAAAGGAAAATAGGTATGAAATGCTTTAATCTTTTCATAAAGATGTAGATACATATGTTGGTGAAGCAAGGAAAATCGTTTTATGAAGAAACGTGTCAGCCTTGAGTTCAAGCGAAGACTAACTCTTGCCAACAGATTTTACTACGGGCTCAGTAGGCAATTGAGAAGTAGAGCCCTCTCTCGACCGACGAAAATAACGCTCAATAAGTCCCTCATCCTTCCCGTCCTAATGTATGGCGCAGAGACGTGGACATTGACCATCAATGCTGAGAGGCTGTTAGGAGCGTTCGAGAGGAAGATACTCCGTCAGATCTACGGTCTAGTATGCGTGGACGACGTGTATCGAATAAGATGGAACGATGAGCTGTATGAGCTGTACGTCGACACTGACATAGTCATAAAGAAGGAAAAGCACTCATAAAATAACAATAAATATGGAAGTGGTCGGTGAAAGCAACCAAAGAAAAAATCAAATACCAACAACAGAAAATGATTTTCATTTCAATGAAAATTAATTAAGGGCAATATTCAAACGCAAAAAAAACTCTGCATATGTTATTTCGTTTATTTATAGAGTATGTATGCGTATGAACTTATGCTTGACAAAAATCACAATATCTGTAAAAATATTCCATTTACATATTTATACGAAAAAAATGGAAATTTTTCAGATATACGTACGCATAAAAAATTAAGTTGCTTAGAACATAATAATATTGCATTAATATATGCAAGGATATACATATGTACTATATGAGTATGTATGTATGTACGTATATTTTCATACATTCATATACTTGCCTAAATGCCAAATTCGTTTTCTTCTGCTTTGTTTATGGCGTTATTTATAGCTGCTTGTTTGCCTGCTTGAGCACAACCTTGTGCCTTCGTGCTTGCTTCTGCATTTACTTAAGCTTAAACCGAAATCGTTAATCAAGCGAAAAGCAACAAAAGAAATAAATATTTTACAGCTGCTCTCAAGGATAATATAAATATTGCATACACATGCACACATTTACTACACAGTACTACTTACATACAACCATACTCTGGATTTGATTAATATACTTTCTAGTATTTAAACATTTTCCTTTCTGTACATTTTTTGTTTTTTCTCTCTTTTCGCTCAACGAATATCTTTTTAATCAAACCTATATGTATTTATAAATTAAGCAGACTTTAGAGAAATCAGCAAGCTTGAACATTGTTTATTGACAAAGAGAAAATAAACCAAACTGCACTGAGCACATCTTAAGGGATTTTGCTTAAATGTTTATTGTAATATGAGTAAGGTTGATAATTTTGTATGCAAATGTTATTTCAAAATACTTGGAGCAGGTGCAAGGCAGGCAGGCAGAGATTATAGTCAATGGAGTGTTGCAACTGCAAGTGTTGCGACTGTAATACTCCATTGACTACAATCTCTGCCTGCCTGCCTTGCAAGTATTTTGAAACGACATTTGCATATTGCAGTCGCCACACTCTTAGAAGTAGTCAAAGCAACTAGAGTAAAATAGACAGTTGCAATCTTAAGAAACTAGTCTCTGGCAATCAGAAACTGTAATTTGTAGGAATGCTGCCAAGATTTATTGAATATTATTTTCTACCAGTCTCCATAAAAAATTGTATATAACCTAATTAAGTAATGTAGTATAATTTGTGACGTCATTGAAGATCAACTTCCTTCGATTAATTGCTAACTAACACTAACAATAAATCGAACTCATCTGCATCCACCACCTGCGTATGATCGTGCCTACGCCTAATTGTGTGGTAAATGTAGGTTTGATGAGCGCTGCATAGTGAATAAATATTTTTACTATTTTTATCACTTTCTCTTTTATTACCGTTATCATTTATAATCACTTATGTACACTTATTTTTGGAAAGCTATGAATGCATTAAAGCGCAGGATACCTCCTTACTCCTTGCACTTATTTTCACATTCCTGTTGGCTGGAAAATCGATTCTCGTTTCCACCACATCCTCCATAATTAAACCTGACACAGTCTTCAGTTGTACTGTTGTAACTCCATCTTGGCATACGCGCCCGACAAACGATGAATGGAAAACCCGGTATAGTTGCAACACAGTCTAGTGAATGTTCAAGGCCACACATATTTCTAAATGAGCAAGTGTGTGAGTGTGAGTGGGAGTGGTCGCATATGCATAAATTATATAAAACGTAACAATTTACCATTTTTCAATCCCTTTGTTGTGGTTAGAAGCATTGAGATGCAAACCAGCAATCCAATAAATTTCATTTTAAGAAATAAAATGTATGCAATCGTAATAGACTTGAATCGTAAACTGATGTTTGAGACATTCAGTGGAGCGCTTTATACAAAAAGCACGCAAAATGAGTGAATTGGATACGCAAATTTATTATACATATACACAGCGGGAAAATTCAGAGCACTTCCAAAGAAACTTGAAAGGTCTGCTCATGATAGTAGCGGATTAACATTGCTGGTAAATTGCCTGACAAGTAAGCATCAAAATTCTTGACTGCATGATTTCTAAAGATATTGAATAAACAAAATCGGTTGTGATAGTACAAAGCATTTTTTTAACTTCTACTTGAGTGTAACAACTTGTATTGATGACATTGATGACATTGCCAGTAATTATGTCAATTTATGCTAGTGTTTCCATTAATACCGTTTTTATATACATACTTACATACATGCGAGTATACTCGCTTTAATTTTAATAAATTTTGAGCAGGATAACTCCTTATTCATGTACAAATATAACACGCACAACATGAGTGGATGCGAAAAGTTGGGCCTAGGCCCTCCATGGACTGTTGTGCCATTAAAAGTAAGTAAAGTAAGAACTCCTTATTCCTAGCAGTTTTCCTCACACTTCTTTTGGCTGTGAAATTGTTTTTTTATTACCACCGCATCCTCCACAAATGACTCGGACACACTCGTTATTTGCCGAGTTGAAGGTCCAACGTCTTAAATACCTCAAATATATGCTAAAGTGACGATGAATTATTTGTAAATAGTCTGCTGTATGGTTAAGGTCACATAATTATTGTTAAATGAACAAGTATTATATTAATTAGAGACATACGAGGTATGATCAAAAAATAGCCGTTTTTTCAAAAAGTATTTATTTATTCATCAACAACTATCTTGTCCCCTTCAAAGTAATCCCCCTCAGCTATAGTACACTTATGCCAGCGTTTTTCCCCATCCTCGAAATACTTCTGAAACGCGCTTTTTGGTATCGCCAACAGCTCCTGTTTCGATTTTTCTTCTCTCTCCTCAATCGTAGCAAAACGCTTTTCTTTCATCGGTGTCTTCAGTTTTGGGAAGAGCAAAAAGTCAGCGGGGGCCAAGTCCGGTAAATACGGTGGTTGAGGCATGATAACGGTTTTGTTTTTGGCCAAAAACTTACGCACAAGCGACGTTGTTATTGCTCAAAATTTAGCAATTTTGGAACAATCTTCGCTACCGCACGTTTCATGCCTAAAACATCCGTAAAAATTGCTTGGCATGAGCCGAACGATATGCCAACATCATCAGCAACCTCTCTGATAGTGATTCGACGATTATCCAAAATCTTTTTCTTCACTGCGTCAATGTTTTCATCGGTCGCCCGACGTGCTCGGGCGACCAGGACGAGCATCGTCATTGACATCTTCTCGGCCTTCCTTAAGCCGGTTATACAACAATTGAACTTGTGTTCTGCTCATAGTAGACTCGCCAAAGGCCAAAGGCCACAGTCAACATTTCAAATGTCCTTGCGTATTTAATTTCATTTTTTACACAAAACTGAATACAGTTTCTTTGATCCATTTTTTCGAATAGAAAAAAATCGAAGAGCACACCAAAACACGACTAACCTTTTTATCTGTCAAAAACAAACTGACAATCCAAAATGGTTGGTATTGCCAACATATATAACAGACATGTGTACCAACATAACAGAAAAAAAAATGCGAAAATCGAACATACGTAACTCACGAAACTAACGGTTATTTTTTAATCACACCTCGTATACTATTTTTATTAGAACATTTTTTCAAGCTCTTAGTTGTGGCTATAAGCATAAAGGTGCACTTCGTAATAGACTTGAACCACAACTGTTGCTTGAGACATTCAGTGGACTTGAGACATTCAGTATGACAAATGAGTGAATTTGATATGCGAATATATGAATTGTATTTATATTTATAACCAGTGGGATAAATCGGAGCACATCCAACCCGGTTATTTTGCGATTCGTTGAGACTGAAAACATGCACGTTCCGTATTTAATATAATTATTTGTCCTGAGAAATGATATGTTTTGGTTTTTTCATTGGACATTAAATGGAATTCAGCACTTTATATTGGATGTCTTCAATGTGACGTTATGTATGTATGTCCGAATTCGGACACATTTACATAATACATTAGATTTAGAATCAGATTGATCGCAAGTTACACTGTGTGACTGAGAGTGCAGCTACGCTACAAAAATTTTACTATCAAAAGATTTTCTCGGAATTACACTGGTTAACATTCATACAAAATGATCCAAGGAACCGCAATTCGATTTTTGGCATAACTTGGTTCAAAAATTCAGAAGACTTCGTTTTTGTATGTACCTTTTTAATCTAATGGTGACGGTAATTAAGCATGTCCGTGATAGAGACACAAAATAGGGCTTAAATTAACGGCTCAACTTTTAGCTGTAAAGATCCGGGAATTTTTTTACATGCCTGTATGTCAATTGTGACAAATTTATATCTTCCTATTTTCATTTCAATGGCCCAACAGCCATTGGAGCTAGGGCCTAGTCCGAGCATTTTGCATACATTAATGTTGTGCGATTAATATTTGAATACGAGAGTTTTTCAAATAATCATCTAGTTTTTAAAGTGATTACAAAACAATGGCAGCTGATCAACCACTTTTATAATACATAAGGAGTGAGATCGAAAAAATCAAATAACTTTAAATTGTCCTAGCATTGAAATTCCTTATGCAAATAAAAAAATTTAAACAATTTGGAAAAGAAAATTTAATTTCTGATAAAATGAATTACTATACTGTACTATACTATGAATTATATACTTAATATACTATGAATTATATACTACTTATACTACTACAGTGAAAATATTGTCTTGTATAGTATGTATGTATGGTAATTCTCATCTACATTACACAATATTTTTCACTTACATATATGGATTTGTGAGTGTCCGGTGTTCGAATCTCGGCACAGGTAAAATCAAAAAGTAGAAAAAAAAAATATTTTTTCTACACGGCCTAGGCCCTTCATGGGCTGTTGTGCCATTAAAAGTAAAGTAAATATGGATTTTGAAATTCTACAAAGATCACTGATGAATAGGAAAGTGAAATATGTCTAATTTGGAAGAATTAAAAAATCTTGTAAGGTTATAGAAACTAAAAATTATTATATATATTTTTTTAATGTTTTACTTTCTTTTATAATGTATGTGATTACTTTTTTCTATGCAATTTATTTATTTATTGTAATATAGAAATTAATTCTAGTACAACACCAAACATTTTGAAATTATAGTAGGTACTTTAATTTTTACTATTTTTCTGATTGCAAAACTGAAACAATTCGAATATTAGTTTACAAACTATTCCAAAACCAAAAACATGTACTATATGCATCTTTCAACCAGTTCAAAGATACATTGGATAATTGGTTTACAAACTATTCCAAAAACGTCTATCTACGAACTTGTTGAAAAGATATGCAAGCCAAGGATAACTGACATGTACTGCAGGAAAGACACCAAATATGGGACTAGTTGTGGTGTTCAGTAAACCAGTTTTTCGACTAACAATAAACTAGTTGGTTACGTCACAGGGCGATGCAGCTACGAGAACTCAAGTAACAAACAAGTTAATCAATGCAATAAGTAAATACGTTATAATCTAAAAATATCATATTAAAGTAAATATGGATTTTGAAATTTTACAAAGATCACTGATGAATAGGAAAGTGAAATATGTCTAATTTGGAAGAATTAAAAAATATTGTAAGGTTATAGAAACTAAAAATATATATATATTGTTTTAATGTTTTACTTTCTTTTAAAATGTATGTAATTACTTTTTTTAATGCAATTTATTTATTTATTGTAATATAGAAATTAATTCTAGTACAACCACAAACATTTTGAAATTATAGTAGGTACATCAATTTTGACTATTTTTCTGATTGCAAAACTGAAACAATTCGTATATTAGTTTACAAACTATTCCAAAAACAAAAACATGTATGTATCTTTCAACCAGTTCAAAGATACATTGGTTAATTGGTTTACAAACTATTCCAAAAACGTCTATCTACCAACTTGTTGAAAAGATATGCAAGCCAAGGATAACTGACATGTACTGCAGGAAAGACACAAAATATGGGACTAGTTGTGGTGTGCAGTAAACCAGTTTATAGACTAACAATAAACTAGTTGGTTACGTCACAGGGCAATGCATCTACGAGAACTCAAGTAACAAACAAGTTAATCATTTATTTACTACGTTGGCATGTCATTACTCAACTAGTTATTTATTTAAAACTTTTACTGGCTAGAAGTGAAAAAGTTGAAGGAATGAATGGAATATAATAATAAAAAGCTATAACTCCAAGTGTACGAGTTACCAACAGCGGTTGCCAAATTGTTATTTTAAAGTTAAAATACACATGCACGTACAAAAAACATAAAAAGTTGTAATCCATGCGACACTCGGAATTTAATTATGCGTCTATAGCGTTGGTATGGTATGATATGAAAGAGTGTGTGTGGTGTGGTGTGTATGTGTGGGTGTGGGTATATGTGTGTGTCCCTGATAGTAGTAATAGTTAAAGAAGTTGAGTCGTCGATATAGCGGGAGCAAGTGGTAGCCAAGTAGTTGTTGTTGTATTACAACTAAGTATGTACATAGTGGCATGTACATAGTGGCATGTACATATGTATATGTATAAGTAAATATAAACACTTTATATACTTACATGCATGTATTGAGATGCATCTTGTTGTATGTTGACAATAAAATTACATTGTTCTAGTTTGATTTTGGCATGTTTTCATGTTTTCATAAGATGCACGTGTGCAGGGCAAAGAAGCATATGAAGTGTAAGAGAATGAAGTTTGCTGTTAGTTTTACTATATGACAGCAAAGGAGTCAGTGCCATTCATGTGTGAAATGTGCACAAAAGCCAAATGTGATGTGTGTGTGTGTGAATATATACTCGTAGTTTAAACGCTCGCATGTGTATAAACCGCTATATCTCACACATACACACGCACACACATATGTTCGCATCGCAATCAAAATCATTCATTTATTGAGATTACTTACATATCTTTAAATGTCACTTTGATGTATTTTATTTCAAATTAATTTCTACTTGACATTTTGAGACTGTAATTGGAATTGATGTGTTCTCAGTTATGTAGATACTTATTCGAAAATTATAATGCGATTTACTGCCAGTATCTTTTTTCTTGTTTATCAAAAATAGTAAGCAAATGAATTTTCCATAGTACCAAGATTCAAATTACATCGAACACTCCCTTGCTTGGACATGCAGTAATAATACAATATGAATACTAAGTATTTTCTATCAGATTGGGCAAAGCTGCTGCAAAAGTCATTCTCAGCAGAAAATACGGTACCTACCTGATGAAATTCCGTGAAAACAGAGCCTAGTTTTCTTCATTTCTAATAAAAAGGCAGACATTTCACATTTCGACAATAATTTTGCCCCTTTTTGTATATATATTTGTAGCTACTTGATTGAAGATCGAGTGTATGTAAATATGTTCAAATCCCACTAACGTCATGCTGAAGGCATTTAGATAAAATTAACATCAGGACAGCAAATACCCAGAGGAATGACTCCTGAAGATTGACAATTTTGCTATAGTTTCCATTCTCAATGCAATAAGTAAATACGTTATAATCTAAAAATATCATATTAATATAGCATTTACATAATTACTACACAAGAAATAATGCAAGATTATATACGAGTATATTATGTAAAAAAACAAATGTTTCATTCAATACTTAAAATATTGGCCATTGAGTGCATATTTTCAGCGAGGCTTGGGAGTGCTCTGAATTTTCCCGCTGGGTATATGTATAATAAATTTGCGTATCCAATTCACTCATTTTGTATAAAACCAATCCACTTCAAGTCTTTTACGATTGAAAACTTTTTATTTCTTAAAATGAAATTTATTGGATTGCTGGTTTGCATCTTAATGCAAGCCGAGGATAACTGGCTTGTACTGCAGCAAAGACACCAAATGTGGGACTAGTTGTGGTGCTCAGTAAACCAGTTTATCGACTAACAATAAACTAGTTGGTTACGTCACAGGGCGATGGTAAATTGTTACGTTTTATAAAATTCATGCATATGCGACCACTCCCACTCACACTCACACCCACACACTTGCTCATTTAGAAATATGTGTGGCCTTGAACATTCACTAGACTGTGTTGCAACTATACCGGGTTTTCCATTAATCGTTTATCGGGCGCGTATGCCAAGATGGAGTTACAAGAGTACAACTGAAGACTGTGTCAGGTTTAATTATGGAGGATGTGGTGGAAACGAGAATCGATTTTCCAGCCAACAGGAATGTGAAAATAAGTGCAAGGAGTAAGGAGGTATCCTGCGCTTTAATGCATTCATAGCTTTCCAAAAATAAGTGTACATAAGTGATTATAAATGATAACGGTAATAAAAGAGAAAGTGATAAAAATAGTAAAAATACTTATTCACTATGCAGCGCTCATCAAACCTACATTTACCACACAATTAGGCGTAGGCACGATCATACGCAGGTGGTGGATGCAGATGAGTTCGATTTATTGTTAGTGTTAGTTAGCATTTAGTCGTAGGCAGTTGATCTTCTATGATCCTTTTTTTTTCAATGTCACAACAGCCCATGGAAGGGACCTACAGTTTAATGCCGCATCCGAACGGCGAAGTGAAAAGCTTTTCATAGGCAATTTTTACTTTTGTAGTTTGCCATTGCCTGCCAAGAGGTGGTGCCGCGTAGAAAAAATGTTTTCTTTTACGTTTTGATTTTGCCTGTGCCGAGAATCGAACCCCTGACACTCTGCGTAACAGTCCAACGCCCGACCACTACGCAACAGCGACCTTCAGTGACGTCACAATTTATTCATCATTACTTAATTAAGCTTTAAAATTTTTTATGAAGACTGGTAGAAAATAATATTCAATCAATCTTGGCAGCATTCCTATAAATTAGTTAAAATTCAACAACAACATTTCTTATTAAGAAGAATGTAAAGTTTAAGGCGTCAATTGATGGGAAATACATTTTGCAGATATTATAATGAGCACTCTAAGGCATAATTTAAATAATCAGTTTTAACAGTCACTAAAAGTTTATCAAAATGATTCCGTTCTATCCAACCTTTCAAATTAATAAGAGTCATTGAAGGATTTTTCGAAAAAGAAATTAGGAGCAAAAAAAACAGGACACGAATAAACACGGTAAATCAAAATGACGCCATCGGGCATCGTAGTGTTAATAAACACTTTTGAATGATTGGTAAAACTACAGACTGACGCTGTTTTTCCAGACTTTTCGCAAAACTTCAACGGGGTATGCCATAAGGCCCTAATACTCTAACATTTCTGAATAGTATTTAGCAAATCGTTTCTTTTGGATACAGAAAAGGTAAGAAAATAGTTGCTTGAAAATTTAAAGAAAATGTCAACGGAGGGTGAATGAAATCATTATATGTACTTGGCGATGCTCTAAATAAAATATAATGGTATTCCACCACATCGCTTTCAAAACACTGTTCTTCGT
The DNA here is from genome assembly GCA_958295655.1 of Palloptera scutellata. Lineage (NCBI taxonomy): Eukaryota > Metazoa > Arthropoda > Insecta > Diptera > Pallopteridae > Palloptera > Palloptera scutellata. The sequence goes on from OY282450.1 coordinate 89,522,836, forward strand.
GCTTGCGTTGTAATTTATCACAATATCATGTCGCCATAACCACGAAGTCCACAACTTTAACTGGTTAATTTTGTTACCATTTTCAAATTTCAATTTACATAAATCTCAAGAGAGAAAATTACTGATTAGTTTTAACTATGTACGTAAATGTTATAAAATTAAAGTAAAATAAAAGAATTTTAAAACCTACATACCTGATCATACATAAATTACTAAGCAGCCTGAAAATATGCAACATATTCAATCTGCATACAATACTGCTAATGAACGATTCTATCATTTTGGAGTTACACCACTGCCCATACATCGTGATCGTTGCCCTCGAACAAAAACAGAACGGAAAACAGGAATCCTACCCCTACCCCTCCCCCATCACCTCCCTGTTCACCATATCTGAATCAGCTAGTGACTACGAATAGATCATACATATTGTTATAGAAATAGTGTTTTTCATTTTCTTCCGAATGATGATACGACCTTGAAAACTTCATGAGAAAGGTTAAACTAAGCCGTTTAGTAAAGGAAACGTGTATGCATACTTTGTTTATACTCATTATTTTGTGTCAAAAAAAAACATTTTCCCCATACAAATAAACCGGAAAGAAACTAATATTAAGCAAAAATTTTCATTCAATCAAAACCGTTGCAACAATTTGGGTCACGTTTAGCTTTGCTTGCCAGAAAATAAAATAACATTCAAAAAGGAAATCGTCAAATAAATGTGAACGATTTTGTTTCATTTCTTGTTTTTCCCCCACATCCAAAGCATTGTCTCTTATAAAACATAAAACACAACAAATAAAACACACACACACACACACACACACACACACACACACACACACAGCCACACATGCTATACTTACATTTCGTTATGCTTTTTCTGCTCACAAAAACAGAACAAAAACACTAAAAATCCAACTGAGTAAATTAAATAAGAAAGAAAACAAAACAAAAAAACAAAAAAAAAAAACACAAAACAAAAATCACAGCAAACAAATGAAAACAATATTTATGATGTCCATGGAACAAAAATTTATGAAAACAAAAGAAGCAAAAGGAAATAGAAAACATTGTAAAATCAAATATACTTAATATCCTTAATAAAAGCAAAGTGATGCGCAATCACATGAGGAACATAAACAAAGATAGCAGCTACCAGCGCTGCCTCCTGGCGCACCTCTTCGCCATCCTCTCTTCTCTACACTCCTCTTCACTGCCCCTTCATAATGTTGACTGTCGCTTAATGCTGGTATGTGTGCAGCCGCCGCACATCCTCCAAAGAAGGACACTCAGCGGCGTCAGTGTGTTTGATGGATGTTTTATTCTATCAGACATAAAGCAGCAACTACACATTATAATAAAAACCAAAAAATAAAAAATAAATAATAATAAAAAATACAACACAAAAGCAATTTCGCTGAATATAAGACAAAATTGATCGAAAAGGAATGTGTGTGTGTTTGATTGTGTATAAAAGTACGTAGATTTACATGTAAACACATTCACACAATTCACACAATTCACACACAAATAAATTACAATTTTTCGCTGACATATTCCTTTTTCGCTTTGGTTTCGCTTTGTTGCTACTTACTTAACAAAATCCTACTTATGTCATAAAGAATTGCGGATTCCAGCCTACTAAAGGGGAATGTTAATTGAAGGCGATTGCTAAATGAGCGTTGCCTCAATTTCTGGGGCTAATCAAAACTAATCTGAGAATCTTTACACGTTACCACCTTTTCTGGGCGTTGCAAGCTAAGTGGACACTTTTACAATCGCAGCACATTAGCTAACAATAAAGGATATGGTATCCATAGTACGGAAAGTTATTTTAAGCTTTATTTGGACCTCATTTACAACTGAGTTTGGCAGAATGAGGAAGATTATGAGGATTTTAAATGGATTTTTAGAAAATTGCTAATAATTTTAAGGAAATTTTTAATCAGTTAAGTATGCTTAATTTATGCCTAGAGAAGACATTGAAAGTTTTATTTGTACTATAACGAACAGATTGATATGACCGTGTGAGTTAAGTGATGAAGATCAAGCATCAAGGTCTTATAGTAAGACTTAGATGCCCATCCATGTAGCCCGAGGAAACCAGTAAGGTGTTCAATCACCACCTTTGGCATAACACCTTACTGGTTTTCTCGAAGAATGAGATCTAAAGACAATACTTAATACGATCTCCTAAAGTAGACTAGGCCCTATACTCCACCTAGAGTTTTAGAGTGTGATGGTGAGTGTGATGGTGATGACAAGTAATTGACCATCAGTACCAGTGAAGACACCAAGTTCTTGTAGCAGCTACAAGGCATACCAAGACAAATTTATACCGGGGCCCGAAGAGCTCACCAGGAACCGCAAGAAAGGAAATGGGAAAGGGCAAACATAAATTCACTACTGGGACACTTTGTATGTCCTACTGCCAACGCATCTGCTCTAAAAGTAATAGACCTTTGAACTTATGCCAATAGCGCAAAGATTCTACTCTGAGATACCATTGCCAACTACTGTTTTCGGAACACCGACCCTAAGTGAAGTGTCAAGGTCAGTAAGAGCATTAATTTCATGTAAGGGCATTTACTCATAGACATACTTACTTTATAAAAAAGCACCCACGAAATGCACCTTGCATCTAAAGATGATAAGAAAAAATAGTCCTCAAGCCTATTGCAGATATCATTTTCCTTCTTTGGAGGAAAAGAGCGCATTGCATATTCTTCGATACTACTTAGTTAAAACGAGGAGATCTGCAGAAACCTCGCTTAAGCGTCAGCAGCTGCAGCAGTGTGCATTGTAGGAAACGTAAATGTTAGTAGACGCAACGTTCAAAGGACCACAAAGGACCACTTCTATCTGGGAAACAGTCTAGAGTGGAAATGTCTAGTCTACATCATTCATTCATCATTACCATTTTATGATTATAATAACTATGGTATTTTGATGGATGTGGCCTGAAGAAGATTACCTTACGATCTTCATCAGAAGTTCGGTTATCTGCTCGGTTGACTTTGATGTAGTGATTTCATTCCATTTTCCATCCCGTGAGTATCTTGAGTGAGTCGAGTATCCATCTTTTCTACTTATCTTAGATTTGTATACATATTTTTGCCATCATATTTCTTCGAAAGATTAAACAAAAGACATTAGGCAAGTAACTAATGTTAGACTATTTACTGTGATCGTATTGCTCACCCTATTTTCAGTGAGTGTATTTATGTAATGGTTTCAGAGTCAGTTAGTGAAATTTGTGTTTAAGTTTCAGTTAAATATTTTTAGTATTTTATTGCAATTTTTTTTTTTTTTTTTTGAATTTTGCTTAACGCAAAGTAATGTACTCACATCTAACGATACCTAATGACATCTTCATCTTAGGTTAAAATTTTTGTTGTGGACAGGGAACAAAAATGAAAACGAATGCTAGTTTCTTTTTGCTTTAACGTTTTAAGGACATAATCGTAAAATGCAAAGGCAATAATAGTATGTGATTCCGGCAAGACGGGGGAGAAGAAGAGGCTGCTGGAAATGTTGAAAGAGTAAACGGCAATAGGTGTTTGTATATGTTCGTGTGTGTGAGTGTGTGTAAGTGTACGTAGAATGGCTGCCACGAAGTAATGGTCAAAGTGAATTTTCATGTTAAAGTTGAATTGAGTAGAGCATGCTATTAAAATCAGTTTATGTGTGATTTTGTATATGGCGGAATGGCGGATGGTTTGTTGGTTGGTGCGTGGTAGTTCAAGAGTGCGTGTAGTCGTGCACTTGCGTGAGTTTATACCAGTGTATGTGTATGTAGTACATGTGCACATTTGCTCTTATGCTTGCTTGTGCTATGTGAAATAAACGTCGGATATATCGAGTGAGGTTATCGCTAAAAGTGGGAAAATAGGAAAACTTACATTAAAGCATGAATGCCAGACATTCCTGTTTTAAGCATAACATACACATACATTCAAATTCACTTACTATATGTACATAGCACTATTCATTGTATATATACTTACATACGCTCTTATCTGACAAAATACGTTGTATCTACTTAGAATTTAATGAATATTAATGTTTGACTCTTATCAAGAGGAAAGAAATTTATCAAGCGTTACGCTTTTAGCAACGAACTTTTCATGAAAGGAATCAGAGAGCATTCTTTCGATTTGGCATTTTATTTATTTTTTTATTTAATTTTTTTTTTTTTTTTGTCTCTTCTGCATTTAGTATATACGATGAGATAGGAAAAATCTTCTGCCAGCCTCGTGATGTACCTCACTCTCCAGTGTTCCGACGTACTAAAACCCATTTGAGAGCCTCACTCTCTGCCCTGACTGCGGCACTTTGCGGCGCCACCAATTGAGGCATTCCTTCGCTAGGCAAGATTTTACTGCTTCTTATCTATTCAAGAAGCAGCATAGCAAAGGCGACTATATAAGCTTTATCGAGGCGGCCCAGACCGATAATCGGTTGTAGTGCCAACTAAGTAAGTCGTTTTTTAAAACATTCTGGCTCAAGCAGCCTGTTCGTCGCGTCGTATTTCTTGCTTAATTTTTTCCATTATAGCGTTTGCAGTGTTCCATACTTCTTCCGGACGACCTCGAAGATTTGCTCGTAGCGCACTAGACTTTCAACCGGTAGGTATGGGTTTGATTCCCGTCTTGGTCAAACCACCAGGCGATACGAAGTGAATGAGAATTATAAGAAAGTTCAGACAATCACCCAAGTGATAAATATAAATTAATAAATTGTCATCCCGCCTTTCGGAACCGGCGTTACATTGTAGGTCCAACCAGGTGGGGCCTAAGAATTTTCTCTCCACAGCCACAGCCAATCAATAAACCATGCTTCTTCTGAGCTTACCATTTAACGTATATGTAAGAGCATTCGATGTGATAGCTTAATTCATGCCTCGCATACTCGAAACTCACGCATTCCGTTAGTACTTATGTGTTCAGCGTTTGTCTCCATCAAGTAAGTATCGCAGGGAAATAGCTGTCTTTGCTTCTACTATGTCTGTTCGCCAACGACCCGTCATTAAGCCAGGATATTCAAACGAAACTGTTCGGAATGTGCAGCATACCCTCAACCATGACAGCCTCTTATGTAGCATGAGTAGCTTACATCAGTGTCAGAAATGAATGAATGCTAGCTTTGCATAGGGGAAGGGGAAAGAAATAATAACATTCTCTCTATGCCATAAGGGATAGCTAAGAATCGCTCTTTCTAATTTGAATAAAGAAATATTTTCCAGCTTGCACTGGCCACCTTTGATGTATCAAATAGTATTGAAATAAGGATCAATTAGTAATAATATATATTAAGGTTTTTTTTAAATCAGTTTTTCAAATATTAAAAACACAAATGCTTCGTAGACTCCGCCTTTGGCGGTACATGCGGTCATAGTCGACATTGATAAAACTGAAGTTCCTTGTGGTAAAGGCATAACACTTGCCACAATGGCTGTCTATCTGTTTATCGGTGTCCTGTGATTGCATTCCCTATCTCACATCAATCCTTCCAATCTACACAATGCTCAGGGGTACACCCGGAGTGTTGAATGTATCAAAAAAACTGTCATAAATCTAAAAAATAAATATTCGAGTTAAATAAGTATACAGAAATAACCGCTATTTAGAAGAACCGTGAGAAGATTATTTGTCCTTAAGAATTGTATGGAGTGACAGGTAAAATGAGAAGTTTTAATGCGGCAATAGCCGCATAAAACTGTAGGTCCCATCCATTCATGTACAAATATAATATGCACAACGTGAGTGGATGCGAATTGCTCGCCCTATGCCCTCCATGGACTGCTGTGCCATTAACAGAATCTTGCTTGCTACAATGAGCGATTTATACTTCTTTATTCATGTATTTCCTCAAAGTTAGCGGCAAATGTGTACCCACACATGTGTACTACATCCACACTCCGACCTTAAAACTAGGTCGAAAAACTATACAAAACCTCATTTCATCAAACGAAATGAGTACGCGGAATATGTTTGCACACTTTCTGAAAACTACTAAGCAAACATAAAACTAACGAGCAACGGGGAAAAACACAACAACACGTGGAGAAAAAAATAGCAGTAAACAAATTTATGAAATAAAAATACTAAAAACACAGAAAAGTAAAGTAAAGAAGCAGCAGCAAAACTTGAGCAGCATTTTTGCTTTTTGCCCTACTAATTGGTCAAAAGCTGCTGCGGGCAACAAACCCAAGTTTCAATTGCTTTATTTTAGCAGTGCGTTTTTGTTAGTATTTATATTATATAACTATGTTGGTATTTACATACCCAGTACATATGTTTATATTTACATGTCGAAGGGAACTACATAGTTACACTGGTAAATAACTGCTATGAGCTATCAGCAAATACCCGAGCTGTGCAGCACGTACAAGAAACGTCCGTAAGTAAATAAATGAAAACAAACTTCTGCTTGAAAATGAAATGTTTCAAGTTGCTTCTGCTTTTGTTGTTTTGCTTCTGTTGTTTTGCTACTGTTGTTTTGCTTTTTCTTGTTTCTTGTTTTTATTATTCTATTTTATATATTTAGTTTTGTTTTATTCTTTGACTGGAGTAAACTAAAATTTGTTGAGTGCAACTAATTCAATGCGAAATTGTGTAGAAGCAACAAGAAAACTTGTTGACATAAGACAGTGTTTGTGAAGTGTTCAAGGCAAATGTAATAAAGTTTAAAAGTGTTTCTCCTCTAGCTAGGCCAGGCGTTGTTCTTACATAGCTGCAATTATATACACAATATATTTATAATATACCAAAATCAAGTTAAGTATTTACTAATCTTAACATTTGAAATTGTACACGTTCTAGAGTGTAAAAACTGGTATCTGGTAAAAACTAAGGCTCATAACCCGGAACATCGATTTCAGGAGTTCTACTTAGCTGCTATTTCTGGCCACACCTTCCTTTTTCTATTCAATATTGATTTGCCTAAATTCTGCAATTTCCAGGGTGCATCACATCTAACAAAATATTACAACTCACTGTGCAAAGACAAGAGATTTAAAAAAGTGCAGAGTTAGAAATCACTCATACGCTCTGTGTACAGCTGAATTGCGCACTGAACACATTTATAGAAATATAAATAACATATTCTCTTTGTGCGATACTTTTGCAAAGATTTTTATTTAATGTTTCTAATAATATTTCGAGTTAAATTTACTTTGAGTTTCAGTTGCAATACCATAAAACTAAAGTGTGGTGTTGCTCAGGCGGGTTCCAGGGATCATTAGAAACTAAATATAGCACACACAAGTGCAATGCGGTGACTTTATTGTATGTACTGTTTTTGTAAAAGATACATCAAGGAATGGTTCCAACTTTCTTATGCAAATTTCGAAAGGCAATTCTGAATTTTTTCCCTGTTTGCCATTCACCACTGACATCACAAATGACATTGTTTAAACAATGAATTTTAATTCGAGCTGAATAGTTCAACAAGTGCTAAGTATTTGACTATCAATCGACTAAGTGAAAATAAAACTGAAAAATTTGTACAAAAGTATAAAATAAGAGAAAACTGGCAGCAATATTTTGATATAAAAATCAAATTACTGTATTAATCATGAATCAATTCGTGATAATCAAACAAATCTGTAGAAACTCCTCTACACTCTTTAGTCCATGAGATTGAAAAGTCAATGAACCACAAAGAATATACCCTCGCCGAGTTTCTAGACATAGAAGACGATTCAATCATCTCATCACTGAGGAATCTAGATATTTATGCTTCACTTACGAATTTAATTGACCAAATGTTAATCAACTGGGCAATCAACTAACCACTAGGCAATTGTCTTTACATTACTTTTAATGGCACAACAGCTCATGGAGGGCCTCCGCCGTGCTTTTCGCATCCACTCATGTTGTGCGTGTTATATTTGTACATGAATGGAAGGGACCTACAGTTTAATGCCGATTCCGAACGGCGCAGTGAAAAGCTTTTCATAGGCAATTTTTACTCTTGTAGGTTTGCCATTGCCTGCCAAGAGCCAAGAGGTGGTGCCGTGTAGAAAAATTTAATTTTCTACTTTTTGATTTTGCCTGTGCCGTGATTCGAACCCTGGATACTCTGCGTAGCAGTCCAACGTACTACCACTACACTACAGCGACCACTACACAATGGTCACATTGAAAAATACGCTAACAGAGGAAAGCACACCCAAAGGTGCGGTTCTCTCGCCTCGTCTTCCTAAGCAAATTTCTCTTCGCTCTGGATGGTTTCTAACTCTTTGAAAAGACTTTGAATATTCAAATATCTTTTCGCTTCCCGGACCACTGCAGCGTATTTCAGGTAGAGTTATCGGCGCATCCTTCGGTTAACTTTTCTTCACCAACTCCAGCTGACCTCAAATCAACTGACATCAGAGACTCAGAAATGTTTGCATGTGTAAATAGCCTATGTGGTATTATAACGAGTTTAATTAGCCCCTAAGAGTGAGCCACAAGGACAGCGAATCTAACCCAAACCTAATCATGGAGAGTCAAATCGATCCCCGGATATGAAGAAATAGATCTCTTTAAATATGCCAACACAGGCAAAGTAAATAATATAATAGATCTGAAACAATCTTACATTAAATCCACAGCCATGAAGAAGAAGAACCGATTTTATACAGTTTGGAAATAGACTAATCGTTTATTATTATGTTTGCAAAAAGTCAGTTTCGATATGGTGACTACCTCTTACCATTCACTTTAAACTTGCGGCAACCAAGCGAATAAGAAGAAAAGGAAAATATTAAACAAAACAAAATCATGTCGTCTTCTACAGAAGCAGAAGATGGAGACAAAAACTCGAGATACCTTCAAACGCTAATCTCAAACAAGTTATAGGATCGTCGCTTGGAATTTTCACAGAATTTTCAATAATTCTAATTATATTTCTTATGACGCACTCTACTTTTATGCACATTCTTTATAACTACGATGTACTCAAAGAGTACTCATGCATTTTAAACATGATTTTTTTACTCCTTATGGGCTTTCTACTAGTATATCTTATAATTCTTTTCTAAGGAATAACGAAAGCTTTATCAACTGCAAAATTTCTATAATCATTTCCAGAAATTATAAAGGATATCAGAAAATAATTGTTTGGGAAATTCAAGCTTAAGTATGAAGTGCTATTAAGAATACAAATATAATATGATGAACAGAGCAATACCCTAACCTTCTCCACTTATCTTAAACTGCCTTGGTACTTATAAATATGTATGCTGGTACTTATGTACTTATGTACTCGTATGAGCACATACGATATACTTATTTCTTTACAATATTTCACATTTTACATATGTCAATTGGTGAATAATTCATTCCTTTTCTTAGCTCTCTCTCTCTCTCTATCTCTCTCTCTCTCTCTCTCTCTCTCTCTCTCTCTCTCTCTCTCTCTGTTATTCTTTTGTTGAAGTCCGTGGGGGTCTTACTCTTAAGATTAGATGCTCAAGGGTTCATTTAAAATATTTATAAAATCCGAGAGCATGCATTTTTTTTCATTTTTTTTTTTTTATATTTATCTTAATGTCATGTTAATAATAATCAATCAGTTTCTATTGTAATTTTTCATTGTGGACTTAAATTTAATTTGTTTCTTTTCATCATCATTGTTCATCACAATATTGCCATAACAATTGAACGCACGCACCCCCCGAAACGCTTCATTCCTCATTCGAATATTTGAGATTTTCTTTTATCTTTCCTTTTACAACTTGCCGCTCCCTAAGCTCCTTCAATGTTCTTGTGCGTGTGTGTGTGTGTGTGTGTGTGTGTGTGTGTATCTCTTTCACTTTAAGTAAGTATATGCTGAATTTGCAATTGATTCCAATAGATAAATAAACACAATAACAGTAAATCTTCTCAACAAAATTACCAACAACATGAAAATGATGAGCAACACCATCAAGAAAATAACAAGACTATTTATTTTCGTTACTTAATGCAAAGGAATATCAAAAAATTATTAATAGATAAAAGATTGAGAAGGAAAAAAACATGTTGAAGGGAAAAAAAAATATTCTTAAAGTGAATGAATGCTGAATTCGGCCATACTCGAATATAGCGTGCGAGTTAACGTTGCTGTCACACTCAAGTATTACTTAAATAACGCAGTCGTAGAGTAACCAAGCACACAGATTGGAATTCGGATACAAAAACTGTATAGAACTGAAGTGGCTAGAGTGGAGTGAGTTGCAGTAGCCTCAGGATCAACCGATCGATCGATTCCCACTATACTAGTATTTATTTATTGCTGTGCGTGTCCTACGAGACACCCTTCAAAGTTTATAGGTAGTTTTTACGAAATTTGATTTATTATGCGAAAAGCGAAATGCGCGGCCTACTCCCTCCAAGGGCTGTTGTGCCATTAAATAAGAAGAAGGAGAAGAAGAAGAAGAAAAAGAAGAAGACGAACAAGAAGAAGCAGAACTGCGAAAGTTTTCGCGTATATAATATTAAGGTCTTCTTCTTCATTTGATTAATTAAATTTTTTTTATGAATTTCATGAATTTAATTATCACAAACTGTTGCTTTAACATCGTCATCATGATTAATTTTCGAGATAGAATCTCCTTATATCCATAGAAGCTTCCTCAGTTGGGTCCATAAAGTACAGACAGGAATCCACACATTACTACGTTTTTCTTAGCAGTAATAACTGGTTCCCATTCGAGCTTTAGCAAAAGTGAATGAAATACGTTTTTTACAATATTTTTAGCATTCTTAGTTCCACAAATACTAATCGAACTTTTAATTCGATTCGCCCATGGTAAAATGGTAAAGGTGTGAGAGAGTAATAATTCAATAAAAAAAAAAAACACATTTAATTTTACCTACCCGACTACTTACTTAGTCTGCAAACTAAAAGTGTTGTTTATTCAAAAAGAGAGCAATTAATTAAGAAAGTTGAGAAAACACGAATTTCCAAATGATTACGAAATGAACTTAAAATCGATTTCTTGTGGAAACAAACTCGAAACATCAGCATAACAACACGAGTAACAACACAAGTAATTTATTTTAAGTAAGAATGGAAAAATTGAGAGCATCAGAAAAGCATGAAAAACTTTTTCTGCGTTATCCTTTTTGCGTAAAACGTTATCGAGTGTATAATTTGCAGATGCACAAAGAAGGAACAGGAGAAAAATGAATGATGAAAAATACGCACGTAAAGGAATGAAAGGGGTACACCCAATAATTAGCTGCATGTTTGTGTTGACTTTACCTTTAAGTGGTTGTTTTTGTTGCTGTTTTGCTGTCCTATGAAATGGGACATGGCCACAGAGAGCAGTTGACGAAATGAAGATATAATTTGTTAAGGATACGCAGGCATGCGCTGGCAAAAACATACACATACATACGCAGGTAAGCATTCAACTACACATGCACACATGCACACATCAAGAACAGCTGCTGTGAAAGCATACAATCTAACATTTGGTCTTTTTAAGTGGAAAACGTTTACGAACCTACCTTTGGCACATTAAATTTCTTTAATTTTTGTTGGTTTTGTTGTTGTTGTTGTTGTTGTTGCTTTTTGTTGCTTTTTGCTGCTTTTTCCGGTAGCTTTGAGAAAGTATGGTATGGAATTTGTGTTTGTGGTAACAGTTTGTTGATGAAGAAAGAGTGCAACAAAAAAAAACAGAGAGGTCGAGAGAGAAAGGGAGAGAAATAGTAGTAAAATTTGCCTTTGGGGAAATATTCTGAAAGTATTTCAGTACCTGTACACTTTATACATATCGCTAAAATATTCGTTGAAATATGCATGTGTGCGTTATCAAACTAAAAGTGAAACATTTCTGATCCCAAAAATTCAATGATTATTAAAATGAGAATAAGCCTGCAAGAAAATTAGGAATTAAATTCATACATGGTATATATGATAAATTTGATGTACATGTTCTGCTGAATTTATACAAACATATGTACATACATACAAACGTGTAAGTACATGTATGCCTCTAAGTATGAATATCGAATGTCTGATAGTTCGGATTTCATTTACTTGCACTGCAGTATGCCCTTTTCCTGGAGGAAGGTAGAACTGGCGGTGGTATTTTTGATGAATATATGAACGCCGCAATGTCTTCAGATTCAGTGATTAAAAGTGGACTGTGTACATAAATGTTCACTCTATCTAACTACTTATTCCAAAACTTCCAAGGTAAACTCTGAATGCCGTCTCTTAACAATATATTAAGGTAGAAGTAAGACCTGAAGACTTAATTACTTACTTAGCTGGCACTACAACCGATGATCGGTCTTGGCCGCCTCGATAAAGCTTCGCCAGTCGCCTCTGCTATGTGCGCACTGGCGCCAGTTGATAAGGCCAAGTGCAGTCAGGTTGCCCTGCACCTGGCCTTTCCAACGGAGATTAGGACGTCCCTTCTGCGTGTTCCTCCACCGTAGCTCGAATAAAACACCCTTCTAGCCGGATCGCTTTATTCCTTTCGCTCAACATGACCCAGCCAGCGAAGCCGCTGGATTTTTATACGCTTGAATATGTCAGTGTCGGCGTACAGCTCATACAGCTCATCGTTCCAACTTATTCGATACACGTCGTCCACGCATACTGGACCGTAGATCTTACAAAGCATCTTCCTCTCGAACACTCCTAACAGCCTCTCATCATTGATGGTCAATGTCCACGTTTCTTCGCCATACATTAGGACGGGAAGGATGAGGGACTTATAGAGCGTTATTTTCGTCGGTCGAGAGAGGGCTCTACTTCTCAATTGCCTACTGAGCCCGTAGTAACACCTGTTGGCAAGAGTTAGTCTCCGCTGACATTATTGTTGGTGTTTATGCTGGATCCTAGATAAACAAAATCCTTGACGACTTTTAAAGTATAATTGAAAACAGTAACATTCTGTCCAAGACTCTGTGACTCTTTGTTTATTGACACACGGTATTTCGTTTTGTCCTCGTTCACCACTAGACCCACTCGACGACACTCCCTTTCCAGGTTGGAGAATGCTGCACTAACTGCTCGAGCGTTTTTGCCAATGATGTCAAATATCAGTAGCGTATGCTAACAGAATGACTCTCTTGTAGAAAAGAGTGCCAGAGATGTCAATGTTCGCAGCTCGAATTACTTCCCTTTAAACTGAAGAACTTCCCTTTAAACATAATACATCTTTAGGTACTAACCAATTATATTTACTTATCAGTGCAACAAGAAAATTTGAGACTGGAATCGGTCAACTGATTTATATGGATTTAGGTTCAATCAACGCTAATCTATTGTCCGTTTTCTTCCAACACGCGCAGCTCTTGAGATTTTGACCCTTAAAGCCTCTTCAAGGTCAAATAAAGACTATGTCATATGTAACGGTATATATCTTTACATATTTCTGAGAAAAAGTTCTTATGAAGGCAAACAAATTCCATCGTACCAGTCTAAGCACGATCGTCAGTGTAGTGCAGTTGGTTGTACGTTGGCCTGCTACGCAGAGTTGACGACGTTCAAATCACGGCACATTCAAAATCAAAAAGTAGGAAAAACAATTTTTTTACATAACACCACCTCTTGCAGGCAATTGCAAACCGACAATAGTAAAAATTACCTATGAAAAGCTTTTCACTTCGCCGTTCGGGTTCGGTATAAAAACTGTAGCATCACCAAAAATCCATTCATGAGGAAGAAGAATCTCGACGGTGTTTTCAGTTTTTTCAGATTTCATTCGTTTCCAAACGATCTAATAAAAAATCTAATAACAAATTGGACATATTGGCACACATTCATATTCAGTGAACCAACCAATCGACAATTATCCGTTGACAAATTCCATTCTGAAACGAAACGTTCCACATTTGTGACACAGTGGTATTTATAATTATGATAATTTGGTTAACTTTCGTAGTTAACTTTATTTCGCAAGGATTTTGCAAGGGAGATTAGCTTACAAACATCGTCTTTACTTTCAGATACTTCCAATTTACAATGTGTTCAAGTTGTCCTTTTTAAGTTTTTTAGAGCTAGTCCTGCCATCTTTTTTAACGTAAAAAATTTTTCAACAAGGAAGAGGTACTAAACTCTCATTGATCTTAGAATCGTAAAAATACATAAATAAGTAAATATGTACACATGAAAACACGCTGCGATGACAACGATATGGCAGCACAGACTCTCTGTTCCCCCAGTGCTTGTCCGGCATGTTTAATATCAACAAAAAAGTAAACTGCCATGCTTAATGTTGATGTTTACACTGGCGCCAGCATGACAGGCTGTGCAACAGAAACAGTTAAAAAATTAAGGCAGCAAGCAAAAGACGCAAAACTTCTATCTCTTACTTACTTACTATCTGTCCCTCTCGGGCAGTTTTTCATGCTTGCAGCAGAGTAAATAATCAAAATGAAATCACTTTGTACTATGATTGTTTTGTTACAACAACATTTAACTGACGGCAATAAATCAAATCTCATATCCAGCTAAAGTTTTTGAATTTACATATCTGTTTTGAATACGCAGATATCCACAAAACATTGAGATTATTCTCATGAATTTAGGCTGAGGTGACTTGAATTGAGTTGAGGATTGTATAGAAATTATAAAATTTTTAAAAAATAAAAATAATTTTTTTTTTTTTCTTTTTATTGTGTCTAATGCAATTTCCAAGCTGCTGCTTCTGTGAAGTAAAACAATTTAAAAATCACATCAGATACACTGAGACTGAAACAGATTTTTGTTTGTTCAGTTTCGTTGACGTTGACGACGTTGAGTGATGCGGCATCTTCCGCTGTATTGTAGGTAAATACAAGTTGTAAGTAAGTATATAGGCAACCTACCTACTGCGAAATGACACAAAAGCGCTTTAGATTTGTTGGGTTCCATTCTTTGTTCTTGTTACTTCGGGTATTTGGCTGCGTTTAATATTTATGCAGTTTCCTTCGTTGCAATGAAGTACAGCCAGCACTTTGTTTTATTGTTGTTCCTGTTGTCTGTTGTCATTAAAGTCACAAAACAAAAAACAAAAAAACAAAAAAACAAAAAAATTTTCCAACACTAGCGAATTGGTTCAATTTAGTTTTTGAGCTAGCAACCAAGTGTGCCAGCAGCGCCAAGTGTGTAAGTGTATGTATATTTGTTGTTGTATTTTATTTTTTTTCAAACTTCTTTCTTCTACTTTTTTATTTAGAAATGTTACCTCAGGTGGTGGTGCGCTATTGTTGCTGTCAACGAAACGAAATATGCAAATTAGGGTCAGTTCAACGAGAATGTATAATATATATATTTTTTTAAGTGTAATGTGTAGGTACTAGTGTTTAATGTGTGGTCGCTGTGGCGTAGTGGTAGTGCGTTGGACTGCTGCGCAGAGTGTCCGGGGTTCGATTCTCGGCACAGGCCAAATCAAGAAGTAGAAAATATAATTTTTCTACGCGGCACCACCTCTTGGCTCTTGGCAGGCAATGGCAAACCTACAAGAGTAAAAATTGCTATGAAAAGCTTTTCACTTCGCCGTTTGGATTCGGCATTAAACTGTAGGTCCCTTCCATTCATGTACAAATATAACACGCACAACATGAGTGGATGCGAAAAGCTCGGCCTAGGCCCTCCATGGGCTGTTGTGCCATTAAAAGTAAAAGTAAAGTAGGTACTAGAAAATGTAGAGAAAAAGTGCAAGTATATTTAATTGCATATTTTTATGAATGATCGAGGATAAAGGACATTCCTGAAGGAACAATATATTTGTATACTTAGAGATAACGCTTTAGAAATTGAACTATGAAAGCTTATGCACGAATTGTAAGCCAAGAATATGTGAAATATAATATTATTAAAAGATCAAAGTATTGATCACATGGTTAAAAAAAAAAGTAACATGAAAGAGTTACTTACATTAAAATACCCATTTGTAGAATAAAGATTACCATAGTTGGAACAGCTCTCAAGTTATGTACGATATAAACCAAAAATTATTATAAAATTACAGCACTAATGAAACAAAATAACAAACAACAACAACAAAATTCCATAAAATTCCAAACTTCTAAATCAATGTGCCCATAACAAAAAGTCGACTTAAAGTTTTAAGCATAAAATTTTATTTTAACTATGAAAAATTTGAAACTTTTATTTTGAAGAGTTTCAATTGAGCAACTGCGCACCACACCACACCACACCACACCACACCACACCACACCATACCACACCACACTACACCACACCACACTACACCACACCACAACCCGCTGACAGCTCAATAAACGCATAAAATGCCTGGGTATAACAATAACAGCAACAACAACAATAATAACAATAACAGCAACAATAAGAAAAATAACAAAGAACCAAAACAAAACAACAACAACAACAAAAAAAAAATCAAAACAGTAATAAACTGCAGACGCCATCTCAAAAGTAGGCTACGAAAATATCAACATTTTCTTTTCTTCCGGTTTGTTAAACAAACATTATGTAGGAGAGAGGAGAGAGAGCGAGATTACAGTAGGCAAATTGATGTGTCGCTTTTTTACATTTCATATCACATGAAATCGAAATTTATTTACATACTATACATAGTTATGTAAGTAGCAAGTATTCATACATGTACTGGCTGGCATTTATTGTGAGTAAGTACATTTGTCAGAAACTTAATACCGCAGTGACTGCCGTACAATAAAAACTTGTCACGTGTTCCTTCTCTCTATCACTCACCACCTTTCTTCTATTCTGCCCAACTCCCCACAATATTTCGCATAACTTGCTTGCGATTGTAAAGGAGGAAAAAACTAAACAGTATTGTATATCAAAAAAAAAATACGACGATAATGTTGAAACTTTTCTCATTTGCCTCTCTGCGTCTGTGCCTCTTCTGTACTACTTATTTCGGTACATTTCATAATAAGCAAACTGACTGAAAGTGGTGCAATTTTTTTTACATGGAATTTCAGCCGAAGGCAATTTTAATTATTTGCAGCAGCTGAAGCATCATCAGCAGAAGCAGTAGCACCAGCGAAAGTGGATGTACTATAAGTAAGTTTCTGAACATATTTACTTTTTTTTCTGATTCGGTTAAATGATGATGTTCCTCAACAAGATCGATTATGGAAGATTGTTAAATTCTTTAAAAGATATTATTTTCATTTTTCTTTTAAGCGACGTCGCTACAAAACGCAACGAATTTCAAATAAAATTCATTAAAATAAATTACGGTTTTGGAGAGCCGTTGATGATTTTAGCTAAGAAGTTTTTGTTGAAGTTTACTATTGTAAATAAATTGCTTGATTTGCGATTTAACTTTTAGAAAAAAAAAACAAACCAGTTATAACTTTGACCTGCTGCTCGAATTAAACTAGCTTTACTAGTATTTCGCTTTTCATCTCTGGCACAATGGGATAGCCTGGGATTATATCATGGAAGGGTTAGTTAATGAGGGAAAAGTTAAGGTGGTAAAAATTTAAAATGATATAATTTAAAAACACAATTTACATAGAATGTATATGGTTGCTTTAACTAGTAGGAAGGAACCTTGTTATTGAACATAAAACATGGGGTTTTTGCTAAGTAAATACAAAAAGGACAAACCTGTTATTTTTTTTTCAAGATCTAACGACATATTGAATATATATAAAACACACTACGACATAATAAGCAGGATTCCCAATAATCGATTGCTTGAATGATTAGAAATAAGAGAATGACGGTCTACCCTTCACCTCACGTTACAGGAGCACTTAGCACTAGTCCAACTCAGGCTCTTAACTTACTCACTCACTTATTGCCAATAGATTAACACATCAAAATAATTACCTCATATAAAATAGGGTAATTGGGGGATTTGACATGAAGCTCTACACCGACGGATCCACAATGGGCTGCGGAGTAGGGGCAGGCATCTACTCAGAGTTCCTCCAACTATCCTCATCCATACGCCTCAGAAACCAACGATGCCAGGCTGAATTAATGTCAATAAGGGAGACGTGCAGATCACTTCATGACATCAGAAATAATGGCATCTTTACAGACAGTCAAGTTGCTATTAATACCTTAGATTCTTCCATATTAAATTCAGAATTAGCTTTGCAATGCAGGGAGGATCTCGCTCTACTTGGTCAAGGGCTAGAATTTACTCTAATATGGGTTACAGGTTATAGGAACATCGAATGTAATGAAAGAACAGACGAGCTAGCTAGGTTTGGTTCGGCCCTTGTCATCGCTACAGCGGAATCTGTCGCAATTCCGTTTAGCAGTATTAAGGCCACTCTTGCTTCTCACTAACTTACTATAGCCAGTGGAAACGACAGACTACCCGCACCACATCTAGGAAAACGTAGCCAGAATATAATGACCTCAGGAAAAACCAACTGATCGAGTGTTCTCGTCTCAATATCTCACACATTACCGCTGTTCTGACAGGCTATTGGAAAGTGTGAGAACATGCAGTAAAACTTAATCTTCCATTCAATACTTCCTGTAGTAGCTGCCAAAAATAAAGGAAGAAACGGAAAGTCTCTTTCACTATTTATGTGCCTGCCCAGAGCAAGACTTCGCGGATTTAGCAAACCATTCCTCCAAAATATTAATTGAATCTCAGAAATCGAGGAAATCCTACTCATATATTTGCATATCACAAAGTGGACAAATCCTTTTGGGATTCAGATGCATAGACTTTCATTAATTACGACCTCATCTTTTACCAAAAGTCAATTATGGTATATAACAACAAATGAGGAATGTGGTAGTAAAACGGTGGGTTGCACTCAAACAACAAAAACAACTCAAACAACTCAAACAACAAAAACAACTCTTCACTTCCATAAAATCTCAAAGCTTGGACAAACCTTAACTCAAAAAGAGCTGCTCTCTGTCCTAAGGTAAGCAAAACGCAACTCAGAGCCTTTCAGGGCATTATCTTTCAGGGCATTATAAACTGGAAAGAGACATAAATAGTATATGCATAAGTAGTACAAGGCAGGCAGTGCCTGATAGTTTTGTCATGTAGAAAACATGATGCCCTGATACCATCAGTCTGCTCAATTGCAAGAGGAAACAAGATCTTGGCTACTATTGGCCAGATAGTGGGATTCCCCACTTATACTAAGACCTAATCAATTAATCAGTTACTCTCCACCTCACCTACAGCACAGATTTCGGGGGCATCTTCTCAAGACAGCAATTTCGTTGAGGCTAGTAACTTTCATCCGAACACATTACAATGTATTCAATGTGAGACTTTATAAAACTAAAAGTTCTATTGTCGAGTCAGATGTAGACCAAAGATGCCTTCATAATATTATCGATTTCCTTCTTGAAGGAACAAAATTACGAATATCTTGATAATTAAGTTTTTGCCGACAACAAACATTGCCTGCTCTCGGTGAAAAACTCAGTCGTAAATGATTGAAATCTGCAACCAGTGTAAGTACTCGTACAAGTAAGATTAAAAAAAAATGCTGCCGAACCAATGAGCTTAAAAGTCAACAATAGCTCAATAAACGTCTTCAAACTGCACATTGAGCCAACAGAACACCTTGCTTATCCTGGAAGTGTACTATCCGATGAGGAAAGCAATTTAAAAAAAATATCGAAATCTAAGATACAACTTCGATTAGTATGGAAGTCATTTGTATTAAAAACCCATACAAAACTACGCATATCTAAGTCAAATGCAATATCTGTACTTCTTTTTGAATACAAAATCTCGTGGACAACCTAGGTTTTAACCAATGTGATACAGCGCTTGGGAAATTTGTGCCTTCTCCGTATCCTTAAGATCTGGGTCATTACGTAAGTATAGATAATGGAAGTAAATCGATCACACACTAAGAACATCCCCTGAAGAAATATGCCAATTAACCTTTAAAGCTTCAATGATTATGTAAAAGAAAAATGCACCCAATAGCTCCCAGGCAAAGGATGATCTTGAGAGACATCGATAACCGCTGAAACTCATTGAGAAAGAGGAAGTCACTAGCCACACTTACTAAAGCCCAATAAATAAGTGACCGAAGTTGTTTTCATTTAAAACTAGCATAAAATTCGAAAGTATTCCTCAGCGATTTCCCTCAAAGATAGAATTTCTTATGCATGTTTCCTTATACTTGTGCAAGTACAAACTATTTGAGAACTGCAAAGGTCGAAGAATTCTTTGTCGTATTTGTTATATATTATATTAGATTGTGCTTATAAGAGAAAGTATTTCTTGGGCATTAATTTTTTTTTTTATTTCAGTTTAAAGTGTTTAAAAAGGTTCTATGTAATAATCACACTTAAGCTATTATACTTTCAGAGACTCCAAAATAATTTTCGGTTTCATCTTCCTACTCCCTGCATTTACAGTTGAATGGGTACGTTTTTGCTTTTGCTTTTGCTTTTGCTTTTGCTTTTGCCTTGATTTGAATTCGATTTCTGTTTTTATATTATATATGAACATTCAAATTGTATTTTTAACTTAATTTTTTGTTGTACTGTGGCACTTGTGTGTTTGTGATTGTAGCATAGTAATTTCCGTTGGTTGATCTTTCGAAAAATGGTGAAGGAAAAAAAAACCCAGAAATGTGAATATGTTAAGGATATGTGCCTGATGTGAAAAAGAAGTGATTTTGTTCCATTCAGTTGCGCTTTTATATAATCATCGATTTTACATATGTACAGATGTGTGTATGTATGTGTGCCTAAGAATTTTCCATGCACTCCCACACCGATTTTGATTACCGATTACTTCGAGAATTTTCAATTGAATTTTTATGCATCTTCCGATTGTAATTTTCTGCTATTTCATATTGTATAGATTGGAATGACGTAAAAATTTAAGCACAAAGCTTATAAATATTTGAATATGAACGAAAATTTTTAGCCTTAACCTGGGCCAATTTGATATTTAGTATGTAGTAAGAGAGAAACAGATGTATTGATTTAATGGAATAATATATATATATATTTTTTTTATCTTTTCCGAAATTTAATAGATACCTTCTCAAAGCTCAAATTGTTTGTTAGAAATGCAAAACTCAACTATTTGCAACCAGTGATAACTAAATTCTTCAAAATCTGTTACATTTTGGTACCCAGCTAAATACTCACTTTTTCGGGGTAAATGATTTAAAATTATTACTCCACCTTCAGGGAATATAAACAATGGAAAGAATATTATATTTATAGAGAAAGTGTATCAGTGATTTGGTCAGTCAGTGAGTCAGTAAATTTTGGACTAGCTTCAACTCATAACCCCTAAAAAAAAGGATCTGGTGTCCACTAGCCTGGGGGGTCAAAATAATCTTTTTTGTTTTAATCCATTTTTAATAGCGTGGAAAACTTACGCACTCTTGCATCTGTAATATAGCAACCTGCTCCGATAATATCTTCTGTCTGAAACCTTTGTCCAAATATTCAAAGTTTTAACTAAAAATTTACGATTACAACAATGAGCATAGTTTTGCATAATCTGCACTTCAACGTTTACTTCATCATTCCAAAGCTAAAACTTTCACTCTAATTTAGTATCAAAGTCCAAAGGAATAGCCCAGGGGCATTTGTACAGCAATAATGGCAAAAAAAAAAAGACATGGTTAATCAAAGAAATCGCCACCAAATCATATTTACTAATTATAGTAGAAATTGTGTAGCTCTCTGTAGCACTTGTTATATAAAAGTGAGCCAGGACTTACCACATCGAATCGGAAACACTTCAGGATCCATACAAGACCTTCCCCAACCACCCAACTCATGTAGAACTCTGTGCGGTGACATAAGAAGAGTGAAGGTATCGCTTATATCGGCGAAAACATAAGCTGCAAGTAAAAATTCGGGAGACTTTAGAGTCAACGTTATGTGCGTCATCATCAAGCCCCTTGGTCACATACTTACCTTAACTGTTATTTTTTCAATACCAGTCTATCGGGTGTTGAGATTGTATGTTCTACATTCAAACTATCAGCAAAATTGCAAATATTGTTAAGTATAAACTTACAATTTACATCACCATGTGGTTCCAGATGTGGAGCAATGAATGGATCAAAGACAATGCCATCAGGCACATATTTAATACCATTAAGATATCTATCACATGCGTATCGCCTCTTTGTAGATCGCCGGAAAATGCTCTCTGATACATACCAGTTGCGTTTAATAAGATTTCGCCTAGCCTATTTAGAGCAATTCCTTCAAGGTCACACATTATTCTCAGATGATTTGTCTGGAGGATCCTACCTTGTAATAGAATCGCTGTTCGATCGGGTATTTTTCTGAATTCCCCTGCTACACAGTGGTTGCTGAACACTTTATACCCTGGATCGAAAAAGACTTTATTGTTCTGATTAAATTCTATGAAACCGTTGAAACTTACAGTCAATGTAAGATTCAACGGAGCGAGTCAGTGTAAGATTCAACGGTTTCATATAATTTAATCAGAATAATAAAGGCTTTTTCGATCCGGGATATAAAGTGTTCATTCAATACAGGCCAAATGGTTCCTTTTCTTCGGGAACTGATACAAATACTGATATTTTCACTAAACTGAGTCATGGTAGTGAAAAAATTAATATCCGCTTCAGAGTTTTGTCATATTCATAACACATTTCAGCCATCAACAACAGAGAAAACTAAAAATTTCTTCATTTACATATATATATATATATTTTGTTTTTCTATCCTTTTTAGCTGGCACTACATGACCGATGATCGGTCTTGGCCATCTCATCCTTTATATGCTTTAGTTTGAGTAAAAATAAAAAATGCCTAAAATAAAACAAGCAAAAATTGTATTCGCAAATTGTATTGCAAAATGAATAACAAATATTTTTACGATTATTTTTTATACATATTAAGTATCACACATACTTGCATATGCTGAATTAAAAAGGAAAATGGGAAAAATGTAAACGCAAAACGTTATTTGGGCTGCCTTTCAAACAGCATCAAAGAAAGGAAACAAGAATTTTATAGCACACATTTTTATATTTTTTTTTTCTAAGAGCTATAAAGAAAATCGCTATAAAGAAATCACATACTTACCTATTGCACCCTAAATACAAAAGAGGCACAACTTAAAAATGTTTTTGCTTAAATTTGTTCAAATGCATACAAAATTTTAATTTAAGGATAATAATAGGTCCTTATATTATGTAAATAAATTAACATGTAATATTTATTCACAGCTAAGTAATAACATATGTTGGTCGTTTTTCAAATTTTGAGTTGTGTCCCTTTTGTAATTCGGGATTGATATGTACATATATCTAATATGCGTGAATACATGTGTTAAAATGAGAGTAAATGTGTTTGTGTGTGTGTGTGTGTGTGTGTGTGTGTGTGTGTGTGTGTGTGTGTGTGTGTGTGTGTGTGTGTATATGTGTGTGTGTGTGTGTGAAATGTACTATGCTGGTATAGCACGGAAAAGCATGAACGCATACCCACACACGCACACACATCTAAGCCATCATATAACAAATACTTATGTACCACCAAGCAGTCAAAAGTACCAATTCCAATACACTAACCGAGAAGATGCATGTAAGTGTATGTGTGTGTGACAAGCCCACACACAGAAGTAACCAACCACCCAAGAAGGACATACAAAGTGAGCGCCAAAAAATTTACGAGAAATATTAAGAAAAGCAACGCGCAGTACTAAAAATAAGGCAATGGGGAGAAAATAATAGAAGCGAATGGTATTTGACAAACAATTTCAATAAATTTCCAAAACAACTGACAGCAACAACAAAAAACGCAGCACACAAAAAAAAAAAAAACGAAGAGAAAGAAAAAGGGGGAAAAAAGCAATAGCTAACGCGAACCAACGACAAAAATTGGCGACAGCCAAAAATATCAGCTAGAAAAAACAAAACAAAAAAAAAAACGAACTAAGGATATACAAACACGTACATGTGTAAGTGTATGTAAGCTGTGTCTCTGTGCGCATTTAGGTTTGTTAGTGTTTACCCTCACACGCTTAATGATCAAAGTGTTGACAACATCAATATGTAGAGCATGTAGCGTGCTTATTTTGTACACATATTTTTGAGTACCCACTTTCATACTTACCAACTACAATATATTCTTATAAGTGTGCATGTGTGTGCGGGTGTGTGTGCCATAGCGGGTTGATAGGAAATGCGTAACAGAAAGGATGTACACTTGAAAATATGAAAAACAAGTTACGCTTACGCCATTACAGTGCGTGTATGTATGTGTGTTGATTGTGTAACCTTCCAAATATGAAAAAATAAAATAAAAAATTGACAACAAAATGACAAAATGTCAACTGAATTTTTTTTCTCTCATGAGTTTGCATGGGTATTACTAAATAAAATACATATTCACACTATTGCGGTGGATGTTGTTTCTCTTTCATACTAACTTTTCACTTTTTGCTATCTTTTAAGAGAAGCGTATTGCAAATAATATTACATGCAACAGCAAAGAGTGTCAAATATAACCAGTTCTCCTTCGACTGTTGTTTCTAAAAAGCGATAACAAAACAAATAGAGTATAATTAGGCAGCTCAAGATAAAGGTTAAGCACAAAAATAAGAAAAACAAAAAACAAAAAACAAAAACGAGGCAGAACAAGAAAGAATGGAAAACCGAAGTGGAAGCAACCTACCTTTCTTACACATACACACTCACGCATGTGTATACATACCGACATACGTGTGTATGCACACACTTAACTTAAAACGCACCTTACTTTAACGCTTAAATATCAAAAGTCTTTCAGCCCAAGTAAATAGTAAACGGCTGCTTTTTTCGCATTCGCTTTGGTTTCTTCATTTTTGTTGAAACGCCTACATTGCAAAATGTTTTAACTTTATCCGTTGGAAAACCCATATCTATACATATGTATTTATGTATACACATATTTTGCTTATTTGGTCTTTTCAAGAAAATGACAACGAAAACAAACCAAAATGAGAAACTGAAAGGAACATGAACTTTGCTATCAACATTTGCTTTGACTTCATTACTGTCAAATATGATTTCATTCGGCTTTTATTTTTTTTTTTTTTGTAATGTCGATTGTTTCCTTTGTATGTGTAGATACAAAATTTTGTATATGCTTGATTTGGCTTTTATTGGGGACGAGCGATTATCAAAAATGCTTAAGGGGACAATCTTTCACCTTTTTCGTTTTTTTTTTGTTTGGTTTTTTTTTGGAGGTAGTTAAATTTTCTGCTATATTTTTGTCTTTTTGACTTTTTACTCTAGAGAGATATTTTTGGAAAATTAAGTTTTTGACAAAATAACATTGAAAGAATCAAGCGAAAGCTTTACTTACTTATTTACTTTACTTTTAATGGCACAACAACCCATGGAGGGCCTAGGCCGAGCATTTCGCATCCATTCATGTTGTGCGTGTTATATTTGTACATGAATAGAAAGGACCTAGAGTTTAATGCCGAAACCGAACGGCGTAGTGAAAAGCTTTTCATAGTAAATTTTTCCTCTTGTAGATTTGTCATTGCCTGCCAAGAGGTGGTACCGTAGTAGTTTATAATAGTTTATTATACTTCTTGGATTTTTCCTGTGCCAAGACTTGAACCTCAGACACCCTGCGTTACAGGCCAACGCACTATCATTACACCACAGCGACCACTAAAAGCGAAAAGCGAAAACTTTAGCTTTTATTAAATTATAAGCTGAACAATTTTGTGTACAGGCATGCAGTGCGTATGAGTGACATTTTGTATAAATATATTATTTTAACATATTTAATTTTTGATATTTATATCAAAATAAAAATTATAATGGATTATAAAATTATAATCCAAATCCCAGTCCAAAGCTTATGATCATTGCTGGATAAGAAAATAAGTCAGAGATTTCTTTTCTGGAAAAGAATAACCTGAAGTCCGAAATACCATTTCTGCATTGATGGAGCAATGTCGTTGAAAATTATAGTTGCATCTCCTTCTTCACTACGGAATCTTCAAATTGACGTTGACTACCTTCATTAGGAGACAGATTGTTTAGGGAACTGTACAACCTGACCGAATTTCTCTCAAAAGTGCTATAAGATACATCCAGAGATGCCGGGTGGTTCATCGTCAACAACCTGACTGGGCAAATTTTCAAATTTCAAAAACTAGATAGATGGCAGCCATCTATTAAAGATTTCCAATCCAGTTCTTTTATCGACCATTGCTTACGACTCATAATATTGATCCATTATTTTTTGTATCAATTAAGAATAGTTATAGAAAGTAGTAGTTGGGCCAAAATTCGAGGTCTAATAATCAATATCAAGTTTAATTCGTTATAAAATTATTTGTCGGTCATTTGAAAATCATTTTGTAATGGTGCAATTTCGGAAAGTTCATGCAGTTAAATCTTTTTTTTTGTTTGTAATAATCCAACACGATTCGCGACTGAAACAATTAATTCTCGACTAAGCTATACGGGTGGCCATGCCTCAGGAGAGACGTATCGAAACCGGCGGGTAATCCTACGTGTTCGGCAATTTTTATAGGAGCCCTCGCCAGTTATATTTCAGAGCAATAATAGAACATTTCTTTTTAGTTAAAGCACGAAAGGCGGATTGGATAGCAAAAGAATAAAGCGAAGCAATAATATGTAAAATTAGAGATCCATAGAATACTTTTCTTATCAATTATACTCTGCTATAATTAATATATGGCACTTTCGACAGTCATAGGCCCATCGAGTGCAATTCACCATTTATCATCTTTCAATCAGGAGAATGTCTTGTCTCACTTCATCTACATAAATATGACATTGCTTCTTTGGAGAAGAACACTTACACTCCCAAGTTACATCAGACTGTGTAGATATCTCGTTGAAGCCAATCTGTATTTAATGTTCTCCTTCCTTTGAAGTGAAATTTCCGATTTCATACCGAAATGGCAGCAACACTTTCTGTGTTTTTGTCATATTTTCGCTTTTTTTTTTTTAAATTCCTTTTTTCCTGCAACCAATCTCAAATATGATTTATTTATGTAAATTTATATCGAGCCATATTTATGCCGCAAACACACATGTAAAGTAGATGTACCATATACATACATACTTATGTATGTGTGTGTATATGCTTACATACATATACGATTATCCATATTAACTAATATTATGGCATATCGCAAAAGTAAATGAGATTGAAAATAAGGAAAGAAAAAAATTGTAAGTGGAAGAAAAAGTTGTCACTGTGGTGTAGTTGGTAGTGCGTTGTCTTGCTAAGCAGGGTGTCTGAGGTTCAAGTCTCGGCACAGGAAAAATCAAAAAGTAGAATAAGCCATTATAAACTACTACGGCACCACATCTTGGCAGGCAATGACAAATCTACAAGAGGAAAAATTTAGGATGAAAAGCTTTTCACTTCGACGTTCGGATTCGGCTTAAAACTGAAAGTTCATGAACAAATATAACACGCACAACATGAGTGGATCCGAAAAGCTCGGCCTAGGCCCTCCCACCCTGCATGGGCAGTGGTGCCATTAAAATAAAGAAAAGTAGATGGAAAAAGTGGAAAAGGAAACTAAAGCGTAAAAATTAACTTAAAACTTGTCTCCCGTCTGGCTGAAAGTGTAGCGTAGTGGCTGCTGCTTTAAACACTACACACACTCACAAACACACACACACACACACACACACACACACACACAGAAATGCTAATATAAACATTTGCTTTTATTATCATTTTTTTGTTGTTGCAGTTTTTGAATTAAACTACAAACACACACACACACACATATTTATACACACACACGAATTAAAGCAATAATGAAAGAAAGAAAGAAAAGAGAGACGAAGGAAAGAAAATGAGCAGATACTAATAACAGTAAAAAAAATCACAGTTTACCCCATAGTGCAATTTGTAACTGTTATTGTGGTATATTTATGCCATCTTTTTCACCCTCACTAAACGAACTCGCTGCTTTGCCTTCACACACACTCACACACACTCACACCCAGTCGGAATAAAGTAAACAGTTTGTTAAAACGACTAATTGAAAACTAGTATAAACTATGTTTATGGTGTGGCCGGAGATTAGCTTAAAATTGTATTGCATTGTTTGTAAGTATAATTGAAACGCGTTAGTTATTTGAGCTATACACTGACTCGTTGGGACAGCGGCAAAACAGCGAACAGCAGTCCTTCTTGTTTTTAGGTGAGCTTTGCTCGCTCCTTCTCCACTACATACATATTAATTTTACTATACTGTACCACTTTACTACATACAATGCTCGTGTAGCTCACCTAATAAGAACTTTGCTCCATAATCCACAGTCGCAGTTTCGAATATACTAAAATCTATACTGTAAAATTTGATAATTTATTTGTTTAAAAAAAAAGGAAATACAGGGTGTGACATTTGCAATTAGGATATAGATAACATTGTGATTATTACCCTTGCATTCAAAAAAAAAAAATAGGATTTATACACAACACAACTAAACTTTGCAGCCTGAAAATATGCATTAGTTTTAAATACCAACAGTAGACTACTTAGCATGTATGGCGAATGTTTCTAGGCAAACAGACTAGAAATATATCTAGTCCATGCATTCTTACTTACTTACTTTTAGTGGCACAACAGCCCATGGAGGGCCTAGGCCGAGCTTTTTCGCATCCACTCATGTTGTGCGTTTTATATTTGTACATGAATGGAAGGGACCTACAGTTTAATGCCGAATCCGAACGGCGAAGTGAAAAGCTTTTCATAGGCAATTTTTACTTTTGTAGTTTGCCATTGCCTGCCAAGAGGTGGTGCCGTGTAGAAACATTGTTTTTTTTCTACTTTTTGATTTTGCCTATGCCGAGATTCGAACCCCGGACATTCTGCGTAGCAGCCCAACACACTACCACTACGCCACAGCGACCACGCATTCTAGTACAGGGATAATGTAATGCTAAAAGAAACGAGAAACTTTGTGTTTCAATGTGGTTTTCATTATTTGAAAGTACAATCCTTCCTGGTTAATTGTGGAACTCAATTTCATTCAAATGACTTCCGATCAACTCAATTTACATTCAGAAAATGATGCACCGATGCCTGCACCAATTTCTTTCTGAACAACCTTAATTGTTGCTGGATGGTTAAAGTGATGCTACTCTTTAACGGCTCCCCAAAAAACATAGTCCAACGAAGTCAAATCGCAACCGCATTGTTGCCAATACACACCACCACCAAAAAGGCAAATAACGCGATTTTCAAATCATACCACGCAAAAGATCGCTTGGAACCAAATGTTGTCTTAGTACCTATCTTCTAAAATTTGTCACAAACAACCAGTTAATCTGAACAGCAGCAATTTTTCGGTAAGCATCCACCTTCACGCACACGTTTCATAAATTGATCTACAAATTGTGTGGAAGATGCTTCTCTTCTACCGAATTTTGAACGGAATTTCCTTACACTTTCGGTGGAAGATTCACCATTTTGAAGTAAATTTTTAAGTATTACCCAACGTTGTTCAAGCGTACATACATACATACATATATCGATCTATCGATCGATAACCCCAAACATAAAATATATTTTATGTCATAATAAAAATTACATAAGAGATGCCACTCTCAGAATAACCAGTAGTTCAACGTCGAAATGATAGATGAGCCACCCTGTATATTGAAATTAAAAGTAAAAACTTTAAAATTTTAAAATTTTCAAAAAAAGTAAAATTTGTTTGTGTTTTCTTATACCACGAAATGATCTAATTTGAACCGGTCTGAAAGTAGTTGAAAATAGTTACTTATAAGTAGTTCCAATTATTTGAAAATACTTATATGCAGAGGTGGAGCATTGATTTACTCGTAGGACACCGCAATGTACATATATGGTAAGTACATATGTAAATTCGAAACATAGTTGTGAAAAAGTCATTTTAAGCTACTTTTAAAATAAATACTTAGTTGTTTTCCCTATAGGGTAGGTGTGTGTAATATTGTGGTTGTGGTCTCGTTGTTATGCTTATATGCATATTTGTACACTTACACACAAACACAACTGTATCGTGTATAGTTACATGTATGTACTTATGTATGTATGTGTCTGCTTCTGACATAAATGGCAGCCATTTGGAGTTTATGCGACTGTTATAAAAAACAGCACACACACAAACACACACACACGTAAACATATGCAGATAGAGAGAGAGAGAATAGTAAAAATAATAATAATAATCATTAGCACATTTCTAGGCGCTGCAGCAGACTTACCTACCGACAAGTACATGTGAATGTGTGTGGCGTAGTCTCATCTCTATACTTGAGGGTTTGATTCTCCCATTCTTCTCTTCTTGTGTGGCTAATGTTTGCTTCAAAGACTGAAAACAATTTTACTAGTAAGTAGGTACGAATGTGTAGATGTATATTTCTTTCTTTCTTTCTTTTTTCTACTATCATCACACGACATTTTTATTGCATTTTATTAATGCAATGGCGTTGAGTACTTAAGTAGTTGCAGCTATTTCGTAAATAAGGAAATGCATTCAGTATTTACTTAGTTGATGTCTCATTTATTTCAGTTTGTGGAAGCGCTTTACTTTAAGTGCTAACGGTGGATACTTGAGAATTGTGTTAAATAAGAGTTGATAAGATAATTGACAGAACAAAACAAACAAAAAATTGTTAGCTTTGCCCCGGGGCAAAGATGGCCAGCTGACGCAGGGAAAGATGTGGCGTGGTAAACAAAAAAAAAATTAACATATTACTCCAGACCGAGTCAGGTTAAAATGTAAGACCGACCTATATTAGTTTTTAAAGGCTAACATTTCTTTTCAACTTACTCATCGTCCATTTCCAACTATTAAGGGGGGTTCCCATTCGAAAGTTTCTTTTATTTTTGAAATAGCCTTTCCTGCTACCAGGATTAACGTAGAAGGTCGAAATGTTAGACTGACTTAAATTTGTGTTTATTTTTCAAATTTTTTTTCTAATATACCCACTCTCCATATCCAACGCTTATGGGGGCTTTTTCTTCTTTTAATGGAATAACAGCCTATGGAGGGCATAGGCCGAGCTTTCTTAAGGGGGACATCATACAAAAATAGGCTTCTTTTTTGTCTTTAAATAGACTCTTGGTTTCCTGGTGATCCTAGAAGGCCAATATGTACATCATTTTTCACTTTCCAACAGATTTCCCGAATATATTGTACCCATCCTCTGACTCTTAAAGGGGCTACCATAAAAAATTATATAAGGAGTGAGATTGACAAAATCTTAACACCCTTTTTACCTAATAATTTTTTTTGGGTGTAAAATTTTAAAATTTCTTTGATCTAGTTATCTTTGCAAAATATGTCAGTTATTATTTTTAATGACAAACATGTTGATTTAATGTGAGTTTGATCAAAATGAGTGGAGAAAAAGAAGTACGTCTTAAAATTATTAAAAATTTTCAAATTGATCCTACAAAAAATTGTCCACAGAATTGAAGGTCTGCCGTCAAACTGTTTCCAATGTTATTAAACAGTTTCAGGAGAATTTGACCATAGATCGGAAACCTGGTTCGGGAAGAAAACAAGGACCACATGATATTGGGGAAGCCAAGAAAATAGAATGCATATTGAAAAGATCTCCAAACACATCTGCTAGAAAAGCTGCCCGGTTAGCCCAGTGCTCTGACTATTTGGTGCGAAAAGTTAAAGCCAATGCAGGTTTGAAAACATACAAAGTCCAAAAAGTTCCAGACAGCAATGCTGCAAGAAATTTAGACGCCAAAAGTAGGGCTCGGAAATTAAAAGCGAATTTCATGCAAAAATATTCATGTTGCATAATGGACGACGAAACGTATGTACTGGCAGATTTTACGCAGCTTCCGGGTCAACATTTTTATGTGGCTGATGCTCGAGGAAATGTCAAAGAACAATTTAGAATCGAATTTTAGAAAAGCAAAAATTTCGAAAAAAAAAAACTCCTGGTATGGCAAGCTATATGCAGTTGTGACAAAAGAAGCAAATCATTTGTTACAGTGGGCTCTATAAATACCGAAATATACATCAAAGAATGTTTGAAAAAAAATGCTTCTTCCTTTCATAAGAGAGCACAATGTGTCCTCATATTTTTGGCCCCCCGATTTGGCATCATGTCACAACGGCAAGAAAGTTCTGGAGTGGTACCAAAGTAATAACATAGTTTTTGTACCACGAGAGGCCAATCCTCCAAATTGTCCGGAGCTAAGACCAGTGGAGAGATATTGGGCTCTTGTGAAAAGAAACTTAAAGAGCACAAAAAACGTGTCCCAAAATATCGAAGATTTTAAAAGGAGATGGGCAAACTGCTCCAAAAAGGTATCTGAAACAACAATCATAAATAGTGGTTAGAACTATAAAAGTATTATTTTTCTGTAATTTGTAAAATATTATCAATTAAATAAAAAAAATATCAAAACTCTAAGATCAACCGTTTAAAAATTATTGAGTTTTATATATGTTTAGATTTTTTCGATCTCACTCCTTATGTATAAAATACTAATTTTCCAAATTAAACAATAAATAAAGTGACATACAAGTACAGTACTGCTTTCTTGAAATACGTTAATATTAGAGACCTATCGGATCCTAGCCGCCATAGTTTGCCTTTAATTTGTTGCTTCGTCGGAAAGCGTGAATGCATTCGCTTTGAGAGAGCAACTAAAATCCAGGGAAGTAGTTATGTAAGTACTTATTATAGAAATAAAAAATATGATCGCTCTTTCCCATGTTAATTGAAGCTGTGTTATCCTGAAGTTCACCACAGTAAAACAACTGATTAATTATTGTGAAATGTACATTAAAATCCTTCAAGGAAACTTATACTGTTATCTGTATATGTACTTACATAGCAAGTATATGTGTACGTGTAAAAATAAATGAGTATGTTTTTTTGTACTTACACTCGTTCCGCAAGACGGTGCATTGCCTACAAATGGCAGCCTTGCGCCAATGCGCCTATAACGCCACCACCATCTGCCCCTTCTACATGAAGAAGGTTGTGTGCGTGCACGTTTCTCCTGTATGGTATAAAATTCACTTTCAATATCCTTTAATTGAAAATTCGACAGCGGGCAGCGTTTTCTATGAATATCAATTATTCTTTCTCTACTTTTTCTGCTGTAATTGATTATGTGCGTATGTGTATTAGTGTCCTTATATTTGTTGTATTTGCGATGTTTATACTTGTTTATATTTTTGTTATAACTATTAGTACCAGTTGTAGGAGTTTTAAATATAGTCGCTTGCCAAAAGCTGTCGTGGCATACATGCTCGTTAATTGTAATGGCAGCAATGTTGGTGGTGCTTAAAATTAATTGCTTATGGAATTTTAGGCGTTCGCAATTTCTTCTTATTATTTCATTTGCACTTTGGCATGTATTCAGAGTATATAATTTATACTTTCTTCAAATACGCCGAAATTATCTCTTTCAGTTAAGCTTTAGCTCTTTTTACTCGTGTGTGTTTAATTTTGTTGATGTCCTAAAAGTATGCAAATGTTTCGGCTCGCAGTTATTTAGTTTACTTGCCATAAACGAGTAGTGACTCAAACAATCTGAGTGGAGTGCCATGTGCAAAAGTGCATTTAAATTCTTATTTTGTTTATTGTAGTTAGTATATTCTTACTTAGTTTATTATTATTATTATTATTATTTATTACTATTGTTACGTTTTCAATGTAGTAGTTTTAATTGTTTCTCTTTGTTTTGATATTTACGTAAATTGCAATTAGAGTTTGTAGCTTATTGTCTAAAGGAAGAAGAATCAGAAAAGAGCAATTCCTTACGATAGAATATCCTTTTTTATGCACTGCCCGACTGACAAAGAACAGTTTCGTAAATGACTATTGGAATTGCTGTCGGCATGGAGAAGGGAGTGGAAGCGGGTGCACTGAAAAGAGAGAAAGGCGCCAAGGGAAGAGGAGCAAACAACTAAATAGCATCTAAACAATGAGCACACAATGTTTGTATACTTGAAGTTATTTATAAATAGTTTCTATTATGGTTAGGATTTTGCAGTAGTCTCGCCTGTCAAACGTTGACGCTCTGCTCTCTCGTCTTTGTCGTTCTTTCTCTATCTTTCTTTACAAAGCAAATCTCCCTTGAGGAATTGTACTTGATTTGCTTGCTGTCGATTTTGGTTTTTTATTTTTGCTTTTTTGTTTTGTATTTGTTTTGAACTAAGTAAACAATTCCACAATTGTCATTTTTGATAGCAGTCTATGTTCTATTTGCTGTTGTTGTTTTGTTTACAAATTAGATTCCTTGTTGTTTAAATTCTTTCGAGTATAAAACATTTAATTAGTAAAAGCTTGTCGTCGAACAGCCCAGTGTGCTGTACACACACACAGCAAAAACAAGAAAACCAAGAGAAACTAGAGAAAATTATTGCCCGCTTTTAGGCTTTGTGTTATTGTTTTTAATAATATCTTTGAAAGAAACTTCCTAAATATTAGAAACTTTTGCCATTAACTCAAAGTAATCGCATCATTACTGCTTACTTTTCCGTTCGCTCAAACTTTGTCTCTCTTGCTCTTCGTATATCTTTGGTCTTTCCAAAAACCGCAGCTACCAAATACACTGTTCTTCAAATAAATTCCTATTCTTCTTATTATAACACTCCTTCTCCTTTCGCTCGCTCACTCTTTAGCCAATGCTCGTTTAGGTTAGAAAGAAAAATGTTTGCTTTTGGGTTGCCTACTTTTAGGTGCTGCTTATTTTAATTTACCACCATGATTTCGTGGTTTTAAGTGCACATTTTTTAATTACGCTGAGTGTTATTACCACCAATTGTGTTGATTACGTAGTTGTAGTAGTTATTGTAGTATGCTGTAAAGAAAATTAAAAAAAAAATAATAATTAGTATAAGTTGAAAGCATGCACCTATAACTAGGCAAAATTTTCTTTCTTTTTATATTTATATATTATATCATTAGAGTTTGGTTTTGTAGATGTTTTATTTTCACAATTTTTCATTAAATAAATCTACCACCAACAGCAGCAGCAAATTAAATAAATTTTTATCATATAACTTTTTGAATAGATGCCAAAAAGTATGCTTTGCTTTAGTATTTCCCCCGTTTTATTATTTTTGTAAAATTGCCAAAAACCTAAAACTACCCCGAAAAGTGTATCTCAGCTAACGGCGCGACACTTATTTTGTAGTAGAGATCATTTTTTTGTTTTTTTTTTTGTTTGTTCAGTTTTTGTTTTTAGTACATGACAAAATGATACGTTTGCCAAAATAACAGTAGTTCGAAAAGCATTAGCTTGGAACTCATAAGTGTAGGGGAGCGACAAAAAAGCAATGAAGCGTGCATTAGGCGCAAAGCGTGTAGATATGTAGAAGCTGCAGGATATGGCTGAAGTTGTGATTATTACCCTTCCACTAAAAAAAACTAAACTTTGCAGCCTGAAAATATGCATTAGTTTTAAATATTAAGGTAGGTACAACGTACCAATGGCAGATTATATGGCGAATATTTCTAGGCAAACAGGCTAGAAATATTTCTAGTCCATGCACACTAGTACAGGACTATGTAGTACAATGTATTGCCAGTCATGACCAGATTGATGTAATAAACATCGTTCTTGTGGACACAAAACAAATCCGATTGCACTTCGGAATCACAAATAGCAACAGAATAGTTTATACCATACATTCTGTTGCAAAAAAGTACCGAGAATTGCTCAATAAAACACAAAATATTTATTATTCATTAAAATGTAATGTATCGCCTTGAAAGTAGGTCCCTTCCGAAATAATACACTTAAGCCATCAAATAATCCAATCATTAACACATTTTCCGAAATCGACTTCAATTCCCGTCGCGAATTCTTTTTATGTCTTCTTTCGACTGAAAACGGATGCTTCGAAGTGGTAATTTGAGTTTTGGAAAGAGAAAAAAGTCAACCGAAGCTATGTCAGGTGAATACGTTCATTGTACGATGATATTGACTACTTAGTACTAGCATGTCTTCAGCAACCTTCACGCGATTAAAGAAAATGCAATCCTTTCGGAACTAGTAGAACAGCTACGCGTATCATGCCCAAACAATCATGTAGAATGGTAAGAAGACAGAGAAAGTTCAGCGGCTATCTTTTTCAAACTTAAATGTCGATTCACCGTCACCATTTCCTTCATTTGATTAATGTTAACGTCAGTTGAAGACGTTCATGGCCTACCAGAGCGAGGAAAGTCTTTCACCACATCTCGAACGCTTTTGAATGCACCGTTTCCACTCGATTCACTGGTTGCCTCCTGCAATATTTTCAGAGATTCGGCACACGAAATTCCATTTGCAATATAAAATTCTTTGTTCGATATTTTTATTCATTGTAAAAATCACCAGACACACTTGAGATGAACTGACAAAATCTAGCACGGTAAAACTAACTAAATGACAGACGTTCAAACTTCACGTCAGGATAGAGGACAGTGATGCTAACTTAGCCGCAAAAAATAAACCATTTGAATTTTTTTCCCCGTTCAATGAAATGGACCAATGTAACTAGTTTTTGGACTAGTATATAATGACAGTGCAGGCCTAATGCTGCACTTCTCACATGTTTAGACTAGACTGTTCTACGCTATCCAAAGTCACCGAAAGTGTAGTTAACTTCTACTTGGTGAAATATCTTGAGCAAAATGAATTGCTTAATGACCGCCAATACGGTTTCCGTCGAAATCGCTCCACGGGCGATCTCATGGCGCTCCTCACTGAGCACTGGTACCATAGAGTCTATGGCTTCGGTGAGAGCAAGGCGGTTGCTCTGGATATTTCAAAGGCGTTTGACAGAGAGTGGTAGCATAAAGCTCTAGTGTCAAAACTAATTGCGCATGGGGTCGGGAGTAACTTCACACGATTGATCACGAACATTCTAAGCGGCCTCTCTATCCGTGTTGTGATAAACGGTATAGTTTCGGATGATCGTGCCATTAATGCAGGGGTGCCGCAGGGTTCGGTCATCTCCCCTGCACTTTTCATTATCTTCATTAATGACCTTCTGTCATTAACGACAGCATCATTTCTCATTCATATGCCTGTTCAAAACGCGCTAACTCTTTGGAGATCGAGAGGAAAAGGCACGTTATGAATGACTCACTCAATAACGATCTCCAGTCAATCTGCAAGTGGGGTCTTAAGAATATAGTTGAGTTCAATGCGCGTAAGACCCAATGTTGTCTGTTATCTCACAAACGAGTCTCCCAACCCCCCGTTAACCCCCTAGATATGAGTGAGGTAGGTATTGCGGAGACAGTGACACTTGATGTTCTGGGCATGTCCATCCAATGTGATGTTCGTTGGAATAAACACATTTTTGACGTGTCGAAAGAAGCAGCCAAGTGTCTCGGCTTTCTTAGGCGGTGTAAAAAATATTTGCGAGAAGAAAAGGCACGTTACTTATTTTTCGACTGATCTCCGCATGATCTACACCACCTATACTTCCTAAATTGGAGTTTAATTTCGCACCTATGGGCTGGAGCTACACGAACGCAACTGGAGCTCCTGGACCGTCTCCAACATCGAGCGATAAAGGTAATGGGAGACAGTAGAGTTTGCAGCTCTATTGACTCCTTGGAACAACGTCGAAACGTGGCTTGCATCTCACTGTTCTACCGTTACTTTAACGGTAGATGTTCTTCTGGGATGCGGAAGCTGATACCGCCAGTTCGTGTGTTCAACAGAACTTCACGGTCAGCAAGCGGAACTCACGCCTTCCACGTAGACACGGTGTTCCAACGCACTACACATTACAGAGAAAGTTCGTTCATCTGTCGTGCCGTGTGGCCCCTTGCGGTTTAGTATAATACTAGATTAGGACCAGTCCGATTAGTTATAGGATTCTATGTATAAGAGTGCTTGTGTGTGTGACCTTTATTTGAGTCGGAGTGACCTTTATTTTGTAAGTGTATGTACTTGGTAGGAATAGCATGTTTTATGAAAACTTCACAGCTTTATGCGAAAATATAATTTATAATTAAATCAATGCACAAAGGCTATTAAAATGAATAGTAATAATAAATATTTGTTCATATATTATAAGTTCGTTACATTCGACTGATTCAATAATTATCATTTATTTTTCGGGATACGAGAAATCCAACGGCACTTTGATATGGCAAAATGTGGATGAGATGCCGCTGCTTGCAGTTTCACCAGAAAAAGTGTGAGATTGTATTTTACTCCTCCACCCTGTCTGGACATTCTGCAATATAGAAACACAAAAGCTAAGTAGAAGTAAATTCGCTCTCCATCACATTTGTCCTTGCCCAGAAGTAAGCCAGAAGTTCGGTTATCCTCAAATGAAAGTATTCGAAATCAGATATTAAAAATTGTTAAAATCAAATCTTGCGTCTTCGATCAATTCTAATGCAAAAGCCACACTAAGCTGTTGCTCATCACCCAAAGCATCAGCAGACAGACAGAGATAATTTAGTCTCTTTGTAATGAATAATTTGTTCCAAAGGTAGTTATTTGAGTTAATGTGTTTAGTTAGATAAGGCATGAAACTAGCGATTGCCAGCGACAATTCAATTCGTGTTGTATCCACTCATAAATCAATTTAAGCAGCATTGGCAGGGCGAGTTTACTGGCAACCAAAGCTAAAACTCTACTAACATATTTTTGTGATAGCAATGGTATCATTGCTGAAATGCAAGCTTTAAACCGTTTAGCTATTAGAGAGGAGTCCATTGCATTCTATTGATATAACTTGTTTGGAACATCACAGCATCCCAAAATGCATGGCCGTGGTCGTGGCGTACGAGGCATGTAATCTAGTTTTAGAAAGAGAACCAATTTAAATCGTTTGTATACAAATTACATTTAATTTTGTTCTGCTGCTCAAAACTCCACACTTCATTATTGAAGTCGTGTATATCGAATTCCTGCATTAATAAAGTTTAACCGTAACAAAACAATTTTATTTGCCACTGCTTGCAAATACTTAAAATGCCTTATACAAGGCAGAGGGACCAGACTCAACAAAATTTTTCTTCTGTTCCTTTTATAGTAGCAATTTCACTAACCAACTTCCGCCTTCACAAATTATGTATGTACGTACATAATTATGTCTGTAAATGGTATAGATTTCTGCATATTTCTATAAAAGTAAAATCTTAAAAGTTCAAAGAGAAACCGACACCCTCTGTGAGTTATTTACGTGGAAGCATAAGTTTTGTTCTACCTCATTATTCAAACCATGTGTATCGAATTTCTTCATTACTAAAGTTTCAGCGTTACATCTCGTAACCATAACAACAACAATTTTTGTAAGGTGTCCCCTGCTCTTTTATACATACTTCCTTTATTTAAGTTTTAGTTTCACTTTGTGATTGGTGAAGACAGCGTTTAATCAGTCATGTCTTGAATCTGCTTTTTGTTTTCTCCAGCATGTGCAGTTTTCGAGGTATTCAGAAAAACATAAAAAAATAGTCAAGTTTTAATGGCAACTATGGCAGTAAAAACGAATCTATCGTTTTACCGAAACGCCACAATACTATGTAAGTAAATATGAAATTAGAAACTACAAAAATGCTGAGATATGATTGTCCCAAAACTAATTATATTGGATGATTACAATAAACGAGTTGCTTTTAGCTGCTATCGGTAAGATAGTGTGTGGTAAAATCGTGGTGTAATTACGGTGACTGTAAACTTAACACAGGTAGAACTTGCTGAGACCTACGCTGGCTGATGACAAATACTATGTAAGTACGTCCACTGGAGCACCACGTTGACAGAAAGCAGGCAGGAACAGATAGCGACAGGAACAGTGAAAACAAGCACCAAACGATCTACGCAATACCAGAAAAGTTAACACGACAAAGATCTCGTCTATCAAATTAGTGTTCATTATCATTGCATCCTCCAAAAACTAATCTCACACATTCGTTAGCTGTGCAGTCGTAGGTCGAAAGTGGCAAATACACAGTATGTCTACCGTTTGTTGAAGTCCATGTATTTCTAAACGAGCAAGTATTTGAGTGGTCATAATATGAGTGCATAAATTAAAAGTTACATTCAACACTCAGGTTGTACCCCTATGAAGGCAGAGTATTGATTGGAAGTGTTGGAGAGTGTTGATTGGCAGGAAGATCGATAGGTGGG
Source organism: Palloptera scutellata (assembly GCA_958295655.1). NCBI lineage: Eukaryota > Metazoa > Arthropoda > Insecta > Diptera > Pallopteridae > Palloptera > Palloptera scutellata. The sequence continues at coordinate 89,562,833 of OY282450.1, forward strand.
AGGATGAAGGAGGGAGAATTAGAGAGGCAATGCAGTCACAGGACAACGATCAACAGATACTTATCTGCATGTTTATTAAAATTTATTTATTTACATATATACTTATTTATTTATCAAGCCCTTAGATGTGTCTATGAGCATACAAATGCAAAACAGCAATCCGGAAAATTACATTTCAAGAACGAACAAGTATCATTTCGTTGTAAGTACTTGCTTGAATGACTTATGAGGTTCAAGACTTGCAAGTGGAGTGCTCTATAAAGGTTACCCAATGAGTAAATTAGATACGCTAATAGATTCTATGCGTTTCCAGTGGGAACGCGCTTCCAAGAAACTACTTTCCAAGCGCTTAAGTATTTCGTGATTCGTGGAGGCTGAATGAAAATATTTAGGTGATTCACAGGGTGTCGTAATCAGTGTCGTATCCTTTTAATTGTTGTAAGTTCACTTCATTTTCCATACCATAAATATTTCAACATTATGACAATACGATATGATACGACTCCGAGTAAATAACCTAATTGTGTTTTTCTTTTTCGAAACGTTACCCTGTGGATTAGCGCGAAAGAGGAATATTGAAGCGAAAAGAGGAATGTAAAGAATGCAATGGACGGTATTTACTTTATTTATTTACACATTTTACCGATACCCGTCAAATGTAAGGTTTTTAATAAATATATTGTATTTTTCTTTTTAATTAACTGACGATTATTGGACCAGGACCCCTGTTTCAAAGCCTCCGAAAGCAAAAATTTTCAAACAAAAAAGTTTGTTCAGTTTCTGGAAAATCTGTGGAAACCTACGAGTTTATAGTTTCTGTATCAAGATTGATATTTTATCTACATAGATTAATTTCCATTTTAAACTGGAAAACTAAGGAGTGAAAATCGGATAACTTTAAATTGTCCTAGCATTGAAATCCCTTATGCAAATAAAAAAATGTAAACAGTTTTGAAAAGAATATTGAATAAAACTAAAAAATTACTCAAAAAATCTAATTTGTTTGTTTTACAGAATTCTGACAGCTTTTCCGTTATTCATTTCTGAGACTCTCTTGGTGGCAGCATTCCACTTATTTCTAAAATCTTCCATTTAGCTTCTTTGTTTATTGCCTTTAATTTTCTTTTCACTAGAGCCCAATATATCTCGATACGCCGAAGTTCTGGGCAATTTGGTGGGTTAGCGATTTTTGGTACCAATTTGATGTTTTGGTGTCTTAACTATTTAAGGGTTACTTTATTGTAGTGGCAGGAGGCTAGATCAGGCCAAAAGAAAGTAGATACATTGTGCTTTCTAATGAAGGGCAACAATCTCTTCTGGAGGCACTCATAATTTCACATAAATTTCTGCTTTAACAGCGCCACTTGTTACGAAACTTTTACTCCTTAGCCCACAACTACAAATCGCTTGCCATACCAGAAGCTTCTTCGGGAACTTGGACTTTTGTTTTGTCCTAAATCCTTCCTCAACTCCTCCTCATTCCTTTGAGGTGTAAAACTCTTGACCAGGCAATTGAGAAAATTTAGACAACACGTTTGTTTCATAGTCCATAACAAAGCAATCGAATTTTTGGAAAAAATCTGTTCTCAACTTTTTAGCTCGGCTCTGGGCTACCAAGTTCTTAGTAGCATTCCTGTCGGGTACTGACTGCACTTTGTATGTGTTAAGGCCCGCATCTTTTTTAATTTTACAAACTAATAACTCACTGAAACTCGCTTTTTTCGCCAATTTTCGATTAGACAACGCCGGATTCTTCTCTAAGAGAGCAACAACTTTCTTTGCCTTTTGCGGAGACAAGAAACCGCGTTTCCTTCCAGAACCATATTTTCTAGCAACTGTTAAGTACGTATTAAATTTTTTAAGAATCATCGAGACAGTGTTTTGTGCAACTTTCGCCTTATTTGCAATGGTTTTTTGGCTCCACTGCGGATTTTCTCGAAATAATTCAACAATTAAATCGCGTCTTTCCACTTCCGATGCCATGACTCAACTGAAACTTCTCAAGTCAAAAAACATGTGATTGTATTTCATCGGAATTTTTCCAAAGCTAAGCCTACTGTTTGAATTTTTTCATTCAGATGAAGAGTTTCAAAACAGTGGTCCTTCAAAGTTATCCGATTTTTCGATCTCACTCCTCATCAGCAATATATTCAGAATGGATTTAAATGTAAGAAGACCACATGTCCACATTACAAAAAGAATCCTCCCTGTTAAGAATCCTCTTTTTCCTAGGGGAAAAATCACAATGATCTTATATAAGGACAGGACAAAATAAGGAGGAGCTTTCTGATTTCAATGAAATTCGTATGCTAGTAAATTTTTTTTAGGTTAAACTCAATTCTGAAGAAGTTTAAATAAAAAACTATTTTAGTTTCGCCACAAATTAAAGTTAAATTTACAATATTCTTTAAATTTAGCAAGCTATAGTGGAAGAATGGGTGGCTTGATTTTAGTGAAATCTATTTTATTTAGTTATGTTGATACTGAACTTTCCTGAAAGTTAAAACAATTTTTATTTGACTTACTTTACTTTTAATGGCACAACAGCCCATGGAGGGCCTAGGCCAAGCGTTTCGCATCCACTCATATTGTGCGTGTTATATTTGTATATGAGTGGAAGGGAACTACAGTTTAATGCCGAATCCGAACGGCGAAGGGAAAAGCTTGTCATAGGCAATTTTTACTCTTGTAGGTTTGCCATTGCCTGCCAAGAGGTGGTACCGTAGTAGTTTATAATAGTTTATTCTCCTTTTTGATTTTGCCTGTGCCGAGATTCGAACCCCGGACACTCTGCGTAGCAGCCCAATGCACTAACACTAAGCCAAAGCGACCACAAACAATTTTTATTGGAATCGGTTAATGTTGGAATAAAAGTGATTATAATGAATGTAACTTTAGACTTTTACACTTTGAAACAACTTTTTTAGCATACTTTTAGCGTTGGCAATTCAAATTATTTTCCAAAAAGTCTTATCAAATTGAATTATTTCGTGAGAACGGGAGATAGCGGAGCAAGTCTTTGCATATTCCGATTAAGAAAGTTGCGTTCAAAAATTGGGCGGAAATGAAATCCAGGAACAAATTTTCTCTCCCAAATTTCGTCAATTTTCAGTTTTCGTTTTTTCAAAAATACTTAACTTTAGAAAGAGTGCACGATGTTTAGCTTTTCAAATCTGATTTAAAAAATAACACCAGAAATTTCTTTGATACTTATATTGTGAATACATGAGCGTGATAAATCCATTCGATTAACATGCGGCACCATTGCCATTTGGGTCATTTTACAGTATTTAATGGTATTCAATAGATTCTTTCCAGTATGATAGAACCTATGTGTGCGAGTGAAAGAGCGTATTTCATTCGCACTAACTGGTCGAAACATATTGTTCGGCTTCGACCTCTTGAGATATTTGGAAAGGGACATAACTTTTTGTTCTATAAAAAGAATCTCAAATTCTGTGTTACACGTGACTCGTTTCACACATTGAGAAATCTTACTGTAGCTATAACTTAGACATCTGACAACATGACAATACACCTGATTCGAAGCCGTAGGGCCCTCAATATTTTCCGTTAGCTCCTTTTCAATGAAAAATCACAAATTTTTCATTTTTTCTTATTCTTTTGAAATTTCTGCCATCTTAAAAATTTTTGAAGTAAAACACTCAAAATTCTAATTTAGACTATAAACATTTTTGTTTGGTTGGGAATGGGTGGACAGGGGGAGAACACCGAACCCCCTTGGATCCACCACTGTATACATTTTTGTAAATGTTCATAACTATGACTCCTAACTGTGAACGATGCAAACTAACGTTTCTCGACTAAAATCAATATTTTTTATACACAATGCAGGACTTGAACTTTGCTTTCGTATAGGTTTTTGAATTTCTACATTCTCGAAATGTTATAAATTTTTTATAAACACACACACAGCTTCAGCTTCGATTTTCGTATACTTTCTTACCACTCTCCCTTTGAATTTAAATACGGTCTCCGGAATGCAATTATTGACAGTTTCAATCGGACTTTAATTAGTGAGAGAATGAATAAAGATAAAGATGATTCTATCACATAGTAATCCTTCGAAACATCCCTTACTTTTAGGGCTTTTCTAACTGGGTTCTCTATCTTCTCTGACTCTCTCTCCCTCATAGCCATAGCATCCAAACTGATTAGGTGTGAGCAATAGCTTTCATTGAGTAGGTAGTTAAGTTAAAAAAAAATTTCATTTATGCACAAAAAAAAACCCCCAAAGAAAAACAAAAGAAAGTCAGACTCCAATTTGTGTGCATGCAATATTCCTTTTTATTATTTTCTTTTTCTCAAAACTCAAGCTTTGCATATTATTGCGACATACAGAAATATGACAAGCATATCCCGTAACTGTATTGAAAAGAAATATAAGAATAAAAAAGAAGGAAGAAGAAGATGTCACTGTATTTACATTTAATAAAAACATAAAATGGAAAATGCAACAAAAGATGTTGCAACACAAATGACTACTGCAACGAATGGACGGACGGAGAGAGACGAACGGACCGACAGGCGAGCAGCGATGAGCAAACGAAACAATGGAATGAGCACACACACACACACACATTCATGCAATGAAAGTGGATGTGTGTTAGTGTGTAGAGCGAACAGAAACAACTGCAATGGACGCCAAATAGAAACATTAAAAACAACCAAATAAAGAAGGAGAAATAGCTGCATAACTCAAATACAATTGCACATATACATAAAACAATTTCCACACACATACACACCAGCATACATTGACAAAAATTAAATAAATGAGAAATATGTATTTTCAAATGAATGTAGAATTCAAACACAAAAATGACAAATTTAAATCTTTAAAATGTGCATTAGTCAGAAAATCTATGCACCCCTTTTTTCTTCTTTTTAAATGTACGCACACACACACACACACACGCACATACATTTACAGTAATACATATAATAAATATATGTGGTATAAATGTGTGTGTGTTAGATAAAAACTGCAACTGCTGCCAACGAACTGGCAACATTTATATCCGTTTGTGTCTGTCTGTCGGTCTGTCTATCTATGAGTGTATTTGTATGTGAGTGTGTTTGTCTGTACGTCTGTCTTTATGGGATGGTATTCTAACTACTGAAAACTAACAAGACGACCATAACAAACTACGAAGCAGCAACATTTTGCATGCTGCTGCCACTACGACTTTTATTGTCTCCATATTGCAAATAACAAAAGCATCAGCATCAGCATCGGCAGCATCGGCAGCAACAGCAGCACTAATAACAGCCAACACTGACTGCGACAGTTGCAGCTATGTCGGCCGCTGTAGCAGCAGCAGCAGCAGCGGCAGCATTTATAACTGCAACGGTTGTTGGCGCCCAATGTCTGCATTAAAACATTATACAAAGAAAAATGTGAAACAAACAAAACGAAAAATAAATAAAACTAGAAACGTCCGTCAACGGCAACGCGCAGACGAAGACGAAGGAACGGCAAGAACAACAACAACAATAGCAATAACAATAACACCACCAGCAAAAACGAACTTGTAGAGAGCATAAGAGAAAGAAGAGAGAGTGCGCTGAAGATGCTTGAAAAAAAATAGCATAGAATACTTATGATATCAATAAGTATATATATGCATTTATGTGTCTGTGTGTGTGTGTGTGTGTGTGTGTGTGTGTGTGTCTGGAATGGGGCCCAGTTAGACTGTATACATGAGATTTGTATGTATTTAGTAAGCAGGAAATGTTGTATTGTGAACGCGACCGAAAGGAACCCATCTAGGGTCAGCTAAGTGCATCAAGAAGAAATGGTTTGTTTAAAATATACAACAAAAAAAAAAAAAAATGGCAACACAAAAACGAAAAGAAACTAAATGGTGAAGAGTAATGCAGTAATGCATTGCAGATTTTAAAAATGCTAGGATATGAAGTGTATGCTTTTAGGCGCACGTTTGCCCAAACAAAATGCCTTATCATAAAAAGCGGCATGTTTAAGATGAAATATAAAGTGGAAAATTCCACAAATCGTGAACGATTCGGAGAGGAAAATGCATATCTAACTTTTTGGGGATCTCGCAAACAATAACTGCTCATTTGATCAGAGAAGCACACCACGTTGGCCTCGTAATTCAACTTCAAGGCGACAAAAACTACTTAAAACCCAAAGGCCAGCTCGTTGAAGAGGGGAAAAATCATGTAAATCATATACATGATTACAACAATTACTGTGGAGGAGAGGAGGATGATAATAATAGACTTAACAAATACTTAGTCTAGACTATTCAAAGCTTGAAAAATTCCAGAAAATCAAAAATCCGAATATAAATGGAACTTGTTGGAAAATTTAGCAAACCTGGACAAATCACTTACTTAACAAGGCTTAGCTTGACAGTTTGACCTGTTTGAAATCTCCAAAGTCTATGCGTTGCAATTAAGATATCGTTTACTACAACAAGAAGACAACGAATTCAATTGAATTTCAAAGTGCATTTGCAAAGTGATTTGATTTTCAATTAAACAGGCAAATCTTTTTTGGCTTTGAATAAGTTTAGAAAATCGCAATCATTTGCTTTCCAAACTCACTTTGATTCTTAGCTGAGCTCAACATGCTGTAATGTTAAATATATATGTAGAAGCAGTGGTACATCAACCTATTACCGTCGAAATAGTGTAAAGCATTCTAGCAAGCCAAACAAAGCTTAAGCTATGTCAATTGCCAGAAGAGGACAGGGTCCAGTAAGAGTTTTTCATCAACGCGTCAGACAACTTCTTCATGGTATTAGCTGCAGCTTACAATAAGTTATTAAGGGAGGAAAGAATTGAAGAATATTTTGCACAATCAAAAAGTGTAGGGAACGTCAATCAACAGTGTAATTATATTTAGTTCATGATGGGCTTAGTGTATGACAGATTGTCGGCGTTAAGTAGCAATAAATCAGAAAATTTGATATTCCGAAGAGGTGGCAGGCATACAGCGAGAGAGAAATAGGGTTTCAAGGGAAAGGAGGGCAAATACCGAGCAGTTATCGAAACGCCAACCGCGTCCTTTACCAAAAATATAAGTAAGAGAAACGTCAAAACTAAAGCCGTCAAGCATAAATTCAACATGAACTAATTTTATGGGAAATAAAGAAATATCGTTGAGCGCCAAATGGAAGCGGGTTTTAGCTGCTTGCAGGACCACAAAGTTAGAAGTTTTCCTGATTTCATGATGCGGACCTTTTGCAGCGATATTTTATCAAGAGAAAGCTAAAGTTGCCAAATCAATCATCTAACTAACGAATAGTGTGGCATCTGTATGGAACTAATCGTAAATAAAAAACTCAAAAGACGATTCCACAACTATGAAGAAACCGCAAGAAGTAAAGAAATCGTAAAGAAAAAACTCAAAAGACTACTCCAGAACTATGAAAAAACCACAAGAAGTAGCCGTGATAGATTCCTTCTACAAGAATCTGGATTATACAAATTCTTATATAGAAGAAAGCTACACGCAAAATCAAATCTCCCGTGTATCTCCATTCTTTGTTTAATGGGAAAATCACACAATACAAAAGTTATAAAATATTTTGCATTTAAAAAATTGTGTACAAAAGTTTTTTCTTCTATTTTTTCTCATCTAATAATTTGCGATATTTTACAGTAGTCACCATAAATATTACTTATATAAAAAGATAGCACAGAGTAATTAGTACAAGATGTTTTCACACCTAAAAGTATGCTGCATACACACACACTCGTATGCAAACAAAATTGTAATAAACTTCTACATTACATCAAATGCAAATAATAAATACAAAAAACAAAACAAATAAAGCAGTAAAACAAGGCGCGCAACTGTAAACAAAACAAGCAAAAAAAATTAGTCTATAAATTATGCTATGAAAAAAAAAGCCACACCTAATTCAATTTCGAGGTGAAAATGACAGCAAGCGTGTGTAAAGTAGAAAATAAATTACATTTAACGTTGGTAATGAAATTTAAAAACGAAAAACGAAAAACAAAAAAACGAAACACATGAAGCAGACACAGCGCCGTCGTTAACGCACACATATTTAAAGTTTATAAATAAGTATAAACACATATAGTATGTATGTATGTATGTATATATGTATAAGGTGCTGTTATGGTGTGGAGTGAAAGCTTTACGGTTTCAGTCAACTCTCAGTGCGAAAATAAATTACAGCATGAAGTAGAAAAAGCGTGGCAAGATACGTTTCTCTTTTTGTTGTACTTATTAAAGTGTCAACAGTTTTGGAAACGAAAATCAAAGCAATGGGAAGATCTTTTAAATGCTTCGTCCTTTTCTTCTCTTACTGGCCCAACAGCCCATGGAGGGCTAAAGTCGAAGTTTTCGCATCCACCCAATTTGTGCGCTTTAAATTTTTACATGAATTTAGTAGCCTACAATATTATGAAGAATCCGAATGGCGAAGAGAAAAACTTTTCATAGGCAATTTTTATTCTTGTAGGTTGGTTTTCCAATGCCTGTGGCCGAGATTTGAAACCCGGACACTCTGCGTAGCAGACCAGCGCACTACCAACTATGCCACGGCGACCACAAAATCAAAATATCTCTATGAAAACTTAATTTCATTTTATAAACCTGCCAACCTTGGAATTTTTAATGTACGTTCATGCAAGTCGTTCGAAACAAATAATGCTGCATATTTTAACGTTTCTACTTTAAAATGATCGCTATCGCCTTCATTGAAGCTTAAAGAAATATAATTTATTTTTTTTCATAGGAATTTACATAATTGGAAGTGTTAGAATTGAAAAAAAAATATTTAGTATTTATTCAAAATCCAAATTATATTTACATAAATCTCTCATAACGATATGCTTGCATACTTTTAGGCATGCATGAATGAAAAGAATATGCAAATCAAATCTAATTTTTTTTTTCTAACGACAGAACAAACCAACAGCAACAACTTCAGCTATATAAAAATGAAATAAATAAATTTAAATAAAAGTCTCATAGACCAAATGCAAATAAAACACAAGCACACACATTCACACAGACACACACACACACACACACACACACACACACACGCACACCTTAAAGTCAAAATCGACACTTGAGCATGTGTTGACACTTTGTCCCAAATACGCAAAGTAATACTCAAACACAAACGTATTTGTCTATGTAAATGAACGCATGCATCCCTACATGCATATCACTGCCTTAATATGCAATAGCCCTAACACGCATTTATTAAGTTTTTCAGGAGAAGCAAAAAATCATTTTGAAGCAGCGATATTTAAAGAATTGCTTTCAACTGTAATGTAATTTAAAGTTAAAATAAAAAATGATGGAAATTTGTGGTGTATATGTCCAAAATTTGAGGCAAAGGCGAAAATGTATACCCTTCATCATAATCCATCGAAAACTCAATTTGGTAAAATTGTATTTTAGGTCTTTGGCAAATTAAGGCAGGAGAGCACATGCATACACACACACAAAGTGAATGATAACAAACCAAACTAACTTTTCAAAACAAAACTGCTTTGTAGACGAGAATGAGCTGAGATGTGTCGAGTTGAATTGTATTGAGTTTAGAGCTACAGCAGCACCATATATGGTGGATGATATATGTATGTATGTATATACATACATACCTAGGATATGGACATACTGGTAGATAGTGTAACGATACAAATAAACCTTATTTAGCTTGGAGAACCGCCAGAGAAAAAGCAAAACACATGCCTCTGTGTGTGTAGTAAGTATATAGAATGTAATGCTATGCCAACAACTGTGTTTTTTCATTTACATAATTTGGGTATATACTTAGGTATATATACACACACACACACACACACACACACACACACACACACACACGCGCTCACGCACCCATTCATGTACATGATGATACATTTACATATGTCTACGTGCATGTGATTCATTAGTGCAATTGCAGACATTCATTCCAACGAGACTCTTATAGTACAAATGTAGTGCTCCGCTTTAGAATTATTCAAAGTTATGTTAAATTTTCTAATTGTAGTTGGTTTTTATTTTTCCCACGTCTGCTTTCGTTCTGATTCTTCTTTGCTTTCCTTTCTATCGACAAGCGTTATCAATTTGTTCTTTGTTTGGACTTACGTGATTTCCATAAGAAATTTCACAATTAAATGTAATTACGAAATACTGCTTTCATTTTACATTACATATTTTACTCGTACTAAGTAGTTTGTGAAAGTATGTGTTTTGATTCATTCTTAAAAAACAAACATATGTAAACTTTACTTTTGGCGGTATTTGAATTTGAATTTTCTAACATACTTTAAATAATCTCTTTATATATGATCTGCATAAAATGATTTTTCATTACACAGCTGACTTAGATAAAGTAGAAAGTCACTCTTAAAGGATTGGAGCAGTGGGCATGGCACTTCCCATACAATCCTAATCTTTTTTGCATATAACTCCGGAATTACTTGCAAGACAGAACTGAAATGCCATATTACAGCAAAAATATTGCTAGGATACAAGAAGGGGGTGTGCCACATCCCATATAACATCGATTTTCAGGAAATGTGTAAGTGGGATTGAATAAACGAGTGTGGCGTAAAATAATATTAAAAATATAGTATACTTTTAGGGTAATCTGTTTGAAGTGAAACTCCTTCAGCGATTGTGAATTGTTTAGTGAATTTCTGCACGGTGTTGGGGATGGTTGATCTTTATGTAGTTTTCCTGCAGCACAGTGCGAATTTACTATACCACTGCTACTATTGCTATTACTACTTTCTAGTACTATTTCTACTACAATTTTTTCTACTACTTTTTTACTCTTTTTCTTCCACTCTCTCGCAATACTGTCTGCAACATTTCAACTACATTTTCAACTACTATTTTATACTTTTCTACCACTTTTATACTACTATTTCTATTACTATTTCCATCTACTTTTCTCGCACTACTTTCTGCAACTTTTCTACTACTTTTTCACTACCATTTTATAATACTTTTTCTACCTCTTTTATGCTACTCTCTCTTTTACAATTTTCTTCTACTTACCTTTCTATTCTTTTGCTTCTAGTTCGTCTTTGTGCTGCTTTCTGCAACTTTTCTACTACTTAGTTACTACTATTTTATACTACTTTTTCTACCACTTTTATACTACTATTTCTATTACTATTTTCTACTACTTTTCTATCCTTTTCTTCCACTTTCTCCTACTACTTTCTGCAACATTTCTACTACTTATTTACTACTATTTTATACTACTTTTTCTACAACTTTTATTCCACTATTCCAACTACTTATTAGTTTTTATAACGAATTCATTTTGAAAACGGTTTTTAGTAGTGTGTGATATGAGGATGGTGGTCGCTGTGGCGTAGTGCTAGTGCGTTGGACTGCTACGCAAAGTGTCCGGGGTTCGAGTCTTGGCACAGGTAAAATCAAAAAGTAGAAAAAATAATTTTTCTACACGGCACCACCACTTGGCAGGCAATGGCAAACCTACAAGAGTAAAAATTGCCTATGAAACGCTTTTTACTTTTCGCCGTTCAGATTCGGCATTAAGCTGTAGGTCCCTTCCATTCATATACAAATATAACACGCACAAAGTGAGTGGATGCGAAAAGCTCGTCCTAGGCCCTCCATGGGCTGTTGTGGCATTAAAAGTAAAAAAGATATGAGGAATATAAATTGAAATTTTCTAAAAGAAAGAGTCAAATGTGATATTACGGAAAGAAATAGAATATTACAGAAGAAAAGGAAATGAAAAGCTCCTAGAAATCTTCCAAGGAAGAAGTCATATAGAAAAGCAGAAGAAGCTTCGGTATTGCAAAGGAAGAGCCTTGATCTGGTCTCTTTATTCTTCCAATGCCCAATTTGTTTTTTTGAAAATTATATAAGAGGACAAATTGATATTGGGAAGATTCAATATTCAAGTATTTGTGAATTTTTAGAATCTTGTTTTTTGTTGTTTTGTATTAATGATAAATGTCTCAAATTCGTTTTTGTGCCTTCTAAATGTTTTTGCCACACAAAATTCTAAGCCTATTGAAATAGAAATTCTTAAAAGCATCTTTTCGCAGTAGCCATTTTCATATTGAGGATATGAAATATTTTTGCAAAATGGGGCATATAATATGGATAACTTCAAAGTTGATAAATCTGAAAGTTAGCCAATTTATTCAGATCCCATATGTACTTAAGACTGAATTCAGTTAATATTCTTTATTTTTAATTCACCAAAATATTTCACAATTAGTTTCTACTTTCAGGATGTCATAATTTCTGTTATAGGAAATTTAGTTTTAACGCTACCTCTATTCTTCCACCACATATCTCCAAAAGAACCAACTAAACAGAAAATATATTTTCGATTTTTTAATGTTCAAGTGGAGATATGAAGTTGAAGAACTGGCTTCAAAATACTTCAATTATAAATAACACAAAAAAAAAAACCTTATGAGATTATGAGATAGAGACAATGGAAATTAGCTTGCAAAAAATACAAAACGTGCAATATCATATTTGATACACTAATTACAGTGACCTAATTAAACTTTGTGTGATTTTCTGAGCAATGGAAGCCTATTCAAAAATCTTCGAGCTTCCTCCACCATTTCAATGCCAGATACGTATATAAAATATTTTCAAAACATACTTTTAGGCTGCTTTATACAATTCCAATAGTGATATTCAATATTGTTTAATCTTTTGTCTTCTTAAGATGCTTCAGTTTGTAAAAAACGATACTTCACTTCTATCGGATTTGAGTAGTAAATTTGAATATGAAGTTGAATCGATACTAAACAAAAACGCACTTCACACAGACAAATATTTACATACACAACATACACGGCACATCACGACAAAAAGACAATAAGAAATTACAAGAAGAGAACCCCCAAAAAACCGCACTAAAAATGAAATGATGAAGAGACTCGCTAAACACATTTTAGCAACAAATAATAAACAAGAAACAAGAAAACCTTTTACAAAAGAATCCAAGAGAGACAAGCAGGCACATGAATAAGAAGACAGGCAGACAGACACGCTGGCTGACTGTTAGATGGGCAGACAAACAAGCCGGCGGACAGACAAACGGACAGACTGACTGAAAAATGTGTAAGGACTAGAGGAGGCAAACAAGTTAAGCAGCTAGTGAATGGGCTGTGTCTGTTGCTGGCTGCTACTGCTGAAGCTGAGAAAATGTATGATATTCTCATTATTAAAACAGAGCAAACGAAAATTACACACACACAAAAATATAACAAAAACCGAAACAGAAGATGAAGGGAAAAAATATAAAAAAAACACACTGACACACATGTGCACGAAGGCGGCAGCACAGAAAAAGCGAAAATTTCAAATTATTTTTTTTCCTGTGCTGTCAAAACACACACACACACACACACACGCCACATAAACACGAATAGGCAAAACAAAGAAAAAATGATATGATTAAAAATAATGAGGAGAATGTGTGTAAAAACATATAGAATGGAAAGCAGCAGCAGCAACTCTCAAATTTCAAAAGTGAAGCATACTTTTTGGGATTAACAGGAAATGTTGTGTGCGCTAAATGCGTGTGTGTATTAAAATAAATTAAAAAAAAAACTGGCATTTCTAAACTATTGATAAAAATATTCTTATTTGTTGTTTTTTCTGCTTACCTACACATTGAATACATTTGATGAAAGTCGGTGTGTGTGTGCGCGTATGTATGTCCGGGTGCTGATGGAAGTATTTAATTGATGAGCGAAATTTTAAACATTCTGCGAGCACATTTGAGTCCTTTTTAATAGTGCACACGTTGTTCGTTACCTCGTTCGATTTTTTATGCGCTATTTGATTTTCGATTTGCTCTATTTGATGGGAGGAGTTGCCTTTTGAAATAGCACAAATAGCACTTTTAAAACATAACAAGAATAAACAAATGAAACGCGCCGTTTGATTGCGATTGATTGATTAAGCGTAGTTGGAAAACGTGTGCAGAAAGTCGACTATGCGACCGAAGGCGAGACAGAGAGAAAATTTACAAGCTCTTAAGAAAATATATTGTCTAAATTTGTATTGCTTTGACCGCAATTCTAATGTCCTATTATTTAATGTATACTTTTAGGTGTTTTAGAATTTTGTCAAATTGATTTTCCACATTAATGCAGAATGTAAATGTGTGGGAATGTGTATTTGTGCGAGTGTGTCTGGTTGATTCACAAATTTGATTTGTGTCTTATGTTTTTCGTCGGCAACGAAACAAATATGTACGTATATCGTTGCCTACTTGAAGGCGTCGTGAAATTATGCAGCAGCCAAAAAGCTATGAATGCTTTCTAGTAGTTTAGCAGTAATTACTTTTCATTTTCGTATGCATTTTGTGTGGAATTTTGTTGGCATTTCCATTAGTTGATGCCGCAAAAAATGTGCTTCATATTCATTTGCTTAACACTTTTACTTCTTTGCGAGTATTTTTTTCTCTTTTCTATTTCAAACGCCACGTTCTTACATTCGCATTTCGTGTACCACACACCGCACCGTGCAACCAACACAACGTGCAGCAGTGCCAAACAGCACACAATCGCGTCGCCTAGAAGTATGCAGTCAAATTTTTCCAAATCACATTAATTTGCATTGCAGACACCTTGTTGATTTCTTTTCTTGGTATTTTACTCCTTTCGGCAATTTCCACTATTTTTATATTTAGCACAAAAATTTTCTTCTTTTTTACTACGCTGACTTGCCTTCCAAAATTGTTTCTTTTTCCTTTTTTTCCTACCTCCTTGTAGCACACGCCCTTACGTTTGGCATATTATTTTATGTGTGATTATTTTCCATTTGCTACTTGCCACATTTATTTATATTTCTACTCGTTTGTATTTTTCTCATCTCATCAAACATTATCAAAAATTTACAATAAAAAAGTAGGAAATTCTTTGAGAAAAAAACACAACTGAAACAACAGACACTATTTTTGCACGCAACGTTTTCACCAAAGCGTTTTCTTCGACCCGCGGGCTCTGAGGCAACTACTGGCAGCTTACGTACGGAGTACATTCAATTTCTTGACATGGCTGTAAAAATGTCGCTTATGTTGTATTCCTCCATTTTCATGCTTCTGTTGCCTCTCATTTCGTTTCGTTGTGTGCCTACATATGGGTTTAAGTATGTGTGCGTGCATGTGTGTGCCTTCGCCTGTGTCTGCTTCACCAGTTTGTCTGTGCTACAAAACAGCAAAAGTAGAAAACGCGCCCAATAATATGCTTTTCTTCTCTCAGCTGAATAGAGCGTGAGATGTTGGATGCTGCATGCGCACAATCATCGTGTAACAGCGAGCTCCATTATTCTACGCGTCCCCAATTGATGCTACGAAAAGCGGCATGGCAAAGCTACACATTTGGAAGCTCCAATCAGAGAGAGAGAAAGAGAGAGAGTGAAAAAGAGCAAATGTGTTAGTGAGTGAATTTAGCGTGTGAGTGTGTTTAGGTTTCTAAGAAGTAGCAAGAGTGAAAAAACTATAAAGAGAGCATTATGAAAATACTCTTCTGTGGTAGAATTTCCTGGCACATCGTATTCGGTATCCTCTGAATTTTGAACAACCTTTATTCTCTGTTTATTCCCTGGTGAGATTGTATGCTTGCAATTTTAAGTGTAGAGGAGGAGAGGGAGGGATATCCAAATCATTTATAAAAAACGTTGCTCTAAAAATCGCTTGCGTGACAATTACTAGCAGAGTCTTAATTGGAAAGCACCTCAACAAAATCTTCAATCTTTGGCGATGATAGACAAATGGTATTTCGTTTTATAAATTTAGAGGTACCTAGGATAAAGATAATTTCTCTTCAAAGGTAAATTATAGAGGAGAGTTGGGGCTAGAAACGTTCAGTGTGCAACATATTTATACCTGGTTCCAGGTGGCCGCCAAGTCAGGTAAAATTTGGTGAAATTTGTTTAAAAAAGTGCGCACCTAGATACAAACGAAGAATGAATGAATCCTACCTTATAAATCCAGATGAGTCAAAGTTTCTGTAAACTGACACTTGACTACTTACTTTACTTTACTTTTAATGGCACAACAGCCCATGGAGGGCCTAGGCCGAGCTTTTCGCATCCACTCATGTTGTGCGTGTTATATTTGTACACGAATGGAATGGACACTTGACTACACAAACTTGAATTCTGCTTGGCATAGCCGACGGTAAGATCGGTGAGACTTAAAATGGAATCAGACTCACTTGAAGCCCCTGATTACGGAAAACATTTATATTTTGAAATCGGTCCACAGGGTAAAATCTTATCGTTAAAGGGTGAATTCCTTCGAAGTAGCATTAGCTGATTTCGAAAATAGTTGAACTCATCGTATTCAAATTTGGATATTATGGTTGATAAGAGAAATGCCAAGATTTAACACATTAAACTTTTATAGTACGATTGTTCAAACACAAATATTGACCATTTTTTCTCAACTAATAATGTCCTCTGTGCAAAATGCCTGGGTTTATCTTAATCTTCAGGTCCGGTATAAATCACATATCTACTGTCACCAGCTTTGTGGCTAAAGAAAAAATCTATCACTTCGTCTTTAATCTTACACTTGATTTTCTACCTTAATAAAAAAAAAGTTTAACTAAATCAAACTTCTGCCTATTAACTTGTATACAGCGTCTGAAAACAAAGGGCTCAGTTTGCAATTAACAATTATTCCATGTGAACGCACATCATCCCAGCCCTGGAGAGTGCTCTGAAAACGATCAGAATATGTAGGCGCCTCTTCTCTTTCTATAATTCTCTTTTAGCAAATTACTTAACACATTCGTATTGTAGTAGTCCTCTCATTCTCTCTGCCCATTTTCTTCTTCAGAATACCACTGTGAAAAAAACTCTACATTGAAGTACTCTCAAGAATGAATAACATTTAAACACACAAATCAAATGAAAAAAGGGCGTAGTATCACATTATATTTGTAGTTTGTTGTTGTTGTTGTTGTTGTTGTTGTTGTTGTTAGTTACATTGGTTTTGTAACTCGAGCACAAGTCCACACTCTGGCACTCTGTCTGTCGCTCATACAAAAATTATTCGTTCTCTAACACTATGTCTGCATAAAGTTAAATGAACGAAGAGAGAGTGAGAGAGAGAGAGAGAGAGCAACTCCTTTACAACGGTTAAGATTTTGTAACTCTCCACACACAATGTGCGTAAACACATACACTAAAGTGTCAAAATTGTTTTTGTTATATTATTATATACAAAAACAAAAAAAATGAATAAAAGAAAACGAAAAAGGAAAAAAGAAAGATTGTAGAAATGAGCCCAGCTAATAATTTACATACTGGGTGTGGATTTTTGGAATTTTTTCGCTTTTTTGTTGTTGTGTTTATTTCTGTCGCTTCTACTTGCTCTTTCATAATATTTCGGCACTTAACAGCCGCAACGGCTCCCACCGTACACAGCATCAGAGCAGAGCAAAGCAGTGCGAACAAGCGGCGAACGACGAACGACGTCACTAGAAAAGTTATTTACACGCACACATGCACATTCAAACACACACGCTCTGTGTGTGTCGTTATCTTCAATGCTTTGCAGGGTTTTCTTTTATCTGGTATCTTCTTATTTTTTGTCGTCTTTGATATTCGCAGTTCTTGGTTTCATTTATATTCTTCTTTGTTTTAGCAAATCATTATTATTTGTACACATACATACATACATATTTGTGTGTGCGTGTTCACATGCATATATGATATATGCTAAATATATGAGTGTGTGTGTGTGTGTCTAATTTCGTGTTGTTGCCATATTCTTATTTCAATGTTGCGTATGAATGAATTCTATTTGCAGTCAGTTCTCATTCATGTGTGCAAGTGTGTGTGTGTGTGAGAGTGAAAATAGATTAGCATGAATTGCAATTTTTATGCGTATGCGTGTGTATATAAATACACGCAGAGAAAATTATACTAAGTAGGCACTGTAAACCTCGGTTAAGTACCTCAGCTGAAGATGTCAGGATTTTCGGGTAAATGCACCTAAAAGGCGTAAAGCAGAAACAATGGCAAATTGCCGGCACTTAAGAAGGTACTTCTGCTGGAGATTCTGATTTGCCGATTGCATCTCTTTTAAAAGTGTTCTTAGTCATATATGTATAATATATGTAAATATAGTACTAAGATAGTTAAATTATTCAAAGGCAGCTAAGCAATTTACTATTAAAGCTTGGGATTCCGCTTAAATATTCTCCAAACTACATAGATACTAGGTGTAGGGAGTTAGTCACAAAAACATTATATACAACCACTCAAACCAATACGATCGTAAAAAAAACTAATATACTTAACTATGATAATAAGTGGAGTTCCTGGGAATGAGAAAGCCGACGAGTTGGCCAACTGTGGATCAAAGAACATGCCATTGGGACCAGAGCCAATAGTTGGGACCAGTTTGGCAGGTGTCATGCATTGGATAAAATCTTATGCTAATGATTTACATAAGAGACGCTGGTTCAATCGGGACATATGTAAAACAGCTAAGTTTTATTTTGATTTGTCCAAACAGGAAGGCAGCAGAATTCCTTCTTAAATTAGGAAGGAAAGACCTGTGCCGGATGGTGGGATTCATCACAGGACATAATCCATGGGGCCAACATATGACCACCATCGGCATTACCGAGGACCCGACCTGCACATCTTGCCTGGAGGAGGTGGACAGCACAGAGCATTTTCTCTGCACATGTCCCGCCTTTGCTAGAACGAGATGGCGCATTTTGGGTTTCGATGTCAAAAGAATGGACAAAGTTCACTCCTTCCCCTTCTGCGATCTTCTGAGATTTGTGAGAGAATCCAGCGGAGAATTTTCGGAAGAGAACGTAGTCCTCCTATAACCCCTTTTTCAGCTTTTCCCCTCTTTTTCTCTAACCCCTTACTTGCTGTCACCCCTTCTTCTTTTCCTAGGCCTTAAGTATAAAGGGCTACATAGCTTGAGTGCTTGAGGAACTGTCCTGCACTCGTAGGTCAGGTTCTCGACCTTCTTCACATCCATCCCATGATACTAAAGGAATAATGAAGAGTGGGGGCAGTTAAAGCTTAAGCTACTACTACTTGGTAAAAAATTATCCTCTGCGCACTTCCGCTGCCATTAGGCAGTTCCGAGCAAGACAAGAAATACCTACACAATCTAATAAAAATTCCTGTGAATTATATTGGAAAGCTTTTCCAATTTCTGAATCTTCTTGTGTGATTTTTCCGACAATAATATCTGCTAATTTACTCCTATACTTAGTACAATTTTTCGAAAGATTTCTTTTGAGTGTTAGAAAAAACTTTCAGAAATCTTATGTCGATAGACGTTTTCCTTGAATTTATTACGATATTAAAAAATCTTACTTTACAAAAAAAAAACAAAAATTTTTGAGAATATCACCACAAAAATTATTCATATGCTTCAAAGTTTGCGAAGCCATGACGACTAGGAACAAAACCTGATGTGGGGTTTGCTACTCTGCATCGCTACTTTCAATTTATGTTGGCGGTTCTTAGTTCACACGCAAATCGTGTGTTGCACTCTGTTATTGTAAAGCTTTCTATATACTAAGCCAGACTACTTAATAATATTTACTTATCAAAAAAAATAAATCTTTAATATTTCAGAGGTTACGAGGGTCCATTTTTGGTGCCCGATATGACCTTAAATTCTATTTTATACACTTTTAGGAATGAAGAAACTTTTTATTAAGCATATAATTTTGTGAGTATATGGCTATGCGTATTTGTGTATACCTATGTGGGTATTTGTGTATGCGTGCTTGTGTGTTCTTTTAACTTCAGATTTTTGGCTGTGCTACAAGGTGTGGTTGTTATGTTTTTGTTACTGTGGGGCCTGCTGTGCGCGTAATTGAAAATTTGACAGAAAAATGTGTGTGCTTTTTCTCTTTTGTGTTTCGAATATGGCAACTCTGCTTCATGATAATGAGTATTTTTGTATTTGTATGTTACATGCATACACACGCACAATACGTACTCGTGCATGTATACTCGTATGCAGGCCGTTTAAAGTCAAGTCAAAGGCAAACCAGGTTCATGTATGCCGCTGTAAGAGTGAAATTTATACAAATTTGCAGATGATTATAACTGCAGTGAGAAGAAATTTACATGTTCAATTTACCCAATAAACACCTGCTGATTTTACATAAGAAAAAAAAATTTCGCATTTTCAGTTGAGTTTTTTTGGCCTTTTCCTTTCTTTCCTTTTATGCAAATTTTATTTGAATTGGAAATATTAGTACGATACGAAATCAAATACCCAACTAAGCAAAGTCAATATAAAAGCAATTCAAAGCCCAACAAGATTTTAAGGTCTTAAAGGTCAGTTATCGTTCATACTCCTTTTCACGACCCATTCTGAAAGATATATAAGTAGAAATACTCGTTTGAATTTATGTACAAATGAAAATCATATGTAATAAGTAAGCTAAGTTTTGTCATTGAGAGGCGGTGTATGTATCAGAAAATTTCTAATTTTTTAAAACGTAAATGGATTATTTTGTTCCGCAGGCAGCGAGTTACTATTTCTACTACTATGTTACCTTTATTTTCTACTACTTTTCTACTACTATTTTCAACTACTTTCCTCTAGTTTCTACTAATTTTCTAATACTACTTTTACTACTTATTCTTGTTTTATTTTGTATTATTCTTTTCTAGTACTACTATTTTCCAAGTACTACTCTTTTTGATGTAAAAAGATGTTATTGTAGTGATCATTTCAGCTAAGATTTGAGTTACTCTGCAGCGATTAGTTTGAGCGATCAAGAGAATCTAGGTTGATAGGCACCATTCGGGCTAAACGAACTTGCTGTCTCATTTTAATATCCTAATATCATCCTATATTTTCTTGATATTGGAGTGTGAAATAAAAGAAACACTAGTAAAATTTTTCACCATTATTATATGGTAAAAATTACATTATTAGAAACTTATGCTTTGGTAAAAATTATAAATTTACTTCTGCTTTCAGGACGAAAAGTCTCTAATTGCAGCCTCGTCGCACTTACTTAATTGAGATGCAGATGGCTCAAAAATTAATTACGATTAAGAAGTTTTCATCTTAGAGACCTGGCGCTGAAACTATTAATTCAAAGTCCAGCTTATTTGATGGTTAATTTTTTTTTACTTGGCAACCCTGAAAATACCAGTTGTACAAATATGAAACAAGTAATGACATATCTGTGTCGCTAGTTAAAACTATACGCTCTGTCAAACCAAATCATTGGCACCATTTCTTCACATTTATTTCTATCAACAATATTCAGTTCATAAACAATCAAGTCTCAAAACAACAACATATTGTTTTTCGCTCGTAAAAATGTCGAATTATGTGCCTACAAACTACGATATGCGGATATCATTGATTTTCTCTTTGCAATTGAAGAAATCTACTCTGGAATCTCATCGAATGCTTGTGGAAAAACACAGTGCAACGAGTGGTTCAATACGTTTCAGAGTTGCGATTTTGATGTGACAAACGAAGAACGTGGAAGACCACCGAAAAAGTATGAAAATGCCGGATGCCGAATTGTAAGCTTTACTTGATGAGGATGATGGCCAAACGCAAGAACAACTTGCAAAACAATTAAATGTGACCCAACAATGCATTTCTCAACGTTTCAAAGCCATGGGATTGATATTGAAGTTGGGAAGATGGGAAGATGGGTGCCGCATGAATTGACTGAAAGGCAGCAAGAAAATCGAAAAACCACCTGTGAAATGTTGCTCGCCAGGTACAAAAGAAAGTCATATCTTCATCGAATTGTTACTGGCGATGAAAAATGGATCTATTTCGGGAATCCCAAACGTAAACGATCATATGTTAAGCCCGGTCCACCAAAGCCAAATCGACAGCAAAGACAAATCGCTTCAGAAAGAAGACAGTGCTCTGTGTTTTCTGGAATCAGCGAGGTGTTGTCTAGTTTAGCCTTCTGAAACCAGGTGAAATAGTTATTGGTCAACGCTACCAACAAGAATTGGCTGAAATGAACCGTGCTTTGCGCCAAAAACGTCCAGAATATCAAGCTAGGCAACACAAACTTATTTTTCTTGATGACAATGCAACATCATATCGAACAAAACAGACTCAGGAATTGGTAGATTCGTACAGCTGGGAAGCCCTCCCCCATGCGGCTTATTCACCTGACCTGGCTTCATCTGACTACCACTTATTTTCATCAGTGGGGCACGCAATTGCTGAGCAGCACTTCGATTCGTACGAAAATGTGCAGAAATGACTCGATGGCTGGTTTGACTCAAAAAACGAACAGTTTTTCTGGCGAGGTATTCACAAATTGCCAGAGAGACGAGAAAAATGTGTAGCTAGCAATGTCCATTTCTTTGAAGACTGAATGTGTAACCATTTTTCTTAAATAAACGTGTAATTTCTTTATCAAAAAAATACCGGTTTTATACTTGTACACCTGGTATCTACTATAAAAAAGTTATGATTTCCCGGATACCAGGCTAAGTAGTATGGTATAGCAAGCGAAAATGCCATCCATGAGCTCCATTAAATACTATGTTCATCGCATATAGATGATGACGCATAGAATTTAAGGGTCCCGATCTATTTAATGCAGTATTATTTTAATAAAGAACACTGCAAAAAGAACACTTCATTGCTAGCTTGGTTTTATCATAACAAAAAACCTACAAACCTAACATCGTCGATGGATACTTTACATTTGCTGAGCATAACAGCTAATTTTACAAAGAAAATATTATATTTAACAAGTAAATTCATTAGTGAAATGCTATAGTTGTTATACAACTTTTCAATTTCCTTACATATGTAGCTGCTGGTACTCCTTTCATTTATTTAATTGAAAGTTTTTTAGTTTTTCTCTTTTTTCAAATTAGTTCATCCGTTCTTACATCACTACGTTTTTCAATCATCCATGTGTCGTGTTAAAAATTCCATTTCTAAGGTGATCTATTGATGTGAGAACATGTTCACATTTACATGGAACTGGCAGGAACATATGCAAATGTATGTGTTCATGGTTGCTTATAACACAATCTCACGTAGCAAATATCTCAGTGTGATTGTTTACGTGTATCATTAGCTTTTAAACTACATAACCTTTTAAATTAAAGTTTATACTACTTACTTATTATTTGCCAACCAGCTTCTCGTTATTTAAAATAATAATAATAAATTATACTCTGTTTTTTGGCATTATTTTTCGATTTGAAGGGCTTACAATATATGCCGTAGCTAGCAGTGGGAGTACTTCGTTTGAGAAAAAGATATGCTATCATTAACTTAATTCATCATTAATTTATTAGCTCATCAATTTCACAAAAACCTCAAAACAAAAAGCATAATCAGGCACATATACGAGTTTTACACACTTTTCATTACAAATACAATTTTATTACTCAATTGGCAATTATGTCCTGAGAGCCCAGTTGTACATACATATTTCATTTGAATGAGAATGAAAGGAGGAACGTAAAGCAAGAAAACAATATTTACACCATCCTAGCTGTTTTTCAGCATTTACTAAAGTATACTACTAGGCGCAAAACAAAACAAAAAAACCGGCATACTCTTTGCAATGCCATTGCTGCTACTTGTGCTATAACTGCTGGCTGCTCTTAACACTTTGCCCTTCAAACTTTGTAATTTGCTTTCAAGTTTGCATTTATTTGTGCTTTGTGCTTGTTTATTTAGAAAATTCTTAGTTTTTTTTTCACTTGCTTTTGCTTTCGAAAAATGGAAAATGAGTGCGTGTTGAGTTAGCGTTTGTGTATTGACCATAAATTATTAATGATTACTAGCAAATTTACAGTTAACTCATTTATTTACCCGACATTCACTTTCACACTCAGTCACTCACCGCACCACACTCACCCACCCCCACTCAACCAGTCACTTATCCGCTTGCTCGGTTCCTCGCCGTGAACCAGTGGCATACAAAGAACGAACTAAGTAAGAAGAATCTTGCTAAGAAGAACGACCGACAAGATTCTTCGTACCTGAAGGTCTGGTGGGCGTTAAACCGCCCCTTACTTACGCCCTTGCCTTCCGTTAGTCTCAATCTTGAAACAGCACACAAGAGCTGCTTTCGCTAGCAAACAATCGAGTGTTATTTGTGTGTAAATATCCAGTATGATTTTGTATTGCATAAATTTAGGCGTACGTACTTCCAACTTCCATCGTTGTAAAATCAGTTGGGCATAATTTATGTATTAACCACACAGTCATGCGGCCGAAAGTATTTTACAAATTCCAAGTAATTTACTTGGTGATGAGAGAATTTTATGTTTTCAATGCGCCTATTCTGTCCTCTTTCGATGAGGATTTAGGAGGAGGTGTGTCTTTTGCTTGTGCACCTGACAACATAAGAAAATTAAATGAGCATAGTGTAAACATTAGTTAAACATATTTATTTTTGAAAATACTCAAATGAAAAAATAATGTTAAAATGGTTAATGCTTTGTGATTTGTATGTATGAAAGTATGTATGGGTGTGTTGATTTTAGGGAATCAGTATTAAGCTTACTGTCCAAAAATGGCATTAAAGTCTCAAGAGCTTTGGGGATTTGATAGCATACGGAATGAAAAATTAAAACTGGTGTATGATGTGAAATCTTATCTGACAAAAACTGATTGATAAAGAAAACAGGAAAATTATGTAAATTAAATTCAGAAGATATTATTTTTTTTCGTTAGCTTTGAGATGGAGCCCCAAGCATTGCAGCAAAAAGCCAATTAATTCAAAGTATGGCAACTAATTGGTTGCCAAGAGTAGAGTAAGAAAACAGGAATGTAATAATAATACGGACATATTTCACAATTTTCGTAGACCGTCACTACACCGAAAGAAAATTCATGAGTGATCATAATTGTAACACCGCTTCTACGAGTTACGTGCAGATTTAGAAATTTCAATTGACTTGAGCCGGTGCTTACATGCATACATGAGTCATCTATCTGACTTTAGAGCAAATATTCATCAAGTTCCACGTTGTTTTTTTTTGACTGTTAACCAGTAAAAAAGTCATCATCTGAAGACCATCAGTGTTTATAGGAGCGGCATACGTGCCTGAAATCTCAGCAAACTTTGAACTAAGTATGCACATAAACTTCGAACAAAAAACAAAAAATCACAAAATATCTTCCTTTCTCTCTGCCTGATTATAATTTAAATTAAGAATTCAAAATATCCTTTTACTTTTCATGCAACCTAACCTCCCTTACCAAAGAACACCAATGAAAACTTCAAAAATAGAGCGCAGTACTTAAGTGAAATATGTAAATCGGCCCCTAAAAGTATGCAATTGAATTTACCGAAAGTACAAAGAACGTTATTTTGTTGTTATTTTTCTTCTTTTTTTTTTATGTACTGCTACAAAGTTAAGTTTTTCTCCATAGTCGAACGCAATGAAAGTGGTAAAATTACCTAAAGCCATACCTTTAATTTCCTCTCGTTTTTTATTCTTCTCTTTGTACTTTATTTAAAGTACAGAGCAGAAATTAATTGTTAAAGGCTTTCAGTAATTTGCGCTAATGAGTAGACTTTTCTAGTTTACTACGCCCACATTTATTTCTCACTTCAAATGTTAATCAATGTCAAAGCAGAAAAAAGCTAGAGAGAAAACTTTCTAATTCGTTGCGTGGACTTTAAATGTAATTTAAAATAAACACACTGGCAGTGCCGAGTGTTTTCCAGCTAGTAATACCTACAATTTTATAGACATACTATAAACGTGATGTTGTCAACATTTTTATAATCTATCTACAATTATTATTTTTGTGACAAAAACTAAAAAAATAATAACAAAACTCTTCTCAAAATGTTTAACTAGAAATAAGCATGGACGTTCTTTAACGTTGATTGAATGAGATTTTTAGAACTTTTACTTCTTTCTACTCTATTATTTTTTCTAGCTGCAACAATTTCTACAATTTGCAAATTATTTGATAATTTTTTGTTTGTTTACGCGCATTTCGTTTTGTTTGATTTTTCAGTTTTGTGTGTTTTTTGACAACGCAATTTGTTTCCTTATTTTTAACTTTTTTTGTTTTTTTTTTTGGCCTTGTTCAATTATAATTTCTATTCAATTTAGTTGAGTGAATCTTGTCTACATAAGAGTATATGTTAATTCGCATTGGCTGACTGCCAGCCTGGTTGAGTTTTTAATGCATTGATGTCTTGACTTGATGATTTAGTACTCGCATAACTCAGTTCACCTTAAACCATTGACTCGTTGATCTACTTCGCTTGCTTCATCAATCGTTGATTACTAACTCATAGATTATCTGACTCGATTGCACAGTCATAGATTCTTAATTTCGTTAGTTACTTGATTCTTGATTCACTAGATTCACTAAACATTTGACTTACTGACTTCTTCGATCACATTTATTTTGATTAAGTGATTCTTTGGCTGGCTAACTGCTTGACTTTATGAATCAGTGACTCATTGTATTCTTGGCTATTCGATTCACTATCTTCACATAGGGCCAATGAATGGTTAACTTGATGTTCGACTATGTATATCATTTATTTAGTGAGTCCTTGATTTATTGATTTCTAGAGTCAGTACTACAATTTCAGGTCATTTCTTTCTTGATTTATAATCTTATGGACTTACTGAAATTTCTTCCTGGTTAAATTTCTCTTTATTTAGAAACTCCTTGATTCACTAACTACTAGACTTGCTATCTCTATGAATCACTGTCTCACTACAAATAACTCTAAATTTAATACTTACTAACAAATACAATTGTTTTTTGGAGTTTAAAAATTTTAGATTCCATTCTGACCATGTCAGTGGTTTACCATAGCAAATCCTTGAGTTATGTGCTTTTTGACTCACTAACTCCTAACATTTCATTGTATTTGATACATTATCTCTTTGGCTTACCGACTCCCTAACTAATTAATTATCAACTTGATTTTGTGACTCCACAAAATATGATTTGATTCGGTGACTTTGACACCTTTGACCATCTCACTGAGTCAGTGAGTCATTGACTTATTGATTGCTGATAATTTGGACTAATTAATTGATTTACTTGTGATCTTGTGAATCACACTATCTCTTTATTTCAGGACCTCCATGACCTACTAAGTAATTATCATCTTGATTTTGTGGAAAATTGTGTAATGTTAGTAACTCAATGATTCAGTGACTTAATGAATCAATGAATTATTTTAATTCTCTGGCATCTATGATCATCTCATTGGCTCAGTAAATCATTGACTTATAGCGTGTGGAACTCATTGACTTGTGAATCACAATATCTTTTCGGTTTACCGCGCCTACATAACTTACTGAACTATCATTTTATTGGGTTAGTGCCTTCATGATGCAGTAGCTGAGCAATTCAGTCTTCCTTTTTCTAACTGACTCTCCTGGCTATCTCATTGGCTCAGTGAATCATTGGCTTAACTTATTGATTGCTTGACTCAAAATTTTCTTGACCTACTATTTCGTTAATCACATTGCATCTATGGCGTACCGGCTCCTTGATCTACTGACTCCCTAATTTATTATCACCTTGTGAAATTATCACGAGATTATTCAAATACTCCATGATTCAGGGTCTCCTCTGTTCTCGGACTAATTAAATCACAGCGAAATAAAAGGCACAATAAAACTCAGCTTCCTAAGGTTTTGCTCTATCGACTCTTAAGATCATTACCTAATTTTGGAAATATTGTTTCCTTTATGAGTTTATAAATCAATGAATTGGAATTAATTCACGGGCAACAACGGGTACAACGGGCTACATACTATACTGTGTATGTTTGTAGTTACTCGTACACAAGCACACACACACACACACACACACATACTCACACATATATATATATATATATATATATATATTTATATATGGCGTAATGGAAAAATATGAGCACAGAAATGAAATTCATTCGTTTGTGCAAATAAAAATTCAAAGTCAATTGATTTGACTTCATTGAAATTTACATTTATTGTTCCATATTTGTTATTTCCGTTTCCGCTTAAATGAGCTTTGTTCAGTATTATTGTTGTTCTTGCTTTCGTATAACATTGCCATTTTCGGCGAATGGACAATCTCAATTGCCACATACATATCAATTTATATTTCTGTTTACATTTCCAATACTTTTCAACAGTTTTCCTTTTCATTAAAGGATTTCGTTATTCCTGCAGCAACGCTATGGCATGTAAAGAAATGTACATAAGTATGAAATTATGCAAACAAGTGATAGTATTTAAGAGGCAAATGAATTCGAGTTATTTCAATTTTAGGTACATATATAATTTCAAATTGCTATTGGAAAAAACTGTCAGATTGTAAGTGAATTTAAGATATCGTTTCGCTGAATTGAATTTGAATTCCAATATTTTAAAAAGTTTCAGATTCAATGGCAATGATACACAAGCATATTTCTTTTCAAAAAGTTTTCATTACCGTTTAGTCCCCGATGTTCTGGCATTATTTTAGTCAATCCCAGCAAAAAAGATTTTCGAAAAGTTTCTGTGGGAGATTATTACCTTCCCACGGTTTGCCTTTGTGGTAAAAGAAAAACTTTCTAAGAATACGTATACACAATATAAGAATGTATGCATTCATAACCTTAACAGCCACAGTTTATGCAAAGAATACCACACAAAAAGAAATTTACCTCTTTTTGAGAAAGAAGAAAGAAGGTCACTCCCCTTGGGAATAATTCATACAAATCAGTGTCAACATAGTTGAATATAAATAGTTTGATACTATTTTTATATTTTTATTCTTCTGTCGGAACGTAGGTTGTTATGCTCATATATATTTGAGTAAATTGCTGCTTTGCACAAAGAGTTTATTCCTGGAAAAAGTTTATCTTGAGCGAAATTCATTTAAATGCCAGAATTCATTTATCAGATTTTAGCAGAAACAAGAGGTTCATTGAAATGCAAGATGAAAGATAAAAATTCGCTGTAACTTTCATAGCGTAACAAATCATTGGAGGATATAATGTCTACAACAACCTTGACTCTTTTGAAATGTTAGACAAGCCTAATCAACGACCTATATTACTACAGGCTCAAGAGTCAATCGATAAACGAAGTTGATGTATTTTTGTTTTTGTATGTCGGAGAATGAAAAGAACTACATGGTGTATATTTGTGGAGTCCCAATTAACACGGTTTAAGGCTTGATCCTCATCTTTTGACATTCCCTTTTGAACTTGCTGCCCCCAACCTATTTTGCTACCCTTCTCTCCAACAACCTCACACGTTTTAAGGCTTGACCGTCATCTTTTGACATTCTCTTTTGAACTTGCTGCCCCCAACCTATTTTGCTACCCTTCTCTCCAACAACCTCACACGTTTTAAGCCTCGAAGCTTGTGAATGAATGCCTTTCATTTCAAGAAAATTGTTGTAAAATACTGCTGCTTGAATTGAATTTTTAAATAAGTAAAACTTTTATTGTTTAACTAATATTTATAAATATTTGAGATGCTTTTATATGTACAAGAAATTTACGCAAAGTAAAACAATCAATTATAATCAATTAACGAATCAAATCGCACGTAAGCCACGGTAAATTTCTAAAGCAACACTTTAATTTCTGTAATTAATTTTCAAATAATTTTTATTATTCCTAGATATTTTCTTCTTGTTCTATTCTATTTTCTATTTTAAAAAAATAAGTGTATAAAATTTACTTAATTCGCTGCGGTACAGGGTGACTACAAGTGACCACTGTGGTGCATTAGAAACTTATGAGCGAGACTAAAACGGAGCGATTCGAGACTAACGGAGCGATTCGAGACTCGGTTAAAAATCTAAAACTTTACTTTACTTTTAATGGCACAACAGCCCATGGAGGGCCTAGGCCGAGCTTTTCGCATCCACTCATGTTGTGCGTGTTATATTTGTACATGAATGAAAGGGACCTACAGTTTAATGCCGAATCCGAACGGTGAAGTGAAAAGCTTTTCATAGCAATTTTTACACTTGTAGGTTTGCCATTGCCTGCCAAGAAGTGGTGCCGTGTAGAAAAAATAATTTTTCTACTACTTTTCTTTTATTTTATTTTTTATTTTGCCTGTGCCGAGATTTGAACCCCGGACACTCTGCGTAGCAGTCCAACGCATTACCACAATCGAAAATAGAAGTATAAATATGAATTTTTCTTCCTTTGGCATCGTCATAGCCATAACCAAAATGGGTCGCGTCAATTCGTGTACAATACATACTCCTACATAAATTATTGTAAGAATAAGTAGTAATATTTGTAATATTTATTTTATTTATGTATTAAAGTTTTGAGCGAAGACCTAAGTGTCAGGCACTACGACCTAAAAGATCTTGTTTGTCTGGAATAGAGAGAAAAAATGTAGGTCCAATTTGTAACTTCTTGAGAAGGGAACAACGACGGCTTTATTGTGATTGATCGATAGGTCTTCGGATACGCACAATGTATACCTAGTTGAAGTGTGACTATCAGTGGCGTAGATAAAACTTTGGAATGGGAGATAAGTATTTTTTCTGATTCCATAATATGGCAATTTTTACTCTTGTAGGCTTGTCATTGCCTGCCAAGAAGTGGTGTCGTGCCGTGTAGAAAAATTGACATTTCAAATTTTTGACTTTGCATTTGCCAAGATTTGAACCCCGGGCAACTACGCGACAGAGTAGGCTTGCTTAAAACAGCACTAACGAAATTTCAATAAATTAAGTTACACCTGTCTAAAGTGACGCTCCCATTTTGAAAATGTTTTTGGAAGATTCGAAAAATTGTATTTTTCTACATACTTATCTGTGCCGAGATTTTAGCCCGGGCTAATACTTAAACGACGTGGGAAGCTTATATATCTGCTGATTTACACACAATCTTTTTCTCCTAATGATGCAATTACATCAGATAACTAGAAATATTGTTGTAGTTCGGGCTTTTGCAATCCACATCCTGCCTTAAGTTCTGCTATCGTAGCGAAGCTCCAGAAATGAAAACTCAAACAAGACCCGTTACGCGATTTTTATTGACAATGCAACCTCATGTTCTGCAAGTATGAGATATGTATTTATATCCCGACCCTGCAAGCAGTCAAGCCTAGTAATTTTAACAAGCTCTGTTGATTTGACGAAGGGGCATGAAGGGGTAAAGAGAATGTTCAATTTGGTTCAACTCAGAAGAAACGCCGGTAAGCACATAAACTACAGACCTATGGCATTGTTACTTAAATAGTAAGACCCGAAGTCCAATTGATAAAACTCCAAGGGTTTTATCCGTTTTTCCCCCCCAGTTGTTCTAACCGAGTTCAAGACACAATTTGACTGCTTCGCAATGTCACCTGCAGCTTTTCAAATTTCCGATTTGCTAAAGTTTTCACAATAACAATTTCTTTTGATGTGACTACAACAACAACTAAAAAAGAAAAAGGTACTAGTAATAAAAATGAAGAAAAAACGCCTAAAAATATTCTTGCCAACATTCGTGATTGCAATCACGTTTATAGCATCATCATAAAGATAAAACACACACATACGAATACATATTCTCGTTTGTATATATTTATTTTTTTTTTTTTACTTTTATAAATATCAAAAAGGATAACTCCCAGCTGCAGTATTTTCGACACATCAGCAAAATGTTTACACCTACAAAAGATACACAAACCTACATACATACATATGTATGTATATATGATTATGAGGTGTATATATATACTATATACTTATATAAAGAGAAAATAGTGCAACATAAAAAGATTAAAGATGCTTATGAGCGGCATGAAGCGGAAGTTGACATTTTCGTGCTGTTTTTTGTTGCTACCAACTGCTGCTTGTCGCAACTGCCATTGAGTTGAAATGCATATAAACACAAATACACACACACACACATTCACACACACACACATTCACATATTTATTCTTAAATAATACTGAGCACAACGTACTTACTTAATAATTTTGAGCGCGTTGAAAATCTTTTGAAAATCGTTGTAGTTGTTTTGAATGGGTTTGCTACTGCAACTGTTGTTGTTGTTGTTGTTGTTGTTGTTGTTGTTGTTGTTGTTGTTTTCTGTTTTTGTTGTTGTTGTTGTTGTTGTTGTCACTGCATTCGCATTTTATTTTACTGTCGATTTCGCTGTTGATAACTTACATAATGTTAACAAGGGCATAGCAAGGCATCAACATCAACATCATTTTCATCATCATCATCATACAGTAGGTAACAGTAGGTAGTAAATACATGAAAGCATAAAAACATAAGCAACAAACAACAAGTAACTTCAGCAACATCAAAAAAAGAAAAAAGAAAATAAATAAAATATAAACACCAATACCAACCAGAAACAAGCACCTGCAATATTTAAGGACTCACACCTACACACACACATTCATGTTACTGATACATATACACACTAACTTACATACATAAGTAAATGTACTTGTATGTGCAGACATACATAAATATGTATAACCATACCCTATAGACAAATGCATGAGTATATGTAGTTTTAGAGAACATTTAATAACAGATTATGGTATAACTGAAATATAAAGACTTAAAGCTGAATGGGAATATGCAAACTTTTCGCTTGCTTTGTTATTGCCAAAAGACAGCACTACCTTGCTGCACGGCCAGAAGGGGCAAAGCTAAACTTTCCATCAACAGCATTCGCAACCTAGTAACGAATTCACTGCACCAATAAATTTTACCAGTTAGAAGAAATAGATTCCAGCCTTTAGCTGTTTTTTTAGTCAAAGATCAGGTTTTTAGAGTAATCGTCTTCGGTATTAAGTACTTGCTTGAGACGATAACATCGACTCGGATCATTATTACTAAGTACTAAGTACTTATAAATTGAGGATCGCATAAGCATACACACGGATTAAGGTTGCCAGAGAGCGAACTATCACCCTCACTAAAAGACTTTTGAAACTTAAAATCATCTGAAAAATGAATTTTCTGAAAAACGATAGGTTTTTTTTAAAAGCTTATCAGATTTATAATGAAAATCATAACATACTTGCTCGTACATGAACATATTTTTTATCATCCAATTGCGGTTCAGTGATTCTCGGGAGCACTACGTTAAAATTATGCCTTCTGAAAGTCACCCGTCACTTACTCCGACCAAATGAACGAATCATAAGCAAAAGTAAATTAGTGGAATTTCTTCTAGTTTCTCACAGTTCTCCCAGTCGTATTCCCAAACGCAGCCTAGACCATCGTGAGCATTTAAATATTTTCCAGATTTCAGTTCGAATATAAAATTTGATTCCCTTTGTACATTCAAAATAGCTTAATCGCTTCTGGCTTTTAGGTAATTGTTGATTTTGCCCTTTCTACTTGAGGACCGCTTTCAACACTTCCATGAGAAATTTATTGACATCAACATAATCTGATTCTCTAGTGGTGGCCTTCCCCTCAATATTTTCATTCATGTCCGCAATGTCATGATAATTGAATTTTTCCTACATCATTAAAGTCTGTCTCGTTATTCTCTAAGATGAAGGTCATGGATAAAAGGTTAACTTCATCATCTTCTTGTAGATTTTTAACGATAGTTATTTCCGCTTGGAAAACCAAAATAAATACTTTAAATAGTTTTCTTTACAATATTGACTCAATTTCTTGAATTCGAACTCAAGACCAACTCACTCGCGCGTAGTGTAGAGTACGTGCAGATTGGACTAAGTTGAAACAACAAAAACGTTGATTAAGTTTTAGAAACTTCTTAAAATTTTTGTTATCCTTCTTTTTTTGTTTTGCACTTACGTCGATAAAGGGGAAACTGTCACAAATTGTGACTTGAATAAGTTTCGGCAGTATCTTGTCGCACAGTATAAAAAACAAACGTTTGAGAGACAGCGAAGACACTGAAGTAAATTTTTATACTTTTACTTTATACTTTTTAGTTTTTCATTATGTTATACTAAGCTTGTTGGTATAAACGAAGGAAAAACTCAAAGTTATGAAATAGTTTTCAAATAATAATTACATACAGACTAAGTACTTACTACATACATGAAAGATCATATCGCTAGCTTAATTTGCTAAAGACCTAACATCGAATTTCTGATGGATTATGATTAAGAGTATCCAACAACAATTTTCGAGCAATACAACAAAAGCTGATGGTACGTCTTTTTCTTTAAATTTAAATTAAAATTCTGAAAATAATAATGAGATTATTAATATTTCCAAATGTTTTTTGCTTCACATGAAAAATTTGAAAAATGCGTGTTAGAGCATTAGTAAATTAGGGTAGCGATATATGTACTTATTCTAAATAAAAATACACTTTAACTTTAGTACATATTTTTTCAACTTGTATGTAAGTATAGTAAATAAAATACCTTCACTGCCTTAATTTGCAAAAGCCCTAACATTAAAATTTTGTGTTCTTTTTTCCCCCCTTTCTTCTTTCTCCTATAATTTTATGTGTGTAAAAAGGCGATAAAGACGTCCAAATCTTCGTTGACTACCTTGATAGTCTAATGGGTAGAGTACTATATTTGGAGCCGGGAGGTTGGCGGTTTGATTCCCCTCTTGATCTGACGGTTGATTCTTATAAGCTTGGTGAATTTCTGCCGATATGAAGTGAATAAGTAAGAATTGAAAGAAAGTGTACAAGAACATCGCTTGGCAAGCAATTGCAAAACCAACAAGTGATAACAAATTGCCTCCTCGCCCTTCCGAGCCGGCCGGCGTTAAACTGTCGCTCTAACAATGTGGTATCACAATGGGCCATACTGGCCCAAGTTTGTCTCTGAACAGTCACCAAAAATAACGTCAATCTTCGATGGACAGAACAGGTACAGGGGAACCTAACTGCACTTGGCCTTACCAACTACCGCCAGCGCGTGCATAGACGAAGCGACTGCCGAAGTTTTATCGAAGCGGCCGAAACCGGTAATCAGTAGTAGTGCCAACTAAGTAAGTAATGCTCCATCCATTATAAATATATTTATATAATAATTATTATGAAATAAACATTCTAATGGAGACGATTATTTTGATGACAACACAACCACGTGACCACCGATCACACTTGTGGCTGTCTCTAATTTAAATCTCCTTCTAATTTGGCAAGCAACAAGAGAAAGAAAAAGGGAAAGAGTAATAAGAACTGCTTGCGTTTGTGCTGCTGCCGTCGCTTTCATTGTGTTCTAGTAGCTAACTACATGGCGACAGTTGAAGCCGACGCGCGTTCGTGTAGCTGCTTTCATCAATATGTACGGAGTATAAGTATATATAAGTGTCGTTTGCAGCATAACAAAAAAATTCATGGACCATACAGCCGTTAAGGCTGACTTTGTGATTAAATTGATGAGCAGCTGCCCGAATGAAGGTTAAAAGTGTCCAGTCTTACACACACCGGTAGCTACTAAATCACTTTTAAGTCCACTGTGCTACCCATCAATAATGCCAATTAACTCCAGGGCTATTTCTCTTAGTTACGAGAGACCCGAAGATGAGTGTTTTTGTAAATCGACTAAAAGGCCTGTCATGAATGGCCAACACAGGAAACCTTGCTCATGCGACTTAAAATGAACTTCGAGAATATCAACGTTTTTAACCACGACAAGTAAAAGCAGCAATATATTTGGAACATCTGTGGCTTGTATGATTTACCTAGGAACTAAAAGCAAGCGGCTAGGAACTTGGTTCCGCTAGGGAGTAAAGGAAATACATATATCATAAATAACTTGATATTTCTTTATACTTGGGAGCACTTCGAATGCGCATATGTACTTTGAAGTACTTCAGTAGTACATTTAAAGTGCAGCCAACTGCGTTTTGTTCTCATTTGAAAAGTGCGCTTGTTTGGGTGTGTAAACAACAACATTAAACATTAATGAAAAAAAAGTTCACTGGGAAGGGAAATACAGCTCCGAATACTTACATACTTGTTCTATGAAAAACAAAGCGTGCTATTTTCCTGCCTGTGGTCACACTTAACATTATTTTTCTTTTCAGTTTTACTTTTACTTTCACTTTCCTCCCTCTCTCGCTATATTTTATTCTTTCTCTTTCTCCCTCTACTTATTTCTCACACTCGCTCTGTCATAGTTCTGCATCTAAAAATGGTGCAGTAGCAAACAAAGCAGCAACAGCAGCAACAAAAAGAGAGAAGCAAAAGGGGTGGAGGGGAGAGGGGGAGGAGGGGGGGGGGGTGGGTGAGAGGGAAATAAAGGAACATGAAAATGAAAACATTAAATGGAAAATGGTTGTAAAGCTAGCAAAGCCATTGCCAGGTCAAATTTAAAATTTTTATATGCTTTTAGAAAACGCTTAAAAACGACTTAAAATGTAAAATGCATACTTTGCGCGCAATAACAACAACATGATGAAAATAACATAATAAAATAGAAGAAAAATAGCTGCAGGTTTTTATTTACAGTGAAAAATTTAATTGTGATTTTAATTGTTAATAACGAATATGAAACAATTTTAATCCATTTCTACTACTGGCTTTTTTTAACCCTCATTTCTTAATTATATATTTTATGGGGAACGAATTTAGCAAGACAATTTCGAATGGAAATATACTTTGACTTTTTTGTGTTATAAAAATGTTGTGTTTTGTTTTTGTTTTAATTTTTTTTTTAATATAATCAACACACAGGAGGTACCCCTTTAAATTCAGCGCATTGTGTTGATTGGAAGGAAGATTGATAGGTGGGAGAAAAAAGGAGGGAGAAGTAGTTATGAACGTTTACTTTAAACTTGCAAGGGTCATAGTAATTGGGAAATTATATTGGGAATTGTGAATTTGTTATTTATCTTGCACTGACATCCTGAATTTGGAGTAAGTATGTTCGCAAAACATTATTTTTAAGTATAGATCAGTGAATAAACGTATTGGCTGATCTTCTCAATAACCCTTTAATGGTAAGCCATACAAACTGCCATGGGAAGGTGCCCCATAAACCTGGGCTGTATCCATTAAAAAGAGCTAATGAACTTCCTAATTCAATCAGGATGGTTCTATTCGTCTCGCTTGTTCAAAACTGTGTGGCACGAACAACCAACGGAGAGCGTGGTATCAAAACGGTGCATAAGTGCTAATTGGGTTCGTGGATCTATTTGGAGGTAAACTAGATTGATTCCAAAACTCTATGAAGATCGGTCCACTGGCACGGACTGCAGAAAATGTTACGTATACGCAACGTTGGGTACTAAGTGGAGAAAGTTTCAGAAAATATTAAGTATAGTTTTGTAATTTTTCTTCTTTAGTAAATGCTTGGCATTTGGACATGACAACCTTAGAAATAATGTATTACATTTCGAAAATTTTTAGACAGGAAAGTTACTTTTTAAGGGACGACATCGTATCGACTATCTGGTGCTGATATCATTTTGTAACAAGAAAAAAATCAGTACTCGATCTTCAAATGAGAAGATTATTTTCCGTTATCAATTGGAATTTTGTTGTTGTTGTTATGACATTCTTATTCAAACTAATCCAGTAAGGGTAATTTAATATGAAGCACAAGGTTGTCTTAATCATAATTTATAAATCTAAAAGGTGAAGTCTAAAACAAATTACACTAACCTACATACTTAAATACGCCCTTGCATGCATGTGTACACATGCTACGACATACTTATGCTCACAGCTATTTCTTTTCGTTTGCTAAAGAATTTCAATGTAAAATTACAGTAATATACGAAAAGAAGTAAAGAGTTGCCATTATCCTTGCTGAGAATTTCAGCTTGATGTTTTTACCATTTTTTTTTTTTTATATATATATTTTTTTTCTTTGTTGCTTTGTACTTAAAATAAGCTGTTGGCTGCTGTGCACTCGTCCCACTTTCCTTCCGTTTCCGTTTTTCATGCAAAATTTAAGACCGCGCATTGGCAGCAAGGATAATTCAGGTGGAATAGTGCATTTATGTATGTATGTATGTACATAAAATTTGGCATTATATTTTGTTGCTATCATTGTTGTTTTGGTGTTGTGTTAAAGGCAGTTGCTTTTTCTTCTGCCCTCACCCTCTTCCACGCGATATTACGGTAAAAGCAAACATGTGGAGCATGCGGACCTTGAGCATGTTTTTAAATATATTTTATGTAGTACATCTAAAAATTTAGGAAAATAGCTTCAGATCTTTGAACTTACTTCCATAAATATGCCGTAGGCAGGAGTGAAAAAATCTTGTTTTCCTGATTTTTGAATCCTTGAATCCTTTAATTTTAAATTCTCTTTGTATATTAATATAAAAAGGTAGAAACGAAAAAAACAAAGAGGTACATTTTTTTATTACTACGGTCATCTTTTTTGTGGCCGAAAAGAACTGGTATGTATTTCTTAAAAGGAAATAAACTGATTTGCCAAGAAAAAATTAATGGAACTCATTTTTCACTTATTTTTCCTCTATTGAAAATAATATTATTATTCCATCAGTTTCGTTTTAATGGTTTGAAAGTATTTTCTAGGTGCCATAATTTCATTTCGAACGAACCTTACAGATTTACGAGTAAGTAAGCTTACAATTCCAACGAATCAATTGATTAGTTCTAATCAAGATATCAGATTATCTTCTTCAGGTATCTCGATTATATTAAATGAAAACTATACGATGAAGCTTTGTGAATGTTTCTGAAATCAAAACTTGAAATTATTTTGTGTAATGTTGTGGTTTAGGTACAATTGTATAATTTTTCGACTTTTTTTGGTCCTCTAAATCAGGCACTCCACAATTTAGGCGCAATTTGGAATTTCTTTTTGCTTTTTCTAATATCGATTTTCTAGCCGATAAGTCGAATTCATTGGCTAGATCTGATATATGAAACTTACCGCTACGGACAACTGCTCTCTTGTATTTCCTCTCTCGACCACGAGGTCGACATTTTTGAATCCATTGCTTATGTTATATATCCATAGCTTATACCCTAGTCCGACTATCTCATAAGCCTACAAAATATTTAAATGTTAAGAAAAAACTAAAGTGAACCTGAAAAATGTTGTTCCAAGATTTACTTTTTTTAAATTTTTTTCTTAAAGAGTTTCGTATTACCTTTCCAAAGAGCATTTGTTCGAAAACTTTGAGTGGCCACTGTACGCAAAAAATAAGAGATAAAATTTCATATTCTTCAATCGTAAAACTTTTTCTGACTTTCTCTGGAAAAATTTAAAGAATGTCAGATACCATTCTCCTGATTTCTAGTCGAAGTTCGCTGTAATTATCCACAAGCAATCTTAAACCAAACTGCCAACAAAGTTCGTTGTGGAAAGTAATCAGGTCGTAAATTTATCGTTTTGCTTGTGCATTGTTTTTTTTAGTAATTTATTATTTTTCTTTCGATCTTTTCTTCGAGCACCGAACCAATCAGATACGGAGTTCTGAATCAATCAACACCGGAGTAACACGGTAATCCATCGACATCGCTACAGTTTCAGTCGTGTCGTGCCTGTTTAGTGCGAAATAATGTTAAGGAAACTTTTTACTTTATATACCTACCTAAATGCATTACCTAAGTACTACTACTACTACTATTACTAAATATTATCGATTCTCACTCTTTGTAGAACATTTGGTACTTCGTTTTTATTGTATACACATACTTTTGCTATAAATGCACCTACTTGCAAAAGTACATAATTTATTTTACAACCCTACAACGCTAACATCCATCACTGTACGTTGTTACTCACTCTTTGATGTAGCAATGTACAACTCTTACAAACTACACGACCAAATGCTAAGAAGAATAAGAACACCTAATATAATGACGCAACAGCCCATTGAGAACATAGCCCGAGCTCTTTGAACCAATGTAGGTAAGTCAGTATCTTAGCAGTGGTGTAACCATTATTTACTGGTTTAATTTCTTACAAGTTCTATTATTGAACTTTATGAACATCGATCGACTGATAAAATTATTTTCTATTAAAAAAGCTGTAGAAAATAGTAGTAGAGAAGTAGTAGCGAAGTATGGTCGTAGAAATAGTAGGTGCAAATAGTAATAGAAAATAGTAGTAGAAAATTGCAGTAGATAATAGTAGTGGAAACTATGTGCAGAAAGGTAGTAGCAATAAGATAGCATAAAAAAGTAGTAAAAAAGTAGCAGAAAGTAGTAGTAGAGAGAAGAGGAGTAGTAGAGAATAGTGAGAGAGAAATGATAGTCAAATTGGTAGTAGAAATGGTATTAGAAATGGTAGTAGTAGGTAATATCAACCTATACGCCACGAAATCAATCCTTTTCCTTTTAACAAAATTTCGATCCACAACCTCTTCAGAGAAGTTTAATTTATGTGAGACTTTTTAACAGGTTGGAACCGAAATTGTGACATGGAAACATAGAAAGTAAAGATGTTACCACACCAAAATTAATGCCGCCGCTGTTCAACTAGTTATTAGGCTAGTTGTACATATAGACAGTACAGCTCTAATACTGATTCCAACCTATGGTAAGTCTGTACATATAACTAGTCTGCTTTCATTAGACTAGACATAAAACCAGTATAGTACCATTGTTCACGGTCAACTGTACCTTTATCTACTAAGTACTACTACTACTACTACTACTACTACTACTAGTACTACTACTACTACTACTACTATTACTACTACTACTACTACTACTACTACTACTACTACTACTACTACTAGAATTACTACTATTATTACTATTAATACAATTACTACTATTACTACTACAACTACTACTACTGCTACAATTACTACTACTGCTACAATTACTACTACTACTACTACTACTACTAATACTACTACTACTAATACTACTACTAGTACTACTACTACTACTACTACTAGTACTACTACTACTACTATTACTTCTACTACTACTACTACCAGTATAGTACCATTGTTTACGGTCAACTGTACCGTTATCTACTAAGTACTACTACTACTACTACTACTACTACTAGAATTACTACTATTACTACTATTACTACTATTACTACTATTACTACAATTACTACTATTACTACTACAACTACTACTACTGGTACAATTACTACTACTACTACTAGTACTACTACTACTACTTCTACTACTACTACTACTACTACTACTACTACTACTACTACTTCTACTACTACTACTACTACTACTACTACTAGAATTACTACTATTACTACTATTACTACTATTACTACTATTACTACTATTACTACTATAACTACTACTACTACTACTACTACTACTTCTACCACTATTACTAGTACTACTACTACAACTACCACTACGACTACTTCTACACAAACACATATACATTTTCCCAATGTAAAAAACATAAATTTGCAGTGTTGCATTTTAAAAGAAGGCCACTCTCTTTTCCTCTCTCTCTATCCTTCTGAT
Source organism: Palloptera scutellata (assembly GCA_958295655.1). Lineage (NCBI taxonomy): Eukaryota > Metazoa > Arthropoda > Insecta > Diptera > Pallopteridae > Palloptera > Palloptera scutellata. The sequence goes on from OY282450.1 coordinate 89,604,140, forward strand.
GCCAAACAAAAAAGTACTAACATTTATTTTGTTTCTAAAAGCTTAGCAAAAATATGTAAAAATGAAAGTAAAAATAATTTTAAATTTTTAATGTTTTCCACATTTTCAATGTGGGAGTACGAAATGTACGAATATTTACAAACAGCATGAGTAAAATTTATTTTTGTTAATAAGTGTGTGTGTGTGTATGTGTGTGTGTTATTTATTCTTGGTGGCCAAAAACTCATTTTACATTTGAAAATGAGAACATTGTGGTACTTCAGAGTTTCGTATATTAAAACTGTTTTACATTTTGGTAGAAAATTGCAAAAACGAGAAACAAGAAATAGAAATCCTAAGCCCAAACTATTTGCCCGTTGAGAAGAGTAAGAATTTGTCGTAGCATGTTGAAGCAAAAGCAAATTATTTGCAGTAAAATATTTGGGTCAATGTATGGACATGAAATGCAGCGGAGCATTTTTGTGGTGATCATAGAAATACTTAGAGAAAGAGAGAGAGGGCATGTTAATGAATAGAAGGGCAATGAATAATAAAAGCTGAAAATGTGATTGTATGTAAATGCAGCTCAAGAAGGAATCACATAATGATAGCCAACACTGTATCTAATTTGTATGTGTGGAAATTGTAGTAACAGATCAAGTGAGTACGAGTTATCGTATTTAAGATTTATAAACGTTTCAATTGCATTGCATTTGTGGTTATCATGTTGTACTTTTATCGTTGGTGTTGCCACACATTCGGAATGCAATATTTGCTGTGCTTTATTACATTTCGACACAAATGGCTAGAAGCACACACAAAGACACAAGATTCAAGTTAATCACATGGGCACAACAACACTTAAAAAAGCATATTTCCTGATTGTCAACAAGCTACGCGAACTGTCGAGTACACTACACAGTTCCTCTAGTAACTAAATCAGCAAGTTAGATCCTTTCCCACTAACTAATTGTTGTTGTTTAGTGCTTGTTTTGGGGCATAGGGTGATAAATACTACACATTTATATCTAAGTTTTTATTTACTTTTCACTTCGCCGTTCGGATTCGTCATAAATCTGTAGGTCCATTCGATTAATGTACAAATATATCAAGCACAAAATGAGTGGATGCAAAAAGCTCGGCATAGGCCCTCCGGCCCTCCATGGGCTGTTGTGCCATTTAAAGAAAGAAGAAGAAAATATTTGATTAATAATTTGTTTCGTGAATGTCTCACCACATAATTTCAAAGATTACCCCGAGAGTATTTCAGGGTAAAAAAATGGTCTTGACGTATCGCCCTTTTTTTGACATAATTTTGTGATGAGCATATTCCTAGAACTTATTAACCTTTAATCGATAAAATTTTTCTTTCTTCCGACAAGGACAAAAGAGAATCAAATGTTCTCTTAGAGGCAAATATTCTAAAGAATATTCTACTAAAACTTCCTGAACAATTGCAGATGCAAAATTAACACAAGTTTTCTTATGGCTTCTTACACTCAAGTAATTTGTTAGAAATGGGCAGCCTTCAGACCCGCGTAAAAAAACATGATGGTAACTTTTAAAAAGCCACGTATAATATTTTTCCCGAGTGATATCAGAATCCACTTTCACAACCACTTTTCCAAACCACTATCCATGTGGATGTGATTGGTTTTTTGGATATACCAAATTTTATTTTATTTGAACCATAATATTTGGAGTTGGATGAGCCGGATAAATGAGGCAACAGATCACCATGATGGCTCTAATCTAAAAATATTTTAAAATCCAGATTTTTTTTTTGTATTTCAAATGCTGGCATCTCATACTTACAGCAGCTTCTAGAACAGTCTCCCTTGTATGAATAAACTCAAATTTACATACTAATATATTGGTAATGATTGCTCCAGCAATTGCTTAGTTATTTATATAGCAGCTTCATAACAAGTAAAATGCCTTACGCTATTAAGAACCTTTTAATACTTACCTTTTAACACTTAAAGCTGATTAGATACATTAACAATATTAGACGTGAAAACTAGATCGTAGCCGAGTTCAATTATCCGGTTGTTTGATCTGCAGGTAATTTTGGAAGTTAAATTGAACTACATTTTAAGTGGAAAAGATAAAATTTCGAAAGCACTAAACATTCTCGACCACTTCAATCAAATTAACAAAACAATACAAAAGCTGAAGTAAAAACTCTAACCCACCTTCTTGCTCCTTAACTTCATATTTTCTTATTCCATTACATCTATGTATAGGTATAAAAATACCAGTGAAAAAAATATTCCTTTAAAACCAAAAAACCTCAAAAGTATCCTACGTTTAATTCCTTTTCTTATTGTACATACTTTATTTTGAAAGTACAGTAAAAATATAACAAGAGTAAGTAAAAGTAAAAGCAAAAGCAAAAGTGAAAGCTGCTTAAATATTTTCTTTTAATTTTGAGTAAAAAATTCCTCTAAAAAAAAAAACCAAAAGGAAATGAAATAACAAATGAACACGCACGAAACTCACATTTCTTATTTTTTTTCGCTGTTTGCCTCGCGGTAATGCGCCTTAAAGTATGCGCGTACTTAAATGTCAATAAATGAAAGCAGAGAAAGTAGAAGAAAAATTAGCATTAAAAGCATTTGTAAGCTGCAGACAATCGTCACCTGTCTGTCTCTGACAGTATATGTAAAATTTAAATGTTTCACACAGCTCACGCCCTTCGTTTCATCCAACTTTTCCCTCCCCAGACCCCAATCAGGTATGTGGCCTAAAACTTGCTTTCAACTGTATCTGCAGCTTACTATGTTCTTATATATATTTATATTTTTTATAAGAATTTTAAAATTTCTTTGAAGAAAAAGAAATAAAAAACCTATTTTATTTCATTTTCGGCGTTTTTCTGTCTGTTTGTCTGCTGAACCCTACATTTAAGGAGTTTACTATACAAGTATAGGAAATGTAGTGGTTCAATTGTTGGACAGTTTTCAAATAAGGATTTGGTTGAATAAAACCTTTCAAATGCGGTGAAGCTGTCTCTTTCGATATTGCTTCCCTTTTCATGCATTCTGAGCTCTTGATCTGTGAGTTTGTGGTATTATTTCTTTAGAATCTACAGTTTTATCATTTAACTCAATTCACTAAGTCAAATTATCATCATTTAACCATACTATTTACGATGGCTACCTCATGTATACAGAATAGAGGAAAATTGTGAGTAGGCGCTAGATGTCATGGCAGACCGAAACTCAGGTGATTGGGTTTAGACTCTGTGCAAGGTGACCTGCGCAACCTAGGAATTCGCAATTTGAGGTAAAAAGCAGCAGCTCGAAATGAATGATGGTCTATTTTGAGACAAGATTAAACCCTCATCGTACTAAAGAAAGTAAGGTACGATGTGTTCGAGAATATACATAACAATCTTATTTGTCCTTGAGATAAGGTGGAATTTCCACTAATAGCAGAGACCTAGGCATGGTGCCTCTCAAAATATTCAAGGATCAAAAATAAAGAAGCAAAAAATAATCATTTTGGCTCTACCAGAAAAACTTGCCAAAGAAAAGCCTTTGCTTTCGCCGTTCAGATTCGGCATAAAATTCAAACAACATGAGTGGATGTTTAAAGCTCGCTCGAGACCCTCCATTGGCTGTTGCGCCATTAAAAAAGAAAACCAAAGAAAACGAGATTAAGACACCTTCGGAATGCATCGTTACACTAGATCCCATACTTATGCTCTGTTTTTACGTTACTGTGCCAGGTACAGGATCAGTCAGTCAGGTGCAGCTTATTTGCACATTCATACTTAAATTGAGATGTAGGGTGCTTAAACACCCTATGTATGTACATACTCGTATACACAAATACTCGTATATCTGTGTATCTATGTAATAGCAAATATATGTATGTATGTATGTATATGCGCATTTGTTTTTGTTTCAATTTCATATTCAAACCAGCAATGTAAAGCATAAAATTAGGCGCTATACACATTTTATACAAAAAGAAATTTGTCATAAATATAAAATCTAAGGGTATTACTATTATCCGTTACTTTTACTGTTTTTGTTTTGTCAAATGTATGTGTACATATATTCTACCATATGTATGTATGTATGTATGTATGTATTTACTTATGTAGTATGTGTGTATGTAAACGCAAATGTTATCATCACCTGCCTAAAGCTTAAAAAAAAAAAATTAAAGAAGCAGGTACTCGTCGTATCTAAATGTGGTTATGTAGAATTGTTGTTGTTATTGTTCTTGTTGTTAAACAGTCATGGGCGTGCAAATACTATTAACTAATGACATACCCTCTTCGAAAATGTTTGTTGTTGAATATTCGCCGTGCACTCGCATTTTTATATTTCTCTCTTTACTTTTCTTGATAGAAACTTCGAGTTTTTTTTGTTTTTTTTTTTTGTTTCATTTTTCTTTTTTGCTTGCTTCCTATTTATATTCTACTTTCTAAATCTCACGTACATATGATTGCAACAAAGATAATGTAGCAAAATAAAAATGGTTGGTAAATGTCTCTATGCGTGTGCGTGTGTGTGTGTGTGTAGGTGAATACTGAATGGTGAAATGTTAAAATTGTTGGCTGGCAGATGATGGCGTATGAAATGCTAAGTAGCAGCAGTCGCAGCCACTGCCGAGTGTGATAAGTTGATGAGGGTTTCGGGTGCTTCGTCATGGGTAAACAATTTATCAAGCGTTAATTTTCTTCTTCACTTTTTGTGTATTTTATTTTTTTTTTTTTTTTTTTTTGTCTTTTCTTTTTTTTCTCTGATTGAAATTAATTTTTGTTTATATTGTAATGCAAATGGCGCGGAAAATAGCAACTGGATTTGGTAGTGAAGGGAATGAGGGAGGTTAATCGGAGGAAAAGGAGTGAAGTGTATAATGTAAAAGTGCGTTTTCATGAACTCGTGCATGGCAAAAGAGTTAAAGTTTTAAAATTATCTGTAGCGATACTTTGATTTTTGATTATTATGTCGGGCGACAAAAAACAAAATTAATTAAAAAAAGATTTTCTCCAAGACTTGGCGATGGGTACCGCGAATTTTTGTTTTACTCACAATACTACGGAACCAAAAATGTTCGTAAACTCAATGAAAAAGTTCGTTAAAGCAAATCCAATAACAATCTTCATAAAATCAATTAATGGGTTTTCATTGACAGTTTTTTTTAGTGAAGAGAATCAATGAAAATATACAAATTAACGAATAAATTCATTAAAACTTCTAACTAAAATATGTGAACTAGTACACTTTCTTATAATTCTCATTCACTTCATACTTTACTTTACTTTACTTTTAATGGCACAACAGCCCATGGAGGGCCTAGGCCGAGCTTTTTCGCATCCACTCATGCGTGTTATATTTGTACATAAATGGAAGGGACCTACAGTTTAATGCCGGATCCGAACGGCGAGGTGAAAAGCTTTTCATGGCAATTTTTACTCTTGTAGGTTTGCCATTGCCTGCCAAGTGCCAAGAGGTGGTGCTGTGTAGAAAAATTATTTTTTCTACTTTTTGATTTTGCCTGTTCCAAGATTCGAACCCCGGCCATTCTGCGTAGCAACCCAACGCACTACCACTACGCCACAGCGACCACACTTCATATCGGTTGGAATTTAAGAAGTTTTATTAGACAAAACAAAAAAGTATCCACCAGTCCAAGACGGGTATCAAAGCCCCGACCTTCCGGGTGAGAGTCGTGTTCAGGGCTATCGAGGTCGCCTTTTCTTTCCGTTAAGTAATGACTTCATAGAACAGCTCAAATGGAAGGTTTGAAATAGCTTTTGAAGTTTATTGTTTCACCTTTTGCTTACACTTGAAACATTTTGGAAATAAAATTACACATAATTTTATATATAAAGTACATATAAATATGCAGGTAGTTAAGTAGGTCTCGCAGCTGTATACTAAAGAATGGGTCTCTGTTGAAAAAATGCAAGATGCGATAAAGATTTTTACTTGGCAAGTTTCCACATTGTCACACAGTGTTATTCATCTAAAATCATAAGGTCACTCAATTTATCAAAAGTCGGTTACAAGATCTCTTATGATTGATTTTGACATTTACTCCGCAAAGAACTATTTTTCAAGATAAATTTATATCCAGTTGCAGGGTGCCAACTAGCAAGGCAACAGTCACTGTTATATCGCTCCGTGTTTACTCTTATTGTTTTACAGATCTTTCGAAGAATCTATTAATAAATGTCGGTAAATTCGTGAGAGCAATATATAAAGTGCCATAACGCAAGGTGAAGTAGTTAATATTTATAAGGTAAGGCAACTCAATGCCAACAACGCAATGTAAACAAATAAAAAACGAAAAAATTTAAACAATAAAGGCAAAGAACAGCATGAAAATTAATTTGAATGTAGGTGTGTATATGAATAAAGATGACGACAACGACGAAGACACGATGATGATGCAAAAGAATCACAAAGAACTAAGTATGAAATTGAAAACCACAGCAACAGTATTCGTTACTATGAGGTGCGCAAGAAAATCATTGCAATATAAAGTAAGCAACAAGTTAACAGTCGATGTGTATGTGTGCCTATAAGATATACGCATGCAATAATATTAGAGTGGATCGTTTTTAGGACAATGTTCTTACATTGAATTACTTATGAAACAAAAAGGATTGGATATTTTGAATATTTTTCATTGACTTATTTCACCTTTATGAATTGTATGTCTACAAGTTCGTGTAATGTAGCGCCCTCTAGTGTTCAGTTCATCTTGCCTGAAAAACCTCAGTGCGCAAAATTTCAGCGAAATACGATGCTCCACAAAGTCATGAACAAATACTCTGCAGGTCGTAGAAGGGTATTAAGAAATGTACCAGTCTAACGTTTATGCGTGGTGTGTAAGTTCCATATTTATTTGTATATGTAAGTGTGTGAGTGTATGTGTGTGTCAGTTGTGAAAGCGGTGAAATGATGTATTTCTATGACAGAACATTATATTTTATATGTATGTGTGTGTACGTGTATATGACTCTGTACTTTTGAATTCAAGTGTCAATTGCACTCAGGACATGCTCACAAACGAAGAGAAATTGCAATATTGCGATATCTACTCGTCTTCCTCTTTTGGTGTTAAAATTAACTTTGAAATCAAATATAAATATATAACAACAGAGCATAAGGTGCAAGGTGTTAAACACGATACAACAGAATTTTGATATTTGTAGATTCCATTGAAATTATAAGATATTATAAAATACTTATGCTTTTTCCATTAATGCTTTAAACTACAAAAAGAAAAATAAAGTACCGAAAAATTTACACAAAAACTTAAAAGAGATAGCAATTTTAGGAAAACTTTGAAGACTTCATTGGATGACGAATTAAGTAACAACTTTAAATGAGTATTGCTTCGACTAATGGTAAAGAAATTTACGAAATTTCTTTTGCTGAAATGTTGCAAATAAACTAAAAGAATTCAACTCCTTTTTATTTGTTTTTTCTATTCTCCATTTTCAATTTGATTTTCCTGCTGTTGCCAAAAGTAAAGAAAACAAATTACAAAATGGCGCTATTATATGCATGGACACGTTTCCTGTTCCTGTTACGAGTGCAGGAAATTTTTTTTTTTTTTGTTTGAGGCTTGTTTTGCTACATCTTGTATTTGCTATTCATGAGCTTGTTGTGTTGCACACACAAACACCAACACATTAACACATGAACAAGTACACAGTTACACATAAACATGCATGTACATATGAATATGCAAATAAGTATGCTCGAAGTATTGGCATTTGATCAAAACGAAAACAACAAAAAGCCATGAAATTCGAAATTGAAAAACAAAAAACATAGAGGAACATAAGAGAAATGATTGGGGTTGCCCATTTGTGGGGAATTGTTTAAAATGTGGGTAATTGCGAGTGCCTTTGGGGAGTTTATGAGGAATTTTCTTTTAAGGAATGTTGGAGAGAAAAAAGCATCCGATTTAACATAGGTATTTATCAAATGTACTCCCTGTGCTACAAACTTTAAACATTTAAACACTGTAACATTAATAATGATACACTGATGATAGGGTACTAAATCTTTCGATAAAATTTTCAACTTAAGTTGGTATATATGACAAGAAAAATTTAAAAATATTCAAGAGTATTTTCAAATAAATTACAAAAATGAAAAGAAAAAAACCAAACCTTTGGCTATTTTTCTTCTTTTCTTTCTTTTATTGGAACAATAGTGCATGGAGCGCCAAGGCCAGTTTGATTGTGCGTGGTATATTTGCAGCACTAAGACAGTCACAGCAATACGGAAACCAAAAAACACAAAGTGGTCGCTGTGGTGTAGTGGTAGTGCATTGGACTGCTACTCAGAGTGTCCGGGGTTCGAATCTCGGCACAGGCAAAATCATAAAATCAAAAAGTAGACAAAATAATGTTTCTACACAGCACCACCTCTTGGCACTTGGCAGGCAATGGCAAACCTAGAAGAGTAAAAATTGCTATGAAAAGCTTTTCACTTTGCCGTTCGGATTCGGCATTATACTGTAGGTCCCATTCCATTCATGTACAAATATAACACGCACAACATGAGTGAATGCGAAAAGGTCAGCCTAGGCCCTCCATGGGATGTTATCCCATTAAAAGTAAAGTAAAGTAAGTAAAAACACAAAGTGTGTCCAAATGACTTTTCAATACTGGCTGATTATAACTACCACTACCACTCGGCTTATGTTAAATGAACTATCCACATACATAAGTAAATGATTGATAAGTGTCGCGGCTGTCAGAACTTTATAGGAGAAGCTACATCCTCGTTTCGTAACGCTTTTCGATTGCCAACTACACTGAGGGGATTTCATTGTTTTTATATTTGATTTTTTGTGAGTTTTTGTGGCATTTATGTTCACTTTGTTCATTGCTGAAGTTCCAGCAGTTCAGCGGATAACGCAGGATTGTGTTCTTCTTTTAATGTATTCGCCTTCTCTGATTGTTGTAAGAATTTATCAAAACTAAAATAGGAGGAACATTTTGCTGGGAAATTGTTAATATTATACGAGAAAGTGTGAAAAGCTTTGAAAAATAAATGTAGATATTTAAAAAATATTTTCTACACCCTCTATTAAAAGCATTGAAGTATTATCTGTAAATTGATATCATTGAATTGCTTGACTTTTGCCTACGGAAATTAGTAGCGAATAAGAGATTTTGTAAAGTTTTTCTTAAATGCACTCTTTTAATTTTAGTAATTTTTATTACGTATATATTATCTTAAACTAGTACAGCTTAAAATTTAATATTCTGATAGACAAATGTAAAACGCACTATTGACTTACTCAAGTAAGACATGAAATCTAATAAAGAGAATATATTAGCGATATCCAGAAGTCAAAATGACAAATGATTAGAATTCACACTACACTTTTAGGTCGTATTGCCATATGGACATATTTCAAAGAATAGAGATGACCGTGCCATGACTTCCAATCGATACCCCGGCCATATTTATCTTTGGAGTATTCACCATGTAAATATTGCCCATTTAAGTTGCTGTGGAAGAGAGAGCAAACAAATAAACACTTATGTACTTACATACTATAAACACTTACTATACTAACAAGCACTTACCTATCATGACACGCCTGATACCACCAGGCGCCCGTATATTTTTCTGCACAATTATCGTTCCACGTATCATGATCAGCATCTTTTGTTGAAAACTTGCGGCCTTCGTGTTTCTTCATCGAATCGCCCGCATCTCCACCGTATGGACCCAAGACATTTAATGCATATTTGACACTTTCATCACCAATGGCGAAACTATCATATTTAGCAAAACGCTGAACCCCTTCAAAATCTTCCATTTGTATCCATAACTCATGCAGCTGCGAATGCGTCATCGCATGAAGTTTATCCAAACCAATAAAGAATTCGTTGTGTAAATTGCCGAAGCCTAATTTATACTCCTGCCAATTGCGATGAAAATCTGTCGAACCATCTTGACGGCGCTGTACAACTGTCCAGGCGGGTCCATTGTAAATATCTCGCTGGCAGTATGCATAGAACGGCTTCAAGCCGGACTCAGGCAAATGCAATTGATAGATTCCATTTTGCCCAGCATTCTCTAATGCTTCAGCACAACTCTTTGGCAGTTTTGTTTTTGCCTGTGTGAAATCTGAGCGCACATTAATGAGACTCCCATAATTGCCGTTTTGAACTTCCGCCAGTAAAGCTTTGATGTTGTCCAGTAGTGCATCGTTTTTCCCAGTCAGCTCATTCTCTAACCTGTGCAATAGAAAGGTTTTGTTTTATACACCGTCTTTTTTTTACCGTAAAAATTTTACTCAATTCACCTGACACTGTACGTATCCAACTTAACGAGCACATTCTCGCTCGCCACACGTATCACTTGCACCTGGTGCACTAAGTTTTTTAGAGACTCATCATCACACAAATAAGCTGGTAAAGACTAATAAAAGAGCAGACAACAAACAAAATCAAATGAATTAAAAATCGTATGTGAATGTAGCTGATCCATTGAAATAACCTCATTATCAGCTCCGCTGTTAAGAGACTCAATAAACTGCGCTGTGTGGCTACTGTAGGCCGCACAGTTTGAAATGTGCAAAGCTGATAAGAAAATCACGTTAACATAGCGAAGTAGACTCATCTTGCTACGCGCCTACACACCTTGAGATTCGTTGCTGAACTGAAGCTTGATGTTGATTTGTAGCTTCATTTTATTAGCATATGGTAAGCCTCCGGGGATTTTTTATTTCTCGAGTATCTCAAAATTTTTATGATTCATCACTGGTTTCACTCATTGCACATTATCAATTGTAAGTTTTAATGGGTTTGATGGCTGATGATTTTGTGTGATTGTTTGTTTTGATATGTTGTGCAAATTACTTATACTGAATGCTGCATTTATCTCTTCTTCGATTGCTCACAGTTTTTAGTTTTGTACACAGTTTGGAAGAATAATAACACTGGGATACAAACTCAATCAGCTTTTCTCCCACACATTTGGATGGGTTGATTACGAATATGAATTCTGTTAGTTAAAGTGGAATATATCTGGGAATCAAAATTATAATAACATAATAGTTATATATTTTAAATAGTACATATGCTGAGTATCAGAGGGAGACTTTTTCGTTATGAAAGTTTGAAAATTTTTTTACCTTACACCATCGACCCCATAATTTGGGGGTTCTTTCAATAGGCATTTTTCAAAATACCTCCAAAGAGCAAGCCATACAGAATTAAGTGGGAGCCTCCAAACAATAAAATTGGTGTTGGCCTCATTCTTGGTGGGTTAATGACACATAAAGCCAAAATTTTTCAATTGCAAATATCACTAAAACTTGCCGGGAAAATCAACCACATATGATATTGAGTTTTTTCGTAACAAAAGTGGAAAGAAATGAAAATGTTTGGCCTTGGGTGTTAATAAACCATTAAGCCTCGGTCGTTTTCAGCGACTCCAAATTAGCCTTTAATACTTCTCACGTCGACCCAGCCTAAGTGACAAGTGATGCTTAGAGCAAAATTCTAACAGACGCATTTGGTTGAAACTTGTCAGTGAGAAATATGTACCCATTTGTATTTTATGTTATTTGCTGCACAGTGCAATTTGTAAGCAAACCATTCCTGTGGGTAATTCCGACCATATGGTAAATCGTCGAAACTTGAGAAAGAAGCACTTCATATTTTAAGTCTACTGAGTCAAAAATGAATCAATCGGTTTCAGATTTCTTTATGGAAATCTGAAGCACTCTTCCTCATGTATTTTCAGAGAAATAACATTTAGTAACATCAACTTGTTTATTGTCTAATTATTTCCGTATGAATTTCTCCAGTTACTTGTGATTTGTTACTTTATTTTATTGAAAATTTGTTTATACAAAACCGGTTTGAGTTGATTCTATTTCTCTGCTTTGGGAAACATTCCGAATTAAGTTTTTCTTGCAACTCACACGCCGTCACAGCGAGCATACATACATTTACAGAATGAACTTTAACCCTTAATGAATGAATTCGCGTTATAAATTACGAGTATAGTAAATTAATCAGTCATCAAATGAATGTTTATAGCATAACTTCTTAATTTTCATTTATTTTTGTTTCCATTTACTTTAATATTCATTTATTTTTGTTTTTATTTTGTTTGGCATTGTGTTGTTAGTTTTTGTTTCAAAAGAAATAAATTCGATTTACAGCAACAACTAAAATACAACAATAACAATTATAATATCAATATTTGTATGTATGTATGTATGTATGTATGTATGTTAAAACATCTTCCCATTAGAAGACATTATGGAACAGCTTCTTAAGTAAGCGCAATACACATCTCAATATCACTGCACTCAGAGCGCGTTTTCGGCACTCCTTCTCGAGAAGTGAACAGGCAATGAGTCAAGCAACTTATGTGCTTATAAGCGAGACAATTTAACTAACAAACTCAAACATTTACCCTCACTTGATTTCTTACACATTTGCAAACAATTCAAAGTGCAAAGACAATATTTATTTTTTTATTTAAAAAGTTCTTCCCAACAAAAAAAAAAAAATTGTAATAATTATAATGCCGACGAGATTTCGACCAACGAATTCTCAATTCGTTCTTTTCACTTTTGTTACGAAAACATTTAATATCATGTGTGAACGAGATGGACTTTTAAGGGATTGTTATACAGGCTTCCATTCATATACAAATATAACACGTACAACATGAGTGGATGAGAAAAGCTCGGCCTAGGCCCTTCATGGGCTGTTGTGCCATTAAAAGTAAAGTAAGTATACAGGCTTCGCCATCTTTTATGTCGGTATGTAAACATAGACTAATTTTAACATTTATCCACAGATTGACTTGAGTAAACATGTTTTGGAAACGTCAATTCAGTACAATTTTAACCATGAATCACTATACTCTGAAATAGTGACGCTGTACATTGAAAATAGTCGTTCAGTTGTGGTAGATCAGTGTGCATAACGTCGAAAATATCGTGGCCAACAAGTACCGCCTGACATACAACACTAATCGTCGTTTGGTGTTGAATTTTGTTGAGCCCGGGACAGTAGGAGATAGTATACAAGCCGATCATCAACCCAAGACTAAGAAGTTCCAATGAACTGGTTGAAGCGGTAAGAGAGAGTGATAACGAGAACCGAACTGTGTTGTGTCGTCACCGCGCTCATCATTTTGGCATCATTGGAACCATCTTGCGGCGCATTTTGGTAGATGATTTGCAATTGCTTCCGTATAAAGTGCAATTGACTCAAAGAATATTGCCGACAGACCGTCCATGTCGCTTGGAATACTGCCAAACAGTCGCTCGAATGGTTGAGACTGAAATTTTCATGACCACACTTTCTGGCGCCGTTAACAAGCTAAATTTCCGATTTGGGGAATGGAAAATCGATACGAGATCCATGAAACGCCATTGCATAACAAAAAAAGTGAATAATTGGGCCGGCGTTTGTGCCAAAACCTTCATTGGACCATTTTTCTTTAGATAAGCCCGACACAGTCAATGGGAATCGATATCGGTGAATGTTAGCTTACTTATTATGATATAAAGTCGTTTCTAAATGAACTCTAAGGGCTATTAAGGAAAAATCACTCAAAGTGCTGTTATATCGAATATTCGATTCCAAACGAATGTATGAAAAAGGTCTGGACGATTATTGATTTCAACAAGACTTTGCGCCATGCCACACTGCAAATAAAACGATGCAGTTTCTGCAACGAAAATTTCCTGAACGTGTAGTGTTAAAAAATGGCGACATTGACTGGCTTCCCAGATCTCCAGATTTTACCACTCTGAACTTCTTTCTGTGGAGTTATTTGAACACTTCAAGCATTGCTTTTCACTCGTTGCATTTACCACTGGGATATTAAGAGGTTCTTGTGCTTACGTCAAACACGCACATTGGAACAAAGACAGACACACACACACACACACACACACACACACACACACACACACACACATATATATATATATATATATATATATATAAATAGACAACTCCGAACAGTGGTAAATGTCAAGAACGCGCTTATTTATTTAATATTTTTGCGAACACTTCATTTCTTGTATTCATTGTATTGTTGTTTTCCGGATTTTATTGTGATTATTGAGATTTTTTCGTTATTGCTAGTGTTTAGTTGTAGTTTGTTATTAACTTTGAACATTGGTCGCGCTTTGAGACCAATGCCTACAGATGTGGTATGTATGTATGGAATACTTTCACTATTTCCTCGTATACATGCTGCACACACACATATACATATACACCACACATACACATGTGCGTACTTACCCAGTTGAAAATCACGTCGACCCAGCCTAAGTGACAAGTAATGCTTAGAGCAAAATTCTAGCAGACGCATTTGGTTGAAACTTGTCAGTGAGAAATATACTTTTTTTTGAGAAAATCGCACTTAATGGAGCCAGTTATTAAATACTTACGTGAGGGCGGGGTTTGAGTACCTACCTACCATTAAGAAATTAAAAAGTAAATAAATTTCAATTTCAAAAATAAAAATAAATTAGTTGAATTAAAGAAACTACGTTCACTTAGAGTTCTCCGTCACACGTTGAAATTCTATCGATAACACTCAGTAAATTCAAAATCTGTGCAAAGATTTTGATGGTTGATCTTAACTAATTCGGGTCTAAGAATTTCAATGGTTCCAGCCGTTTTGAATGGGATTTTCAAGATAACGGGACTTTAAGTGTTTTTCCTACAAAGTTGCAAATGGTTAAAATCTTTATGTACATACTTATACATCAGAGGCGTAGAAAAAGGGTGCAGAAAAACGATGAAATTAGAAGAATTGTTTTCATATTAATCGACTTCTGCTCTTTTCGAGCCATTACACGAAGCCAGTAAAAAAATATCCCTCCCAATTTAAAGTCCTATCGGCGCTACTGGTACACATAAGATAAGATGCTACAACAGAATAATTTACAATTCATTCTAACGAATATGCTCAAATTTGACAATTTTTCGATACCCCTTATAACAAATACTTGAACCAATTTGAGAAAATCCCTTGGACTGTTTTGAAGTCTTGTCTCTAGTTCAGAAACTTGGTAGTGTACAAGTCTCTGAACCTAGAAGCCACGGATGAGAGGTTAAAAATTCACATTCATCACAAGTTTCTACAATACGATTTTAATTTGACTCAATTTCCGGCAAAGTGAATACGGAATTCAAAATTATTCTCACTTTTGCTCACTTTGGCAAAACAAATGACACCCATGAAAACGATAATATTATTTGTCACCGAGAAACCAAATAAACGACTCTTCCTCAAATTCACTTTACTGAGGCCAACTTACTTACTTGCCTTGAAGATTTCATAGCTCTACTACAAAGACATTTCCAACTTGGTACATAGCTATGTACTATACAGTTTACAACCGCCCGTAAACACTTGCCGACAGAAATGCACGTATTTTAATATGAGTTCCAAAAGAAAAATCACCCAAACGTGACTTCATTTAAAACATCATATGTACCATAGTATGTCCCGTGTGGAATGTTTCATTCTTTCATTCTTCTTCTTCTACTACTTCATTTTTCCCCCAGATTATGTCTATGCTGCGAGTAGTCAGTCGACTGCTTCTGTTATCAGCTGAAGTATTTTATTGTAGAAATTCTCAGCGTCCTACCAAAATCATGAATGTGCAAAATTGTAGTAATAATAAATTATGAGCAATATGAATTAATTCTATGAAATAAATACGATGGTAGATCAATAAGTACCCGCGTTAGGGTAAGAGGCAAGTTTTTCACAAAGTTTTTTCGTTAATATTGCATGATTCTCTTTGAAATTTGGAATAACGATATAAATAGCAATGCTTTAAAACAAAAACACATAGAGGTAAAATGGAAATCCGTTGTCTTACAAGAAAATCTTTAACAAAAAATAATAAATAAAATAAAAAAATAAGGGAACTCAAGAAATATTTAGTGGGAGATTAAAAGTATTATTATGTCTTTGTGTTAAAAGTATCTATGCATTACCTATGGATTATTGTTGTATGGGCATTGTTAAAAAAGGAATTTAAATACTCTGAAATCCTTAATTTTGTGCGGTTTGATGAAAAAATGCTTGAGACAAAAAGTTGGTGGGCGGGGAAAGGTGCGGAGTAGCTATTAGAGTGCTCAAGTGTATAACCGTCCTCAATTGTTTTTACTCTCAAATATTTTCGCTGAACAGACTAATGTACCCCTTACCAATACGTGTTAGGGTGGCTCCCATACAAAAATAACATTCTTATGAAATGGGCTCCATAATTTTTTCTCCTCAACATTTTTCCCGAACGTACTTACATTTATTTCTTAACACTGGTGGTCGCTGTGGCGTAGTGGTAGTGCGTTGGACTGCTACGCAGAGTGTCTGGGGTTCGAATCTCGGCACAGGGAAAATCAAAAATAAAAAAATAATTTTTCTACACGGCACCACCTCTTGGCTCTTGGCAGGCAATGGCAAACCTACAAGAGTAAAAATTGCTATGAAAAGCTTTTCACTTCGCCGTTCGGATTCGGCATTAAACTGTAGGTCCCTTCCATTCATGTACAAATATAACACGCACAACAGGAGTGAATGCGAAAAGCTCGGCCTAGGCCCTCCATGGGCTGTTGTGCCATTAAAAGTAAGAAAGTAAGTACTTACATTTATTTCTTAACACTGAAACCAAAAGTAAGGTGAAAATCCACATGAAAACTAAGTCCATTTCATTTTGTGTGAGAGCCTCCCTAAGGGTTGAAGATAGGGTAATAACGATCTGGTAAAATATTAAAAGAGGGAAAATAATGGAGGTCGGTCTGAAATTTTACCCCTCTAAGATTAATCGTTTTGGCCCATTCTTCCTCCCTGGAACTTTAGGATACATA
Source organism: Palloptera scutellata (assembly GCA_958295655.1). Taxonomy (NCBI): domain Eukaryota; kingdom Metazoa; phylum Arthropoda; class Insecta; order Diptera; family Pallopteridae; genus Palloptera; species Palloptera scutellata. The sequence continues at coordinate 89,620,992 of OY282450.1, forward strand.
TGTGACATAAGTACGATAAGATCAATCTGAAAGTGCTGAGGGAGCTCATTTCCTAAAAATACTATTTTTTTGGGAGCCCCCTTAAGTGTTGGTTAGTAAGTATGTTCAGGCAAAATGATGGAAACTGAAAAGAATTGAAGTCGATCTTACACTTTAATCCTCTAGCAGCGACTCCTGACCAGCATGTCAACTTTATATGGGAGCATCTTTAAGCGTTATAAATAGAAGGTCAATACTACTGTGGGCAAAAGTTAGTAAGACTTTGTTCATAATTTCAAATTTTTTTATTCATTCTTCCAAATCTATTTCGCCCCCTTCAAAGTAATCCCCCCCGGCTCCAATACACTTGTGCCAACGTTTCTCGACCATCTTTGAACAATTTGTACCAATCAAAAACACTTGCTCGCGACATACAATTATCACCGAAGGCCTTTAGCAACATTCTGAACGTTTCGGCACCAGAAATTTGATTCCGCACACAAAATTTAATGGAACTTCTTTGTTGAATAATTTCACTCATTGTGAAAATCGCCGAATGCACTTTTTGTGCAGAAACTTCAGAAAGACAAGCGTATACTAAACACTAGTGATTATTTTGATGTGACATTTGGCACAGATGTCACCGACAGTCATACCAACCTTAAAAAAATAATATTTTGATAAATGGGTTTCCGCGCGAAATTTAAATTAAAAAGTCTTACTACTTTTTGCCCACAGTAGTACTTTGTAGAAAAATCTTTTAGATTGAAAATTAATGGAGGTTAATATTAATTTTCGCCCCTCTAGTACCATCCAGTAAGCATGGGGAGCATATTTTATATAAAAGTAAATTCTGTATGGGAAACCCCCTTAGGGTTGATGTTGGTGGAAAATATTAGGGATCGAAAATGAATGAAGTCGATATTACAGCTGTGGGGTAATTGGTCGATTTCTCCTCCATTTTTTTTTTCTTTACCTCGATGTGGCGATACTTATCCTCACCCCACACTCACGAATTTTTCCACTATTGAGCTAGTGCACTATTCCAGAGTTAGTATACATGCTATTATTTAAGAGCATTTGGATTGCCAATTTCTGCTGCATTGAAGTGAATTTTAGTAGAAATTAATCTTTTAATTTCTAGAGTGATCAACTCTTTCAGAACTCAGACTTAAAGCTAGCAAATCGTAACCAAAACCAATTCGTTGGGGACTACATATACCTATATACTGTGTAATCGTAAGCAATATATGGAACATATACGAGATTCTAAAGTCAATGACTTCACGGACTTTATTCTAATATTAACAAAATTTAGCTATGAAATTTTAATTAAAGGATCATATGGCTCCATTCTATATCAGGAAATTGAACGGTACCTGAACGTAGATGGCTCTAGAATGCTTTTATCGTCTCTTAAATACACATTTCGTTCCAAAAAAGTTAGATATAAAGCATACAAATTATAATGTTTTTATGTTCGTATATTTCGTTTAACTCAATTTCACTTTAAGCCATTGTTAAAATCGCGTTATAATTTTTTTATGTTAAAAGCTGTTATTAGAATATATTTTTCAAATTCGCCCCATCACATTTTTATATTTTTGCTTATATTTTTTAGCTTCCAGGTGATCTAACTTCACTCTGTTCCCGCGTTCCATTCGATGGTAGGTTTGATATATACTTATAATGTAAACTTGGAAACTGAGTTTTTGAAAAGTAAAATGAAAATGTTTTTGGTTGAAATAACAACCAGCCTAAAAACTTACATAACTGCATTACTGCATTAATGCAGAAACGCTCTAATTAATATCTTCGCGAAATCAGCTTTTCGGAAGATTCTGATCCATTCGTATTCGAAGAAGAAGAATTCGATATTGAAATATAAATGTTTATTAGGGCCTTTCTGAGTTAGTATAGCATTATAAATGTACATGTGCATATTGCACAATAAAAATAAACCTTATAACTTATTAAACTCCTTTCAATCTGCCTCATATTGTGATGTGAACCACAATGATTTCCATTTTACCCTCACACACAGACACACGCACTCAGGCACACAGCCACATACATTCTCTCACATGTCCATTCTCCCCCAGCATGACCACTTAGAGGAGGAACGATAAAAATGCTGCAGGACCATAAGACATTTGCCGGGCATTAGGCGCGAGCACTCATACACTTACTCACTACAAATGTTTCAGTCTAATGCCAATGAGCTTTTGTGACAGCATCACGTAACAACTAAATTCGTTCAGCTAATAACGTGAAAAAAAGCCTTCAACACAAAAAATTTAGTAATACTCGTATTCCACCTACATATGGTACATATACGACATATGTACATACATATATACAATACATAAATAGCACATATGTATTTGAATTAGGTAGTAAGTGGCATGTAAAAAGTTGTGTTTTTTTAGGAGAGAAAACAAAAAAACAAAAAATATTTAATTCCATTGTCTAAAAATTATTTTGGATAAAAAGAAGGAATAAAAGAAATCAGATTAGTGCAGCTGAAAACTGTGAAGTGGCACACACTACATACATAAACCAACTGCTATTTACAAATGCTGAATAGCCTATAATTATGCTGTGCTCTTTTATGTTGTTTTTCGTTTTACCACATTTGCAAACAGAATCTCCAGCAGCTGTATGTAGTTAATTATCATCGATGCGATGACCACTTCAAGTCTTTCTGTTTGTTAAAAGTTTTTTATTCTATTGAAACGTAAATATTTTGATGTGTGCTTTTGGGTGCATTCATTATTTCTTTTGTTTTTTTTTTTTTTTTTTTTTTTGTTAATTAAAAGAAAAGAAAAGAAAAACGACAACAAGAAAATATGAGTACCTAGTATGAATCGTTCTGATTCCTACGATTCTCTGTTTTGTATTATACAAATTATTTGCATTTTATTTGGCATGTAGGCAATACATACCATGCATGCGCTGGAAAATATGCTTATAATAATTTTTCCACAAAGCAATGGCAGCAATTTTTCTTTATTATTTTACTTGTATTGCTGTTTTCTTAGTGTTTGCGGTTTAATGAGCTAATGAGCTTAAATTTGAATGACGAAAATGTTGAAGAATCACCTTTTTTTTTTGTAGAAAATTACGATCACCATAAAATGACGATAAAAATTAAAGTCAGCAAAATCTGTTGCATTTGCATTTTTCCATATTTTTCTTTTTTTCACAAAAGTTTGCTCAGCTATTGCCCTCGAAAAATATATGGCGACCTGCGAGGTTATAATTTCTACATCCAGTTTAAAATTTTGTCTAGATGAATTTCACATTTTAAATCCAAAATTATTAAATGCCATATTTTTTGTTGAAAGCCAAATTGATATTACATCCAGTGACGAGTACAGAAGGGACTCATTGCAGTTTTTTTCCATAGGCCTGTACAACCACCAGGCCCTCCGCTTGTGCTGAAGATTACTTGTACTTTCCAATTGACATAATTAAACGAAATGAGTTTAGGTTCATGTGAAATAAATTTTATTCTATTTATTTTTTTTTTATTTAAGATAAGATTATTATCAACAAACCCCATATAAATAACAATTTTAAACAATATAAATTGGAAGTCTTTTTTTAAATACCTAGTCTTGCCATAAGTTCTGTTACAAGCTTTTCAAAGTAGTAGGCTTTGAAATTTTAAGCATCGCGGTGATTGCATTGCACAAATGCGGAAATAGCTCACGTTGCTAAAAAAAACTCGAAATATCGAAAATGTTTATTTATCGTACCATCGATCATTTCATGGAATCGTCTCAAGTGGAAGACAGGCTGAGAAGTGGTCGACCTCGCGTTGTTCGTACGAGTGGAGCCATAAAAGCTGTGCGGGAGCAGATTCCCCGAAATCCCTTAAGAAAGCAAAAGATCATGGCTAGAGAAATGGATATGTCTTCCAGATCCATGTCACGACTAATCCGTGATGATCTCCACATAAAGGTCTTTCACAGGTGCACAGGCCATCTTTTAACTCCACGGCTAAAACAAATACGATTGGAAAGATGTACGAAGCTTTTACAGTGGCACACAAGAAACGGTCATGAAAATATCCTTTTTACGGATGAAAAAATTTTTTGCGGTGTAGGAAGTTTTTAATAAGCAAAACGACAAAATCTATGCGAGAACATCTAAAGAAGCTAAATTTATTGTGCCAAGGGTTCAAAGAGGTCATCATCCAACATCCGTTATGGTCTGGTGGGGAGTATCCCATAAAGGTGTCAGCTCCTTGCATTTTTGCGAAAAGGGCGTTAAAACTGGAGCAAAAGTGTACCAACAAGATGTATTGGAAGGCGTGGTGAAAGACTTGACAATAACCCTCTTTAATGGAGAGCACTGGGTCTTTCAACAAGATTCTGCACCGGCACACAAAGCCGAAACAACTCAAGAGTGACTGCATCAGAATATTCCATCCTTTATTAGTGCTGAAGATTGGCCCTCGGGAAGCCCAGATTTGAATACCCTTGATTACAAATTGTGGTCAGAGCTAGAGGGTGTGGCTTGGAAAGTTCGCCACCGAAATTTGGAGAGCCTTAAGGAAGCTCTTATTTCAGCAGCGTCATCAATACCCATCGAAACCATACGTGCCGCTATAGCCCAATGGCCTGATCGTCTAAAGGCGTGCATTAAAGCGAGATGCGACCATTTTAAATAAGATGTTGATTTTCAGAAACACTATAATTTAAAAACAAAATAAAAATTACAACACATTCAAAAAAAAAGTTTCTTTAATTTTTACACTATATTCAAATTGTAACAGAACTTATGGCAGGACTATGTATGTATAAAGTCTACTTAACAAAAGTTAAATAGACTTTATAGGGCTAAACCTCCTTTGAATCAAACCAGTGGTTCGTTTCTGTGTTGGTACGCCAACACTTTTTGAATCAAGCGGTTGGTTCAGAAAATTCATGAAACACAAAACACAAACGCAATTTAAAGTAGGCTCCTTTTGTTTTGGAGCCGTGCATAAACTAAGATTTCTACGAAATTGATGTTCATTACAGTTTAGAGAATAGTAAGTACTTACTGCTCATCATATTTAGTCGAAAATACTCAGTACTCAATTTTTATAGAAATTCACAATGATATTTTCAACAATATCAAAAGTGTAGTAAACATTAGTGCCATAAGAATCGTAGTTTAATAAAGCGGAATTTCACAATTAGGAATCAAACAAGCCCGACCGACCTCTACGCTATAATATTAGATGACATAGTGTAAGTACATAGTGTAATTACCAAATAGAAGTTCCTTTCATTCAGTTGATGATGATGATGTGTGCTCATTGAGTCTCACTACTCGATCCTTCCGAGCAACGTAAACATGTGCTGGGGAAAAACTGAATAAACTCTGATTTTGCGGCCGAAAATTAAGTTTATGTGTGTCGGATTTACGTTTTTAATGCATGGCAATTATCGATTCATTAAACTGCGTTGCATTTAAAAACAAATTGTAAAAAAATATCTGAATATTCAAAACTTTTGGAAAACCAATCACCCTACCTCAAATTCAATACTAAGTATGCTGAACTTTTGTTAAACTTACTTCTGGAGGACTGATACACTGGAACAGCATTGACGCTGAAAGTTAGAGGAAGGAAGTCGATGAACAAAATGTTCGTCTCTGTGGTGTAGAATATGAAAATTTAGGTTAGATCTCGTTTTTGTATAATTATTCTCATTCCTGTTCTTCGTATTGTCATTATTCATGCGGTCAACAGAATATGTTATGCATATGTATGTATGTAGTAATACTAGGAAAATGTTATATGCCGCAAACCAACAGACAAGCGAAATTGGTTAAATTATTTAGATCACGTTTTCGTTGGCATTTTTTGTTTTGTTCAATACAACACGGAAAAACAAAACCCAAATAAAAACAAAAATACCAAAAAACGTTGCATATATTTTAGCATATTCTTAGCATGCACCCAAGCGTCGTCTACCGTTGGTTTATTAAAGCACAAGTTCAGGCAGAGATTCCCTATGGGAAAGCATAACATGAGCTAACAGCTGAGGTTTTTCTTCTAACTACTTTCACAGTGATACTTGACTCTTTCGGAAGCATGGATGCCAGATAATTATAGAACTTCCTTGGTAGGGGGGATTCCAAACATAAATCAGAGCGAGAGGATTCTGTGACTTCCTTATGGAGAGTGAAGTTCATCCAGTTCCATTTTCTTTTATTTATTTCAATTTAACAATTGAAGATTGTGCACATCTGTTGAAATTAAATTGAATCATCCACAGCATGACGGTTTAAAGTCCAAGATTCACTTCCGCAGAGTGCATATCTTCACTGTCAGATGTTTCGCAATTGATTCTCACAGAAACAGCAATATTGCATCCTTCCGCTGGTGTTAAATTAAAAGAAATTATGGTAAAATTTTCAAAAGAAGGTCCACTATGTTGACTTAAGTACTTTGAATGGTTTTTTTTTTTTTTTTTTTTTTTTTTTTATTACTTCCTTTGTTTATTACAACTGCCGTAATAATAAAGTAATTTGAAAACAATATTTACAAATTCACATATTTTTACATTAACTTACTTACAATTATTTACAGTTCAGTTTATTTTGTTTAGTTAGGATTTATCAAATGCATTAATTAGAGTTAATTAATTAATTAATTATTAATTCCGTTCGTAGGTAGATAACCGGTAATATTCTCATGTCTGGGTGGTTGCTGTGGTGTAGTGGTAGAGCGTTGGACTGCTACGCAGAGTGTCCGGGGTTCGAATCTCGGCACAGGCAAAATCGAAAAGTAGAAAAGATAATTTTTCTACACGGCACCACCTCTTGGCTCTTGGCAGGCAATGGCAAACCTACAAGAGTAAAAATTGCTATGAAAAGCTTTTCACTTCGCCGTTCAGATTCGGCATTAAAACTGTAGGTCCCTTCCATTCATGTACAAAAATATAACACGCACAACATGAGTGGATGCGAAAAGCTCGGCCTAAGCCCTCCATGGGTTGTTGTGCCATTAAAAGTAAAGTAAAGTAATCAATTTAGAAGTATGACGTATGCTTAAGTATTTGACGTACCATTTCTGTAACAACACTGACATTTAAGTCACGATGGATATCGAAGTTTGGTATGTACCATTCCGCGTTGACGATGGTTCTAAGTATTTCAGATTGCTGTCGTTGAATTATTTGTGTGTTTGATTTACTTGCCGTGCCCCATATCTCAATACCATAAGACCAGATAGGGATAAGTATTGCTTTCATAATTAAAAGTTTGTTGTGTGTTGATAGCTTCGATTTTGGTCACAATAACCAATAGAGTTGACCAAAACGCTGTTTCAATTGATTTCTTTTAGCTACAATATGATCTTTCCACGTTAGTTTTTGATCGATTATAATGCCAAGATATCTTGCTTTGGTATCTACAGGTACATCTTCATTGTTAATTTTTAACGGAATCACTTCTAGTTTTCGGTTAGTATACACAACTTGGGTAGTTTTCTCGATGTTTATGTCTATTCCCCACCTGTTAAACCATTCGAGCACATCATTGAGTATGGCTTGGAGATTTCGTGTTGCCTTCTGTAGAGAGCGATCCGCAGCCAGCAAGACTGTATCATCCGCAAATGTAGTAATCATCTTTTGAGGACCAGTAGGTCCTCAAAAGATACAATAGTGGCCCAAGCACACTGCCTTGAGGAACTCCATCTTGCAGCTGTTTTATTTCCGAGCTTGCATCTTTGTATTTGAAGTAAAACCGTCGATTTTCCACATAGCTTTTGAGCAATTCATAGTAGTTTGACGGGAGATGGATAGATAGTTTATGAAGTAAACTGCTATGCCACACGCTATCGAAGGCCTTTGCCACGTCCAAATATATAGCGACTGTATATTTTTTTGCTTCAATATTCATTGCTATTTTATTAACTACTCTGTGTACTTGTTGTATAGTGGAGTGCGCTTTGCGAAATCCAAATTGATGGTCAGGGATAAGTTTTTCTTGGTGCAGTATGGGTTGCAACCTTTTAAGTACGGTAGTAAGCTTATTGGTCTATATGAGTTTGGGAGATTGGAATTTTTGTTTGTTTTAGGTATTGCTATAACCTATGCTACTCTCCAGATTATTGGGAAGTGCTTTAACACAAAGATTTGATTAAATAGGTTTCGTATATGTATTAGCGCTTTTTTGTGGTAGCTCGACAAGAAATTTCCCTGCTATTCCATCGAACCCAGGTGATTTTTTTACATTTATTTTATTTTTACTTAATTGTAGCTCTTATTTCATTAACTGATGCCTTCTTAATTGGAACGGTTGGTATGTAGGCGTTACATTGTAAATAATGGCTTGTGTTGTTTTTTTGGTTTTTAAGTGTGTTTACAAAATGTTGTGCGAGTAGTTCAGCTTTGACAATCGGTGTTTTTGCCCAAGTATTGTCGGGTCTCTTTAACGGTGGTTGATGCGAAATACTGTCATTAATATTTTTTGTTGCTTTCCCCAATGAATAATTTGTAGTTTTCGTATTGGTCAAACTTATAAGATATCTTTCATTTTTCCTATTTCTTTCATTATTTACTTAAAAGCGCCTTAAGTTCTTTTATAATTTTGTTAAATTCAGTTTTTAACTGAGGAGAACGATTTTCCTGACATCTTTTCACAAATTTTTTGCTTAATGTGGTTTGGAAAACTGGAACTGTACATCGAGTTGTTCCTTTGGGATATTGTCTTATAATCTAGTATAACCGGAGAATGGTCAAAACACAGTTCAAGCGAAGATGTAATGGTAAGAAGCTGTTGATTGATATTTTTAAAACTGAAAAAGTCGAGCAGATCCTGAGTTTTGTTTAAGTCGGATGGCCAGTATGTTGGCTCTCCCGTACTCAGAACTTTTGCTCTGCTTTCCCCTATTGCATCGTACAGGCTTTTCCCTTTGCCGTTTGTTATCCTGGACCCCCAGATGGTGTTTTTGGAGTTGAAGTCGTTTGCGGAGAGAATTTAGAAAGTGAAAGTATACTTCTTTGGAGTTATTCTATTTTGGAGGGCAGTATATAGCAGTTAAAGTTATAATTTCATTAATATCGTAGACTACTTATAATTCTAGTCGCTTGAATATGCTCAGTGCAATATTCTTCAGCCTCTGTATGTTTTATGTCGCTTTTAATGAAAATTGCTGTGCCACCGTGTGCCTTATCGTCAGGATGATTTGTGTTATACATGGTGTAATTTGGAATTTTGATGTAATTCCTTTCTGTTAGATGTGTTTCTGAGACCAGTAACACATCGACTGTGTATTCTTTCAGAAATATTTTGAACTCAGGTAGTTGTTTAGGGAGGCCATTTGCATTCCAGGTTACAATTGTTAACTTGTTTAATTTATCCATTGATTTTGGAGACGTGTATTATTAAGACATTTAATACATTTGACACTTGCTTCATAAACTGTTTCATTAGGTCTTTTAACTCACCAAGTTCAAAGGAGCTGGATTGATTTTCGGGTGCCGGCTGGGGCGTTGGAGATTTTAATGCATCAGCATAAGTTCTTGGTCTTGCTGCTTGAGGTTGATGGGAGATATCAGATGAATTTTTTTGAGACGAAGTTGGTTGCTCTAGTTGGGACTGTTTCATTAGGTCTTTTAACTCACCAAGTTCAAAGGAGCTGGATTGATTTTCGGGTGCAGGCTGGGCGTTGCAGATTTTAATGCATCAGCATAAGTTCTTGGTCTTGCTGCTTCAGGTTGATGAGAGATATCAGATGAATTTTTTGTAGACGAAATTAGTTGCTCTAGTTGGGTTGCATTGCTTTCAATGTGTTTTTTTCTGAGGGAAGGAAATCGGTTTACTTTTTATGCTTTATACACTTTGCACCCCTTGTAATTATCTGTATGGTTTTCCATACATAATGCGCATTTGACCGTGTTGTTTTCCCCCTTCAGTGAGCAATCACCAGTCTTGTGATCACCTGCACATTTTACACATACAGATTTTTTTGTGCAGAAATTCTTAGTGTGACCATATGTATGACAGTTAGTACACTGTGGAATTGTCCTTTTCGTGTGGGGGGCTTCGGAGCTGATTTTAGAATGTAATAGGTTGGTGATACTATAAATGTCTTTGTTTGTCACATTGTTTTTTAAATCAATCGAGAAGAGGTTAAGAGGACTTTTTGTCCTTGCATTCAAAACGTTATGTATATTTAGGACATCAAAACCCAAATCGGTTAATTCATTTGTGATTTCGTTTATGTTTACAGAGTGATGCATTCCACGAAGAAAAACTTTTGAATCCTCTTTCTTCTTTCGCTTTATAAATGTAATACTCAACTTTTTTGTCTTTCAAGAATTTTACAATGCAAGTATAATCTACGCTTTCATTTGTTTCTATTTCAATTTCATTAGCACACGAATTTCGTATTTTGAAATTTGCAAGGCATCTAAAGTTTTCATTAGATTGTTTAACTGATGTACTTTTCGAGCAAAGATTGGGGGTGGTCTATTTTGCTTAGCTATCTTATCAGCTTTTGAGTTCATAGTGGAAGCATTATTATTGTTTGATGTTTCGAGCACAGCAAACCTGTTTGATGCTAATTGAAGTTAATTCAGTACTACAGCATACGACAAACTCATCGTAGTAAAATCTTGACATTTTTCACATATGGTAACTAAACTTGATGGAAGCAATTACATAAGACACTAGTTAGTTTTTCCTACTGGTCCAAGGAACACACAAATATGTAGCTAGATACATACTTACAACAAATACAATAAACATGAAAACAGAGTTTCGTTCTTTGATTATTTATGAGTGGGATATTTCAACATATCACAATTTAAGTTTTCTCTTTTTCCGAAAACAATTGAAGTTGATTCTGAAGCAGTGGAAAACGGGAAAAAAATTTTGATGTTTTTTACTTTCAGCTTTTTACTATCTAAATTTGTGTTTGTATTTCGACTTTGGTCGGACAACAGCAAAAACACAAACACATACACTCACAGAGAGAGAGAGAGAGAGAGAGAGAGAGAGAGAGAGAGAGAGAGAGAGAGAGAGAGAGGGAGATGAAGAAGGAAAGTTGTATACATAAATAAACAATCATTGGAGAAGGACAATGATGATGACAGCTATCATTTTGATTATATTATGTAAATAGCTGGAATATTCGACAAGAATTCGACGAGCATAATAAGGATATATTTATATTTTGGTGCCGTTGTAATTTTGTGTGTACTTTAGAAATTCAAGAATATTAATTTTTTGTTACTCGTTTACGGACATACATACTTGTACATATATTTAGTGAAAGGAAAAAAAACAAAATTTATGGAATGAATTTAAATTGCATTTTGCACAACAGTTGCATTTTATTCGCCGCTCGCTTGTTTATAACTAGCAGCGAAAACTATATGGGAAATAGCAATAAAAGCTACAGAGATTATTCGTATAACTATAACTGTTATATACGAGGTGTGATAAAAAAATAACCGTTATTTTAAAATTTCGTGAGTTACGTATGTTCGATTTTCGCATTTTTCTGTTATGTTGGTACACTTACTTTACTTTACTTTTAATGGCACAACAGCCCATGAAGGGCCAAGGCCGAGCTTTTCGCATCCACTCATGTTGTGCGTGATATATTTGTACATGAATGGAAGGGACCTACAGTTTAATGCCGAATCCGAACGGCGAAGTGAAAAGCTTTTCATAGTAATTTTTACTCTTGTAGGCTTGCCATTGCCTGCCAAGAGGTGGTGCCGTGTAGAAAAATTGTTTCTACTTTTTGATTTTGCCTGTGCCGAGATTCGAACCCCGGACACTCTGAGTAGCAGTCCAACACACTACCACTACACCACAGCGACCATGTTGGTACACATGTCTGTTATATATGTTGGCAATACCAACCATTTTGGATTGTCAGTTTGTTTTTGACAGATAAAAAGGTTAGTCGTGTTTTGGTGTGCTCTTCGAGTTTTTACTATTCGAAAAAATGGATCAAAGAAACTGTATTCAGTTTTGTGTAAAAAATAAAATTAAATGCGCAAGGACATTTGAAATGTTGACTGTGGACTTTGGCCTTTGGCGAGTCTACTATGAGCAGAACACAAGTTCAATTGTGGTATAACCGGTTTAAGGAAGGCCGAGAAGATGTCAATGACGATGCTCGTCCTGGTCGCCCGAGCACGTCAACAACCGATAAAAACATTGACGCAGTGAAGAAAATGATTTTGGATTGTCGTCGAATCACTATCAGAGAGGTTGCTGAGGATGTTGGCATATCGTTCGGCTCATGCCAAGCAATTTTTACGTATGTTTTAGGCATGAAACGTGCGGCAGCGAAGATTGTTCCAAAATTGCAAAATTTTGAGCAAAAACAACGTCGCTTGTGCGTAAGTTTTTGGCCAAAAACAAAACCGTTATCATGCCTCAACCACCGTATTCACCGGGCTTGGCCCCCGCTGACTTTTTCCTCTTCCCAAAACTGAAGAAACCGATGAAAGAAAATTGTTTTGCTACGATTGAGGAGATAAAAGAAAAATCGAAACAGGAGCTGTTGGCGATACCAAAAAGCGCGTTTCAGAAGTGTTTCGAGGATTGGAAAAAACGCTAGCATAAGTGTATTATATCTGAGGGGGATTACTTTGAAGGGGACGAGATAGTTGTTGATGAATAAATAAATACTTTTTGAAGAAGATTTGGAAAATAATGGTTATTTTTTTATCATACCTCGTATGTATAACTGCCGTTGTTAATAATTAAATAATAATGAAATAATAAGTATAAGTAGTGTGAGAAAAAAACAAAAAGAAAATGTGTCAAAAATAAGAGATATACATATTAATTTAAAATGACATGTGGTGCAATAGATCGAGAAATGCTTGTGCCTATGTGTTGAAAGATCATCGCCAGCTGCCAGTGCTATGAAATTAAGCTGTTTCATTGTCACTTGCAATAGAACGAAGAAGAGATTAAACAACTTTATCGCTTCATTCGCACATGGTTAACCACTTGGCAAATAAAACTCAACTATTTAGCAATAGTAAAAATTAGTATGTTCCCATTTAACACGCACAACATCGCTGGATGCCAAAAGCTCGGCTTAGGGCCTTAGGGCCATTGGCTGTTATGCCATTAAAATAAGAAGAAAAATTAGTAAAAATGTTTGTCCTGTGTGGGAATCGATCTTGAGGCGACTGTTACGCATTTACCAGACTATCGAGGTAATATGGTAGTAGTTAAACAGGGCTGCCCCCAAGGGGGTGTTCTCTCTCCTCTGCTGTGGTGCTTCGTTGCTGACTCATTACTAACGGAAATTCACAAGAAATAGTCTAACGGGGTCAAATCACACAATCTTGGTCGCCAATTGCCTACACCAAAACGTGAGATTAACTACCCATCAATTTCGCCTCTCAATTGATGCATGGTTTCGCGTGCAGTGTGGCATGTGGCATCGTCCTCTTGGAACCACATGTCGGCCGAGTCCAATTCTAGCATTTTCGGCCAAAAAAAGTGTTATAATCGAACGGTACCTTTCTTCATTGACCATAACGTTGTGACCTTCATCGTCTTTGAAGAAGTACGGCCCAATGATGCCGCCTGCTCATAAACCGCCCCAGGCGTAAGTCTATTCATTATGAAATGGCAAAACAAACTGAGTATAAATCAAGTGACAGCTGTCAAAAAGACCAACTCTGAAACAAGTATTGTCAGATGGAAAACCACACTTCTAGAAAAAACACCCTTTAGATATATATTTTAACCCGCCACTTAAAGTAATAAACTAAAAAAATCCAATAAATATTAATAAGCAATAAGAACAAAAATTATATGTAAGAAGTGTTTGTAGAATAATTGAATAGCATTAAACTTAATGCCAAAGAGAAAACCATTTACAGAAATTAACATCAAATCAAGCTTTTTCAAGTGTGGCGACCTTCTGCGTTCCTTTACATGTACTTTCAGTTTGTCTTCATCTTTCAACTCAACTCGACTGGCTTTGTACACCAAAATTCTCGTAACCTATGTACTATGTATGGGTATGTAGGTGGCCCATGTGTGTAACGGATGCTGTATCTGTGCACAAAAATAAACCGGAAAAGCCAGAAGTGTCAGCTTGAGAGTTGATTGCGACAACGACAACGACAACAGCAACAGCACAATGACAGCGAACAGCAACGATGACTGCGACGAGTAGCAAAACTGTTATCGAGTCATCAAATTCACACCGAAATAGCAGCATAACAACTAAAAAATAAATTTAAAAAAGGTAGCCAGCTGGGGTAAACTATATTTGTAAGTGAGTGAGTGCACATCGTTCAACATAGGCGATAGTTAATGTACTCTATAAATTATACATGCCGAAGAGAAAAGTATATATATTATTTTTTACTCATAATTATTTATGAATTTAGGTTTTCTTGCGCCTGTTTTAAATTTGAATTATTTGTTTGGTAACGCACACTGGCATTTTACAAGTAATAAGTATTTCTCTATTTTATACTAAACCTCGGTAATCTACTACTGTTGGCAAAAAGTAGTAAGACTTTTTAATTTAAATTTCGTGCGGAAACCCATCCATCAAAATATTATTTTTTTAAGGTTGGTATGACTGTCGGTGACATCTGTGCCAAATGTCACATCAAAATAATCATTAGTGTTTAGAATACGCTTGTCTTTCTGAAGTACAAAAAGTGCATTCGGCGATTTTCACAATGAGTGAAATTGTTCAACAAAGAAGTTACATTAAATTTTGTGCGCGGAATCAAATTTCTGGTGCCGAAACGTTCAAAATGTTGCAAAAGGCCTTCGGTGATAATTGTATGTCGCGAGCAAGTGTTTTTGATTGGTACAAATTGTTCAAAGATGGTCGAGAACGCGTTGACGACGAACCACTTCCAGGACGGCCATCAACATCAACTGATGATCAAGACGTCAATAAAATCAAGGAATTGGTGCTCGAGAATCGACGATTAATAGTCAGATACCTAACTGGCATCGTTGGAATATCGGAAGGATCAGTGAAAACCATTTTAAAACATCATTTGGGCCTAAGAAGAGTGAATGCACGACTGGTTCCAAAATCACTGCAAATTTGAAATTATGAACAAAGTCTTACTAACTTTTGCCCACAGTAGTACTTTTCTCAGAATCTTTGAATAAACTCAAAAGCAGAAGGCAAAATGCCTTACGCTATGCCCTCACTGAAACCGATGCGAACGAATTTGGTGCATGAGTGTCGTAGATGACGTGTTTCTGTGAACATACGGCAGGCGTCAAATGAAGAGATGCGGCGATTTTCTTTGTTTGGTCGTATCCGAACTGTGCGAAGCGTTAGTCGTATCCGATTATTATTGAAAATGAATTGCTGTATTCAAACGAGACTTTCGGAATGCAGCACGAAGCATTTACTTCATATTGTACGCCTCGAATGATGTTCAAACTTGTGCGATATTTCAAATTTGCTGTGTGCGAATGAAATGAAAATCGAAATGCTTATTGCAAAATTTCAAAGGCAATAGTTTTTGCGGAATAAAACGACAATAAAGGTAAAAAAATAATGAATGGAAAGAATTCGCAAAGCATTTTTTTTTTTTTTTAATTGTTCCACCCAATACACATGGTGTACTCCTATGAATGCAGAGCATATTGTTGAATGGAAGGAAGATTTATAGGTGAAACGAAGAAGGAGGAAGAATGAGAGAGTGAACGTGATCACACAGGACACCGATAAAGAGTTAGACAGCCATTGTGGCAAGTGTTATGCCTTTACCACAACGAACTTCAGTTTCGACTATGACCGCATGTTGCGCCAAAGGCCAAACTTTTCGCATCCACTCATGTTGTGCGTGTTATATTTGTACATGAATGGAGTTTCTCTTTAATTTAATGAGGTTGAAAGCAATTGATAGTTAATTACAATTACAACACTACAGGTTTCTCTTTGAAACGCAAGACGATTCCGCTCGATTTTGACTGGCATATTTCTAGTTGCAGTGGTGAAAATGAAAAAATGTAAAGAAAGTAGGTAAAAGAAGAAGAGAGATATTGAAAATTTACATTTTTTGTTGCACAACATGAACTTCAAGATAAATTCTAGATATTTTTATGTCAAACATGAGCAAAGATCGGAAGTGGAAGGAACTTCTCTCTTTTCACGGGAAAGAGCGGGACGCTCAAAACCGTTATGTTCTCGCGCAAGAGATTGCTCAACAATCCTGGTATAGATGATTTATACAACGAATTGGTTTTAATCGCTGATCGAGTAAATGTATATAAGAAAAAAATATGTATGTAGTAGCTGTTGTCATTGTTAATCAACAAATGAATGTAGGGTACACGATAATCAAAAAGACCAAAACAGCAACAGAGAAATGAAAATTTTAAAGGAGTCAAGTTGAGAATAAATTAAACTACATACATACATACATACACGCATACTACAAGTGCCTTGCTGTGTTCGTAAAAAGGGTTAATAACTTATTCACACACAACTATGAAACTAACCTAACATTCGCACACATACCATACATACCTACATACGAGTATGTAAGTATGTAGGTGCATAAGTATGGGTACCGCCTAAATTTTATGAGAAATGCGATTTGGTGTGCGTTGCGGCAGAAAAATTAGTGACCCTGAATTAGATTGTCATTGTTTTCAACAAATACAACACCACACACAACACACACACACACACACACACACACATTGCAGGAGAAACAACTAACTCACACACGCATGGTATTTGCTTTGATAACGAAAAAGCTTATACACGCACTCAAACACTATATCATACACACACACACACAAACATACAGATATTTTGTGTATGTATTTGCCTGCACGTAACCGTATGTGTGTGCGTGCGTGTGTATGTGAGGGAAAAGGATTTAATTTAAAAATTCCACATTCCAATGGCTGTCGCTTCAGTTTTACGTATCTATTTTTTCCCCTCTCCCTTTTTTGGTTAACTATTCTGAGTTTGCCGTTTATTTTTAGAAGCAATTTTATGCCTTAAATTTTAAATGCTGTTGTTGCTAATGTTGCTGTTGTTATTGCTTGTGCTGCTTCCGTTTTTATTGTTATTGTTGTCATGTTATGTTTTTGGTTTTTTGTGCTCGGTTTCATTGTTGGATCAAATTTTAAATTGAATTTCTTGTCTTTTGGTTACTTAAAAAACAAAACAAAAAGGAAAAGACAAAACGCAGAAAATCAGTGAATGCTCAAACAAAACAAAAACTAAAATAAAATCAGTACAAACCAAAGTATCCATTTCGTGTGTGAACACTCACACAGAGTCATGTATTTTTCAGTAGTGGTAGTGGCATTAATTCACTTTATGTACAATTCTTTTCAACTTTTCTTTTTTTCTCATGCACATTTGTATTTAGACGAGGAGTCCGTTTCCTTTTCGAGTTATTTAAACTTACTAAACTTTGTACAAAATCGCATTTATTTTCTGAAATGCCAACTCTTATTTTGATTTTCTTTTTGTAGTTTTTGATAAATTTTATTTATTTTTCTCTTCTGGTTTTCACTTTAGTGAATTTTTATCTGTCAAATGTCATCACATTTATCCCGACTTTTGATTTTGTTCATATAAATGCATACTTATGTCTAATTAGAAAAGCGACACAACACAAAATTTAAAATTTTTCAAGAAAAAAATTGGTATTTTTATGTTTGAAACATGTACAAATTTTATTTCTTAAAAATAATATGTCATTATATTAAATACGCATATTATTTTCTATTAAATTAATTTTTATATGCATTCACAGGTAAGCAAAGACAATTCTTTCAAGTTCTTCTTTCCCGAAAATTTTGCAATTTTGTTTTGTGTCGCTTTTATAGTTAGGGTGCGATATGAACCCTATCCACATACTTGTATAAGACTTTCTAAGTATGTTTATTATTTATA
Organism: Palloptera scutellata; assembly: GCA_958295655.1. Classification (NCBI taxonomy): domain Eukaryota; kingdom Metazoa; phylum Arthropoda; class Insecta; order Diptera; family Pallopteridae; genus Palloptera; species Palloptera scutellata. The sequence goes on from OY282450.1 coordinate 89,638,867, forward strand.
TTACTATTTTTGGTTCTTAACTCGACACCCAATTTAGTCAGAAGTTGCTAATGCGCACTGTAAAGAAGGTGATGAGATGTACGGGTACACTTAGAAAGAAATATCGCTCGTTTGCTGCACGACTGTCATAACTCAAAAATTATAAATTGTAAGAAAAACGAATTTAAACTTTTCAATTTCCCTCTATTTCACTACATACAATTGATAACGACAAATACTCGTACTCTTCCCTCTTGAAAAGTTCAAAAGATACAATTATGTTTTTTTACACAAGATAAAGCACAAAATAACAGTTATTTTGTGTATTCTTAACCTAAAATTTTTATCTTTTTATGACAATCTTAAAGCAAACAAACGATATGTATTTTTGTATTTTCTTTTTATTTGGTCTCTTGGTAACGAGGTACGTGATAACCTTCTTAGATGTGAGTAACACCGCACTATTCACATGCCCGATTCGCACCCATGCACATACAGACTAAACCCACCTCCTACGAGTGCTGCCCTGTGTGCCCCCGTGATACTATCATTAAAGGATTTACTTTGCAGGCAGGAAAAGGGTTTCGATCCACTTCGCTATTTAATTATTTGCTCACCTCGTTTTTTCCCCACTTACGTCATCATGTGTGCTATGACGACGCTGCATTTATGACATTTCCCTTTTGATAAAAAACATGGAATTCACCAGACACTCTGGGGTGAATACTTAGCTCGCCAACAATCACCGTGGTTACTAATAACATACCTCTCCATACTAGGGGTCAATGTTCTCGTCCACCGACCTTTCGTTGATTTCTCCCATCGATGTTTCCACTCTTCAATGCATTTTTCTGCAACCGCTACTGCTAACTACTAACTACCGCTAACTACTGCAGCTGCTCTTGCCATTATATTTATAGGGCACCTACTTGCTAGTAGGTTTACCGCATCGTCCGACAATGTTCTACATGCACAGCATATCCTTAGTAACGACAGCATAAACTTTATAAGTACAGTTCTTGAACCATCCCAATAAGAAAGCAGCCCCCCCCTAAATGCGCTTCTTTGCCTACACCGAAGCGGTTCAAGTTATCCTGTTGGAATGTTTCACTGTATTCAAGGTATAATTTTGGTTGCGATACCAAAAGACAAAGAGATTTTCTTGGGAGCATAGTACATACAACATATTCTTGGAAACACAATCTGAGCTTTACTAAGATAGTAATTAGAATTTCGTGGTACAGTCTGAGCATCCTTTTAGGTATTGACTACAGTTGCATTCCCTAATCGAAGAAAATCAAGACTCTAGATATCAAGAACATTTTTTAAGAGAACTACAGCCACCTTGATTTATGGATACTGAGGTTTTGCTACTTACTGTCATATTCCTTGTTGTGGCGAAATCGATAATTCTTATTTTGTTGCCGGTTGTTTTATAGTAGAGACTAATTTTTTCGATCATTTATTTGAACAAATTGATCAAAATTGTTCATTCGGCGGTTTTAAAGTTTCTACCAAAACTAAATGCTGGTATATTACAAGGCTGTGCGCTGTTGAACCTCGAACGCGGGTGAAAAAGTCTAGATATAGTAATTTACTCAGACAGTCAAGCCGCTATCAGAGCACTTAAGTCACTTGAGATATCCTCAAAATTGTTATAGGAATGCATAGAGCTCCTGAATGTATTATGCTAGACAAATAAGGTCTCCATATCACAGGTATGGTAGCTATGTTAATGAGGAAGCCAACCACCTAGCAAGGAATGCAACGGTCAAGACTTAAATTGGCCCCGAACCCTTGATAACTGTGGTGAAACAAACAAACAAACGTAAGAAACACTTTAAAGGGAAACAAATGGAATATTAGGCCATCCTACTGGGCACACCTTCCAAAGCTTCGACAATTAAAGCTACTGTCTTTTACTGTCTTAAGCTCAATAAACACCAACTCAGAATAGTCATGGGTTTCTTTTCAGAGCACTTTAAACTGAACAACTTGGGCATTAGTCAGGACCTGTAGGTTTTGCCAAGGTTACCGGGAAACACCAGAACACATGCACATACACTGCAAGGTACTCACTTGCAACAGGAAAAGGTATCTGCGACACTACTATCCCAAATATAGGGATTTCATAGCCTTGAAGACACATCTACTACTGAGATTTCTAAACGAGATTAGCTTGTCTGATAGCTACTATCGGATATACAATAGACCTTTAAGGTCACAGTATTTTAAGGTCGCAGTATACATCACCGGCTTGATTACTCAATGTATGACACGATATATTACAAACTTTAAGTAAGTTTGTAAATTTGTATTCCAGCACCGGCCGCTCCTTGAGAAATGAACCTGGCAAAGTGAATTTATTACGATCCTTGTGATTCAATATAAATATCAAATTTGTAATAATTTTGACTTTAATTTATTGAATTACAAGCCTTATAAATTATATTTTCCCACAGAATTTCAAGAGCTCATACAATGAAAACAATTGTGTCATTTTATTTTTTGGCAAAGAATATAAATTTTATTTTCTTTCAACCTAACTAATCAATTACAGAAAGTTGGCAATCAAATTTTGTATGCAACCTACTTTTTAATCTTTCTTTTTCTGTATTTACATTTATAGATATCGAATTCAGTTAAATTGTGCAACATTTGTATATAATTTAAATAAAATAGTGTGATGCAAATGACAATATTTGCGATACAACAAAGAAAATTATAAATTTTGGCACTCAGAGTCAGAGACAAAACTCAAGTGATTATGACTTTTGGGCATAAAATGAAGTGTGCTTTTAGGCACTTTTGACTAAAGAGAAAGGGAAACAAAAAGAAGTGATTTAATGAAAGTTGTGTGGAGAGGATATGTGTGAAGGGTAAGTATTTTGGAAATGTAACTTAAAAAAAAAAATAATAAATAAAATTGCAGTCCGTTCTGCCACCTAAGAAATTTTCAAATCCATTTGTTTACTTCGCAACACCAAATTTTAAATACCGCCACCACTGACAAGTATTCTTCATTAATTCACTTCACTGACTTCATTTGTAATGCACGCTCACGTTCAATGTCTCTCATTCTTACTTGCTTACTACTAATGCTCATAAATTATAATTAATACGAAATTAGCAAATAAAATTAAATGTGGGCTGCGCAGTAATTTAAAGCTCATGAAATTAACATGAAAATATGCATTAAAAGAACATTTCAAGCAAACACACAAACAATATAATAATCATGGCATAAATATTTGTCCTTGTGAATATGAAGAAAAAGAAGAAGAACAAGTAAAAAACGAGAAAAATTGTACTTAAAATTAGGAAAGAAAAAAGAACTGAAAATATTTGAGGCAACGTGTGCAAGCGTAATAAATTTACATTCTTTCAGTTTTCTTCTTCGTATTTTTTGTTTTATTTCTGCTTAAAGATAAAGATCGAAAAAAGAAAATGGACAAGAAAATCAACTTAAAACTCTAACAAACAGAAAAACAAACTCACACACATGCACATGAATGAAATAAAAATTTGCATTGCTCATGCTGTTGCCGAGTAACAGACGGTCGCCGTTTGTAAGGATAACAGCTCCTTTCGCTGGCAGTTAGTTTATCGTCGTAGCTGCGGTATGTGGCACTGTGGATATAATCGAGAAACAACGATTTTTCATGACCTCTTGTTGTACGGGAGGATTTTCTTAAGTATTTTCAATAGTCTTGATTTCGTTTCTTTCTCAACACTCGAATTCATTATGAGGTACAAAGTGGACAGTACCTTCAGCTTATGGTTTAGATGTTGAAGCGAAATGCTCTGATAATCTGAGCGTCCACAAAGGGATCATTAATTAATTACTGCTTTCTATTTACAGAGAGAAAGAAACTTAATTGTAATAAAAAGTAAGTACATGGATTAAATTGCTCGAAACCTTCTCGAGTATAAGTTTCTCTAAATTAGTTTACACATTATCATGCACCTACGCAGCAAGCACCCTTTTTTTAGCCTTTTAGACAACAAAATGAAAAACAAAAATGAATTATGTAAGTATATACTGCATTTCAGCATTATTTTCCCTTCCACATTCCACTGTGCATGCAGTGTGACTGTGAGTATGTGGTAGTAGGTAGTAAGTAAAAGTATGTAGAAGTAGGAAAAGGAAAAACAAAAAGAATAAAAAAAAAAACATTTTATAAATGGTATCATAAATTTTACTGTTAAATATGAACTGTTTTGCATAATGCTCATACTTAAGTGGACGAGCATTTAACTCTGCTGCTATTGCTACTGCATGTCCATTTTTGGAGCCAGCGACAAGGGAAACGCAAGAAGAATAAAAGCATTTCCAGTTATCAACCATTCGAAAATGGAAAATCTGAAAAATTTACACATATACGCAATTTTTAAGCAAACAAACTTATGTATGTATTTTTGAAAAACTCAACGCAAAGAACAGCTCATTCATAAATATTCTACATGAGTCCTTTCGTATTATCCTTTGTACTTTCCCTTATCTCATCTCATTGAAAATACAAAATTTTTATTCATTTTTGAATAACTATTTCTGCTTTTGCATACGACACAGCAAAAGCAAACCAGCAGCTCACCAACAGCATCCGCATTTGTATTCGTTTCATCGTAATCATCATCGTTGTCAGAAACAACTTCCGCTGGCATTGGCATTTCCTGCAAAGAATATACTGTTATATCCGTTTTTACTTTTTTTGGACGCTCGCTTTTTACTTTGCAAAAACTGCAACATTGGACGAAAAAACACAGAAACAAAACCAAATGGTATAATATGGCAAAATGGTATATACCGACTTAAGTATATTCTACAATATCAATTTATGTAGCAGCTGCGGCTTTTTTATAATTCCTTATGGATTTTTCCGCCTAAAGTTATCCCGCGATTTATAAAGATATTGTTTGTAGAACTGCAGGTTGGATGGCAGACGTTGACCGCAGGCCCAACACCGTCCACTATTCAGACTGTTCATGACACTAAATTAGTCAGGTTAAAAGGGAGTGACAGCCTTCTTTTTAAAAGCTCACTAGGCACCATTAATGGCTACTTTTGATAACACAACGCGGTGCAACTGCCCCATTTACGGAATGGCATCTGGATTTACGCTAATGAATATGATTATGACCCTAACAACAAACTAGTAAGAAAAGGTGAGCCTAGGAGGGTTAGTCTCTTTCTAGCTAGAAATTTTCAATCACACAGGAAGCGTAGGAGTGCTTCCTCGTTGAATGGAATCCCTTATCTATCCATTAAACAGTGTTCCATGAGCACCGAAGTCGTTCTGCCAATAGAGTTGGATGGATGGATGTAAAGAAGGCCGCGAACCTGACCCACGGGTGCCAGACAGTTTCTCAACCACTCAGGCTATGTAGCACATTGCACTTAAGGCCTAGGAAGGGGTGACAGCAAGTAAGAGGTTAGAAAAAAAGAGGGAAAAAGTCGAAAAAGCGCCAATATAGTTAATGCCTAGAACATCTAATAGCTGCCTAGTACATCTAATGTCCATTGTGGTCCAGGTAAGTCTGGTAATACCAGGCTAATTGTAGAAGATCGTAATTCGCCTGGTCCTGACGGGATACATAACAATTCTCCTAAAGCGTGGAAGAAGTAGAGGCTGGTAGCGCTCCTGAAACCAGACAAGAAACCGGAGGATCCAACCACTTTGCTTGTTAGACACAATAGGAAAAATGTTGGAGCGATTAATTAGCAATAGACTAGACATATTTGGAGTGTCCAAAGAGATTGTCCAACAATGTCCAATATGGCTTTCGTAAGGCTAGGTCCACTGTCGATGCCATCAAGGTGGTAAAAGTGTTTGCTCATGAGCAAACCGCAATAGTGCTTGCAATAATTACGCGCAACATAAAAATTTCTTTCACATCAGCCAGCTAGAACGAGATCTTAAAAACGCCACAGAAATAGGAGGTGCTAACATACGTCTTCAATATGATAAGGCAGTCCTTTACCGATAAGATTTTTTATTAAGATACAAAAACATGTTATAAGAAATACACTGAATACACAATCACTGCAAATGTACCGCTACACTCAGAATTGTTGCGTTATTATGGAATGCCATGTATGATGGAGTTCTTCATCTCCAGCTACCCAGTGCAGTGGCTCTGGTAAGCTCCGCTGATGAGATTCCGCTGTTGGCCCCAAGCAAAAGCAGGCATTTACTAGAATATATCTAAAGCGATGCCATAGCGATGGTCAAAAGATGGTTTTTCATAGACCAACAGAAGCGCTCCTCCTTAGTAGGAAAGTTGAAGCTGGGTACTATTATTATATTAAATATTTCCGATTAGATTATTGGCCATTTGTTCGTCTTGATTTCATGTCTTATTTAACTGATCTAATATAAGTTTTATTTAATACCTTACCTTTCAACCTTTCTAAAATTTTATTTTGTACCATATATTTTCTCTGTCTCTATATCTCTCACTCTTTCTTTCAAATACATAACTCTCGTTATCTAACTAAACTCTAACATTTTGTTTTTTTTAATTTGCTACACCTTCAGTTGATTTAGATTAAATTATTTCCTCAGCAGTACAACTACTTCGATATGCATGCATACACTGTAAAATTATTATGAATGCTATCTGTTCGAAATGTGTTCACTTGCGTTCAATATGTGAATGCTGCTTTTGCTTAATTCAATGTTGATTTAGTTCGAGCACATTTCAAATGTATTTCACTAATGATTTCGTCTAGCTCTTCTTCTTCTTTTTCTTCTGTTCCTTTACTTTCTTTTCCTTTTCTATAATATATTTAAGTTCAATATTGACTTAGAGCAACACAAAGAAAAAATTTTGTAATTGGAAAGGTGCACGTTGGCGTATGAGTGATTTTTAATTCAACATCGAAATTTATCAATAGCGATTTCACAATGTATGAGTGCAATTTTAATGAAATGTAAAGATTTATATGCAATGGTGAAGAATAAATAGATTAAATTGATAGTGAAAAGGTTTTCGAAAAATTCTAGTGAAATAATACTTATTATTTCAGGCAACGTCAATCAGGCTAATCAAATCAAGTGAATCCTGACAGAAGGAATATTGTTTTACAAAGGATGTGTAGATGGAATAAAGCACTTCAATACTTGTAGTGGCATGTGCGGTTTAGAGTGATTGAGGATCTCGTTGAAATGCTTTATATCTGATCTGACTCGATGTTAACAATATAAGTATAACAACGACGATACAAAATAAACTTACTGGCATCAAGCAGGATACAAGCTACCTTATGACATACTATTTATTGTATCGGCGTCTATATTAAAACATTTCAGATTCTGATCATTCTGCAGCAAACATTATTCTACAGAAGAAATAAATATCCCTGCATATTAAGTTATTTAACATGATATTTAACAAATATTGAAAGTAACTATTCAAAGTAAGTAATATTCAAAATATAAACAACAACGAACAAGAGATACTACAAATACATTTTGATCACAGATAACGATACCAGAAATTGCTTAAAAAGAAACTATGTTCAGCTGCATTAATAAATACTTGTAAAGCCTATAGGTATGCTACAATTTAGTTATATACACTTAAGCACATACAATACACATGCTTAGTGTGTATTTTTATTTACATAAATGTTTCTGTATAAAGAGCATTGAAAAATATGCCATGCAACATGTCCAAAGAAGGTATGCATTTTTAATTAATATTCATTTTATTTTGTTTTATTTATTTGTTTGGAAATAGTTTAAGAAAATATTTGAAACAATTTGTAAACGATTCACTGCGTGCACCTTGAACTGCATGAATGAGCTGCACATACACAAGTGAATGGATGCATGCACATGTAAAGTGCATATGGAATGGATATGGATGAATGCAAATGGCAACAGAGCAAATCTTCATTCAATGCAGTCAAACACAGAATGCATGCACACCGCACACCCACACACACACACACACACACCCGCAGTCCCAAATGTACAAACACACCCACACATACAACATATGTAGAAAAACGATTGAGTACAATTTGGAACGATTTGCCATGCCAACAAAAAAAAAATGGAACAAGAATATAAAAATGTTTCACAAAAAAGAAGAAAAATCTAAGCAATTTACCAAGAGCCAGCCAGCTACATATCGAACAAAGTGCAATGGCAACCCTGATGGGTAACGGTTGATGAAGCCAGCTAAAGATTTGCTCAAACAAATTGAATGTGGGCAAATATCCTAATTGATAAAGGCTGCTTGGATAGTAGTTATTTGTTGTTTGTTGTTGTTGTTTTTCGTATTTTTTTATTCACCTATGTGCATATGTATACGTAACCCAGTAAACATTTATGCTAGCCAATGGGTGCAAATTCACAGAGATCTCGGTGCTTGTGGACAGCCTATAACCAGTTGAAAAGCAAAGTTTATGAGCACGCAGGAGAAACTAGCGATAATAAAACAACGTTAAACTAAAATTCAAATCGTAATTGGTCGATGTTATTAACAATTTGAAATTCAACTTAAATGATTATTGGGTACAATCGAACGTCTGTATGTTTGTGAATGTAATTCGCAAAGTGGTAAGCGAAAGTGAATGCATTTCTTAGACAAGTAACATAATGTTGCCAATAATATTTTGTTTTTTTTTGGGATTTACAGAATTTTGTTTTAGGTTTATATTTATATTCCATATTTGGCATTGGAATAGTTTAACTTTAAATAAATGTTGTGAATTTTTGAGGTTATAAAAGTTTTGCAACTACCTCGAGGAAATGAGGTGATCAAGTGTGCAAAAAAGCATGAATACTCATACATAACACACGAGTACATAGTTGGCAATCAGTATTCTTTGTGATCAAATACTAATAAAAGATTATTTTAGAAGTTAAAGTTGCCAAAATGTGTAATTTTTGCATTTGTGTTGAAATCCGCCATGTTGTTTTTTTTTTTTATCAAAAAATGCTCAGCTGTAATCTATGGAAAATATAAGGGACCTACGAGATTATGTTATTTTGACTAGATGAATTTCACGTTTTAAATACGACAAAATTATATTCAAAATTTTTTGTTGATTTTCAAAGTTACTTCCCAAGAAACCATGTCTGTTTACCTGATCTTTCAGCAAGGTGAAACTTAATCATTTTAAGTTCTGTAAATGCAGTTTTAAAGCCAAAGTTTATGTTGAAATATTAAGCAGTGATTACTTTTGCGAAGAGTTTTTAAATGCATTTTTACCGCATTTTTAAATTTGCTGCAAGAAAAATCGTATTAATATTCAAAAAGGGGTTAAACTTTCCCAGCTTTCGATTTTTTGGCATTTGTTCTTCAAATCTCACAAAATTCAGGATTCTACTTTATTCAAAACTCATTTTAGAAATCTCTATACAGCACTTTTCCAGTACAAAAAGGCATATAATGAATACAGAAATAACACAGTGACCATAGAGATTTAATTTCTTGTATTTCATGGCATACTTTTAGGCATATGATTTATGTGAATTCTCAATTAACGTAGTCTTGCTTGGATATTGCGATTAACTAACTGCAGATATTGGAAAGCAGTGGTCGCTGTGGTGTAGTTGGACAATTACGCAAAGTGCCCGGGGTTCGAATCTCGTCACAGGCAAAATCGCAAAGTAGAAAAAATAATTTTTCTACACGGCACCACCTCTTTCTTGGCAGGCAATGGCAAAGCAACAAAATTAAGAATTGCCTATGAAAAGCTTTTCACTTCGCCGTTCGGATTCGGCATTAAACTGCAGGTCCCTTCCATTCATTTACAAATATAACACGTACAACATGAGTGGATGCGAAAAGCGAAAAGCTCGGCCTAGCCCCTCCATGGGCTGTTGTGCCATTAAAAGTAAAGTAAAGTAAAAGATATTGGAAAGCAGTTATCAGCCCCTTTAGTTTCCCACATAATTCCATGAATAAGTAATACTTCAATATCAAATCTTAATATTACCGATCAAGTGCTTCGAAAGTGTGCTTATCCACTAAATTACTTTTTATTACATGCTTTAAAAATAGTAGTTATAGGGTTAATGAAGAATCATTACCTTAACTATGTATTGTTGCTCAAAAATATTTGAAAATCCCTGTGAAATATATACTAAGTGTCAATCCTTTTTCTGAATTTATATTGAATATTGTGGCTGAATGTATATGTTTATGTGAATATTGTACAATACATACACATATTTAAATATATGTGTGTATTTTGTAGTTATTTTTGTAATAAGAACCACAACAACCGAAAAAGCCAATATTATTTTAATGGCTACAAAATTTAATCAACAATAATAAGTACAGAAGTACAAAAAAAAGCAATTATCATTACAAATGTACATGGAAAATGAAAATAGTAAATATACCACAAAATAAAAAATTACAATCAAATATAAATAAATTAAAAATTTCATGCACATCATTTGTTATGAATTTGTTGTAAAAGCGAGATTTCAAATAGCTCCAAAGGAAGAAGATGTGGCGATCTGGCGATCTGGCCGAACATTTCAATTTCTCCAAAACGGGAGATCAAACAGCGCGGAAATTGACGTTTCAACTACTTAATTCTCCATCTGCTTACAACATTAATGTCAAAGAAGAATGAACAAAAATTATATCACATTCACATTATCACATTACTTTTGCACCACCTTGTAGAAGGCAAAAATTATTTGCGCAAATCCATTCACTCAGGAAAATGGAAATAATCTCGGCCTCTCTCTTTAGAAGTGTACGTGTATGTATGTGAGTATCGTATCGAGTGTGTGTTAGTATGCGATGACAAGGGCGAATCAAGTGTAACCAGAACGTAGAGAGAAAGTGCAGGTGCACTCTCCCATCTCTCCCTTCTCTCCCATGTAGCGGCAGCACGATTAACTTTTTATTTGTAAAACGAGTGGTTAGTGATTTGGTAATTAAATTTCATTAAATTACATTAAGGTTCATTAAATTTGTTACTGGTTTCATTAATTTCAATAAGGAGAAAATCATTGCTTTGAATTTTGATCGCTCCTCCATAATTTTTTTTTTTTGTTAGCTTTTGTATACTTTTATTTTGGCTATTCCACTTTTATATAAGGACCACCCTAAATTTACCTTACTTTACTTTTAATGGGACAACAGCCCATGGCCTAGGCCGAGCTTTTCGCTTTTCGCATCCACTCATGTTGTGCGTGTTATATTCGTACATGAATGGAAGGGACGTACAGTTTAATGCCGAATCCGAACGGTGAAATGAAAAGCTTTTCATAGGCAATTTTTACTCTTGTAGGTTTGCCATTGCCTGCCAAGATTTTTTCTACTTTTTGATTTTGCCTGTGCCCAGATTCGAACCCCGGACACTCTGCGTAGCAGTCCAACGCACTACCACTACGCCACAGCGACCACTCTAAGGACCACCCTAAATATATGAAAGATTTTCAATAGCGTTTGCACGTTTTAATTTTTCACAGTAGGCTATAGTTAATGTTTGTTTCACGGTCCAAACTTTTGTGATTTCCAGCACATTTTCAATGCCGATAGTGAATTTTATCCGCATGATTTTCTGCTTTCAGTCATAAAGTCAAACACTTTTCCCATACACATAAAACAAAAAAAGACGTTCAATACTTGGTTTAGTTAAAAAGTATTTCTTATTTAATTTGAAAACAAAAATCAAGATGTGATATCTTGCAAGCATATTCAAGAATTAAAAATAATAACATAATTTCTTACTTTTTCTGAGCATTTAACGCAGCTGTTGTCAAAAAGGACATGGAACGCATACGTTGTTTTTGTCATGGATCGCGATACTGGACCGGATTAGCAGTAAGTTACATCAAAATATAATGTATCTCCCTTTCTCTTTCTCTCCCTCTCTCAGATATATAACAGTGAATTTATTTTCCGTTTGCATTGCTCTAAGAAATTGAACTGGTTACGACACTATCAAAAATTGCCAAAATTTCTCATTAAGACTTTTCTCTATGTGATTAAACTAACCCCATAAAAATTGTCTCAGTAGCAACTGCAACGTATTGGTGCAACGTTCATCTGCTTCCAAGTCCCCAAGTTATGTCCCACTTTCATTCCATTGCGCATTCGCTGTTGCGAGCAGCTTGTACCATTCAAGGTAGAAATACGTTTACAAATCAGCAGAGCCTTGCTTCTACCTTTTCCAAGCACGCTAGAAATCCATTGGGTTGATCTTCGCAGGGCGATGTTTAATATCTCAGGCAGAGATGACAGCTTACTGCAAACGGTTGCAACAGTTTGATCTTGATAACAATTCAACAAATATAAAATCGCTTTGGAATTACTCTACCATAATTTCGGAACTCTGATGACAGAGAAGCTAATGCCAGAATTCTCGATTTGAAAGTAAGTACTTTTGTGTCATCTGGTTCAGCAGGACTTGTTACTAAAGAATTTCTTTCCTAATGATTTACCTCCAGTTCCTCATTTAGAATAAAGTTCCTTGTTTCGATGTTGAGGCTTAGCAACAGTTGAGTGTTAGCAGCAAATTCAGAATTTATGCCATCAATATTAATATTTGAATACCTTCAACATATTATTCATACAAATACAGCTTGATTTTTGTTTTTAAATGAAAATAAATACTTTTCACATAATCAAATTCTAGTGAGTTTTCCTTGGCTTTTATACAACAAATGCAGCACGAAAATTACTCATTAAAAATGTTATAAAAAACCTTGAAGTTTGATTTAATTAGACACAGCTTCTGTCTTTTTTTGTTTGTTTTTTAAATGCAAAAAGAATTTTTATTTCCCAGAATCCTTATCTGGAATCAAATCGTCTAATCAGTAATCGAACAACTTGTCACGTAATTTCGAACGTTCGACGATTTGACCTAACCCTAACCCTTATAAACTTTCAGCGACTATTAGGAGGATGTTTCAAGATATTAGGAGTATTGGAGAAGAAGGCATGGCACAACCCATACTATAATACCGTTTGTTTTGCTTGTTTCTCCGGAATTATTTACAAGGCAAAACAATTTACAGCAAAAATGTGGGTGAAATTTAAAAAGGGGGTGTGGCACATTCCATGTAGATTGCATTTTCATTGTACATAGGATATTTAAGTAATCATTTGTGATATGAAGTTATTACTTATCTGTAAAAAACTCCCTGAAGTAAAAAAAAAAAATTGTTAGTCTTGGAGAAGCTTAATGCCTTTTTTGGGTAAATCTCCTTATCCATTCACCGTACAGTATTCTGATTTAGTACTGTGATGTTAGTTGACAATACCTGCTGCAGAAAATGTGTAGGTGGGATTGAATAAACGAGTGTGGTGAAAAAAAAAATATATAAACAAAATATAGTATACTTTTAGGGTAATCGTTTTGAAGTGAAGCTGCTTTACCGATTGTGAATTGTTCAATGAATTTCTGCACCATGCTGGGAATGATTGATCTTCAGAAGGGGGAGCAGAAGGGGGCGAGCGAATTTTTTATTACACCACTCTCCTATTTCTACTTTTATTTCCGGCTAAATACTTGTCTACTACTTTTTCTACTACTATTTCCTGCTGCTTTTCTACAATTATTTTACTACAATTTTATACTACTATCTACTATTGTGTCACAACTATTTCCACTACTATTTTGTACTACTATTTTCGAATACTATTTTCTACTATTATTTTCGACTACTATTTCCTACTACTTCTCTAGAACTTTCCTACAGTTTCTTCTACTACTAGTCTCCTAAGATTTTCTACTACTTTTTCTACTATTGTGTTACAACTATTTCCACTACTATTTTGTACTACTATTTTCGACTACTATTTTCTACTACTTCTCTAGAACTTTCCTACAGTTTCTTCTACAACTAGTCTACTAAGATTTTCTACTACTTTTCTACTAAGATTTTCTACTATTGTGTTACAACTATTTCCACTACTATTTTGTGCTACTATTTTGTACTACTATTTTCGACTACTATTTTCTACTACTTCTCTAGAACTTTCCTACAGTTTCTCCTACTACTAGTCTACTAAGATTTTCTACTACTTTTCTTCTACTTTTTCTACTATTGCATTACAACTATTTCCACTACTATTTTCAACTACTATTTTCTACTACTATTTTCGACTACTATCTCCTACTACTTCTCTAGAACTTTACTACAGTTTCTTCTACAACTAGTCTACTAAGATTTTCTACTACTTTTTCTACTATTGTGTTACAACTATTTCCACTACTATTTTCGACTACTATTTTCTACTACTATTTTCGACAACTATTTACTACTACTTCTCTAGAACTTTCCTACAGTTTCTTCTACTACTAGTCCAGTAAGATTTTCTACTACTCTTCTTCTACTTTTTCTACTATTGTGTTACAACTATTTCCACTACTATTTGCTACTACTATTTTCTACTACTATTTTCTACTACTATTTTCGACTACTATCTCCTACTACTTCTCTAGAACTTTACTACAGTTTCTTCTACTACTAGTCTACTAAGATATTCTACTACTTTTCCCACTACTATTATAATAGTATTTCTTACTACTTACTTTTCTTCTACTTTTTCTGGAACTTTTCTACTACTTGTTCTATTTCCTATTACTATTCTACTACTATTTTTTTTTCCTCTTCTAATAGTATTTTCTGCTACTTTTCTACTATTTTTTATAATACTTTTCCTACTACTCTCTAACCCACTCGTTCAATTGAAACGCTGCTTGAATTCAAGTTCAAAAGTGTGTAAATAAAAGCAATAAAAGAGCAATCGCTCCCAGATTCGAAAATTATGCTTAGACTAAATTTCACACAAACACAGTAGCTCTGAAGCAAATAAACCTAATAAAAAAAAACCACTAACAGCAGGCGTTAAAGCCGAAGACAACAATGTCATTGCCAGTGATGCCAACAGTCAGACAATTTCTTTCTAGAGAAAACACTAATATTTAGTTGTGTGTATGTGAGTGTGTCCATGTCAAATACAGCTTTGTAATTTTCCTTACTTCCTATTTTTATAATACGTTTTGTGGGCTTTTAAGTGCTATTGTGGCTGCAGTTGAAATGCAATTTTGTGCAAATTGTTAGCAATTTATGTCAAAATTGCAGTATTTATTTGCAGCTCCCATCATTACAAGCTGTTGTGCTCCGGGATCCGGGCTTCGGCATCATCCTTAGATATCGGTCATTTATTCAAGAAAAAGTTAAAACTAAAACGTAGTTAAAATGTACTGCTAAACAGGGTGCGTGGGTCCGATAATCGGCATAGCTAATTTAAAAAGAAAATATACTACACCACTTTACCACCTCTTGGCTAACAAACATTTAATTGGCTTTTAATTATAAAGCCATTGATCAAAGTGTATTTTCATTTCAATGCAATATTTCTTTTATGACATCGCACATTTTCAATTTAGTAACCACAGCAGACGTGTTATGGTATCTGTATAATCCATTCCATTCGCTCCATTTCATTAAATCTTACAAATTGTCTGTCAGCTGTGTTGAAATTTTTAATGTGCCTTGCTATAATTCTTTTTGTGTAAACATTTGTTTTAATGTTTGTGATTATTTTATTTGTTTTTTTTTTTTTTTTTTTTTGATGTTTATATATTTTTTACAACAACATTTTTATTGTTGATTTTAATTGCTGCTCCCAACTTGCTGCTCCTCTCTTTGTGTTTCCTTTTCGTCATTGACCGCAAATATAATTTCCTTTCGGGTTTTGTTTATGGTTTGTGTCACCATCTTTTTTGGTGCTCTTTTTGATTTGCTACTAAGTAATTTGAGTGTGAAGTATTTTGTAAATATATATATGTGTATATGTGTGTTTGTCTGTGTGTTTAAGTACTTGGGTGCAATCAAATCATTGCATATTTCTAGGTGTACCACAATAAACGAAGAATAATTTTTATCATCTGTAATTTGTGCTGAACGATCAATTATTGAGTGTGAAAACATTTGCGTTTATTGGTGGCAATTATATATTTATGGGCATATCCTTGAAAGGGCAAAGGTTGTGTGAGGTTGTGTAAGCTTCGCAAGTAAATTGTAATAAAACTGAACCAAGGACTGGGATATGGTTTTAAGGGCTAGATATGTAAGCAATTATTGTTATTGTATTTGAAATAAATACTCAGTTATTTAATATTAATTTTGTGCGCGGTCAACGCTGAAATTATATTAATTTGGTTATGATAGGCAACAGGTGAAAGGGAATGTATTGATTTATGTAATTTTTCCCTTAAGTCACTATTTTCTTTAGTTGCTCGCCATTAACTCATTGGAAATGTATAGCGCAGCCTTCATTTTAATCGAGGAAGAAGCATTCGAAAGCCTTAATTTACTGTGAAATGGAATTTTTTCAAATATTTTCTACTCACACTGCTAAAAATTTTAGTCAGATCCAAAAACAAAATTGATTTAATACTGTAATAACGGTAAAATATGAAAAACGAGCTCTATTGAAGTTTTCGAAAAAAAATAGTAGAACAACTACCAAGAGTGCACAGTGGAAGTAATGTTATCATATTTTAATAGAAGCCTTATTAAAGAAGCTTAATGGAAGTTAAAATAAACTTATTTAAACCTTCCTAAAACATAGAATCAATCGGAAGCTTTCACTCTTTTTCATGAATAATATCATACGTGTTTGCCTAAAAGTATGCAACAAAAAATTAACATATCCATTATTAGTTGAATAGCTTAAACTTTTATAATACGTTTTAAATGACATATTGGGGTATTTTTTTACGCGCATTTTTAACTAAGTATATACTTATATGTATATTTACTTATGTACATGTATATATATGTACATGCATACGTATATATAATATATAGATGTGTGTATATCAGCACTAAACTTAATCAAAACCGTTTCCTATTTCTTTTTTTGTCCGCAATTTAACTTTTTTCTTGCTTGCTTAATTATTTTCCCTATTTTTACTTATTTTTTTTTTATTTTGTTGCTGTAAATCTCTAGCGCCTTCAATTTATTTTTTATGCTTTATAATATTTATGTGTGCAATAGCGTAAAATGACTTTTACTTTAATTTCCATCAACTACGCCTTCATACTCACTCGCGCATTTGGTATTTATTATTTGTGGTCGAAAGTTGAACGATGCTGCTGCCACTGCTGCTGCACAGTGGTGTGCATGCATCCAATGGTGTAGCAATGTGGAAAGTATAAACCATTTGGTGTGCCTCGCAATGAAACAGGAATACTTTTAATTATGTCAAGGCTGAGAAGGACAATGTCATGTATTTAGAGAATAGCGTCTCAGAAATATAAACAAAAAAAAACCAACAAGTTTCTCCGATCATATCTTATTTGTACTGCTCTTTTGAAGGAAGCATCATCCTCCCTGGATGTGCACCCAAAATATGAAATAGGAGACAACTGCATATAATATAGAAAAGAATACCAACTCAAAATCTGTGACAAGCCTCTTCATTCGACCCAAATATCTTACCGCTGAGCAATTTCTTCATGTTTGGAAACAGGAATTGGTTGCAGGGGGTTAAATCTGGAGAATATGTTAGAAGAGAAAACAATTCGTAACCTAATTCATGCAAGTTTGCCATTGCGATTGCTGACCTGTTGAAAGAGAACCTTTTTCTTCGCTATATGCACTTTTGGTTTCAAATCGACATCGAATCGATCCAACAGCTCTGCCAAATATGCGCCAGTGACCGTTTTACCCTTTTCATCCCAAAAACCTGTCACCATTACCTTGTCGGCCGACAGGAGAACCTTGGCCTTCTTTGGCTTCGGTTCGCCTAGAGAAACCCACAGTTTTGACTGTTTATTGATCTCTGGTGTATGAATCCATGTTCGCGTTAACGGTTACGAAACGGTTTAAAATCTCGTTTTGTATAAAAAATGCTGTCAAACCATTGCGTTTGTTGTCAATTGTGAGCAAACGCTGCACTCATCTTACTGATTGCTTTTTCCAGTCCACGTGATAAACCTATAGCCTCTTCAAGTTCGTGTACTTCACGTCGCTGATCATACAATATCACACCGTGGATTTTATTGACCATTTCTTGTGTGATGACCTCAATTAGGCGACCCAGAACGTTCGCCGTCAGTTGTGCAATTAAGATTCGCCAGCATGTATAGAAGAATCTATCAGGTACTGTGCTCCACTGTGCCCTGTCATATTTCGAACTTAAGGAAGAGACAAATAGAAAAACAGAGACGACGAAAAAGTCATCAAGGCAATGACTTAACAACTTCAGTGACAAGTTTCATTTCGTTCTGGCTCTTGTTGCTGATGATGTTGTTTTTGCTGGCAGTTAATGTTGGTGCTGTTGCTTTTGTAGTTGCTGGTGCTACTGCTGCTGTTGCTGTACATACTAAGTGCCACTTCATTTTGAATTTTGTTATATTTATATTTTGGTTTCGATGCTTATTTCCTTCTCACAATTTTTACTATGTACAATCATTTGTTTCTCATTGAGTTTTAGCTGCTGTGTTTCGACAGTGATTTGACGAAAACGACAAAGACGAAAAATAAATAACAGTAGAAAAGGAAAATAAATTAACTGTTACAAATGCGAATGAATTATGACAACAAAAACATCAAATACTTGCACATACTTATACACACATATAGTGCATATGTACATAATTAATATGTATGTGTTGAATACGAGTATATGGTATGTACTATGAATGTATAAGTTCTGTATGTAAATAGAATCACAAGTGTAAGTAAGGATGTGTATTTGCATGAGGCGTGTCACAAATGATGAGCTAATAATTGAGGCGTTTTCCCCAAAAGTTCCCAGCACAATGAATTGCATTTTTTTTTAGGAAAAGTTAAAAGTTTGGTATAACATGTCGTATGAGTAACATTTGAATGCGCTACTTACATAAATTTAAATCGATTGAAGATTTTATTTGGTGAAACACTGGACAAATATATATTCTTGGGAATGTAGGTAATAAATTGGCGCAACAGCGTGTTTTATCGGAAGAGAATTTCGGAACTTTCAGCACAATTTTCGATTAGCCTTCATTTTACGCGAATTTATTTTTTTATTTTTTTTTTTTTTTTGGATTTTTTTTTTTGGAAAAAAAAGGGCTTAATAAGGCCTCACAAATAGAAACAAAATGTAGTAAGTGTACACACACTTTTGGCCTAAACAAAAATCTCTAAGGATGATTGGGCAATTAACACATGCATCACTGTTCGGATCGGATCTAGTAAGTATATTTATCTAGTATATTTTAGTCAAGTCTTTCTTATTGACACACAAATGGAAAGTAATTTCTAATTGTGTTCATTCTAAATAATGAAATATTACATCTATGCCAACCTTGCACATGAGAATTGGCACTGAATGCGCCTGGATAGTTTCTAACTAATTCATCCACCTCAATCCACCACCCTCAATATTCCCGAAAACCCATATGAAGTTCACCCGAATATTTTGAAAAACTAGTTTTTCCTTATATTGAAAGACTTTATAATTGAGTCGTAAGCCTTGATAACAGCTTCATGATCTGCGTCTTTGAATAAATCTTTTGTTTTTTGTCACCCTACAGCAGTCTATTATCCTAGTTTCTTTATATATACATACTTCAATATTTATCCTTACAATTTAAAGCTTTACACCCTCCACACTTAAATCACTTGGCTCTAAAATTATTGTATCATTATATAAGATTTAAATAATAATATTCTGAAATGTCTATTCAATGCAAAGCAAAACAAATAAAAAACAAGCTTTTAATACGAATTAATACGATAAAACCTTTCTCTGACTTTTGGCAACTAAAAAGTAAAAACGAAAAAAAAAAAAATTTAAAAACACAAGCAATTAATTTTACTAACGTAGTAGATTACAATGGTAGGTAGTAGGTTAAACTACTATTATAGGATTATCATTATGTTTTGAATGCGTATGTGTGTGTGTGTGTGTGTATGTTTCTCCTCTCCACTTTCGAAATTATTAATCACTTTTACTTTTTGCGCACTTATCAACAAAAACATTTTTATCGCCTACCATCCGAGAAAAAGCATTTTATTGTGTGGTTTTCGCTGGAAGCAAGCGCTGACAGTGATGCTCGTGCTGATGATGTTACATTGAGGTGAATGCGATGATGTTGATGTTGTTTGTGACAGACACAGTGACGGTGGCAGTGGCGGTGGCAATGACGCAGCTAACTTATTTATAGTTTAGAGCAGCAATCAAGTCAAACTTTTGTCATTTATGTTCGTTTTTGAAAATTTAAATTTTAATTGAGTTTCCTTCTACTAGATCAACTTCTTCTTTTGTATATAGTACATGGCAAACTGCTCCACACGCTTCCAAAAACCACCTCCGCCCCCTCCCAATTTACTAACCCTTTCAATTTAAAACTCAACCATGTTCCTGTGTATATTTTTGATGTTATTGTACTGTAGTGTTTTATTTACATACATACAAACGAGAATGTATGTAAGTAAGACTGTCTGTCTATTGGTTGTTGGGCTGCTTGGCAAGTGCCGAATGCTAAAAAAAAGTTATAACAAAATGCTTAACTAAATGAAGAAAATAGAAATATTTTAACTAGTATATGTTGTTATTTTCGTTATTTCAACTTAATTTTAATGGAAATTGTTTTATGTATATCTACATGAAAATATTTTACCATATTATTACTTATACATATTTTATAGTTATTCTTCTCTTATTCATATCTAAATAGGTTATAGTTGGTTATAAAGCAATAAAAAAATTCTACAACTATTCCATGCTATTATTTTACTATGCTTAACATGATGAAACCTTCAGTTTTTCTACTACTATTCACATTTTTTTTCTTTAGTTTGGAGCTCCCGAGGAAATATTTAACGCTTTTATGTATGATGCCAAGGCTGCTACTAAAGTGAGGTGAACAAATTTTGAAATATTCTCATTATTAAGAGCATAAATGGCAGTAGTGAACCGAGAAGTCCTATAATCAGTACGTTAACAAATACTAGTTTTCATTTGGCCTGAAACCATTCTTAATTTTTTAACTAAATGGCAATTTACGAATAACATTCCATTGTACAAATTATGATTCCATGAGATGGATGAGATATTGCTCCTTAGAGTTTGCAAGTATTGAGGTGAAACTCAAGTTAATGAAAAGGATTATTATAGAAATTCTTGATAATCTGAACCCTTTCACTGGATTTATCCAATATCTAGTGTACATGGAACAATGTGAAAACTTCATTATTAGATTTTATTGACATTTGTAAAACCAGTACTGAAGTTCATATATTAACCCATATAATTCACAAATCCAGTGCAAGAGCTAAACTCTAACAAATATTATATTAAACTATATATTAAAATTGATTTTAAATTATGTATAAACATTATAGGAAACAATAATGTTTCAAGCTCTATTAAGTCCTTAGAAGATCATAGAAACGTGACTTGCTTTACTTTAATCTACCGGTATTTTCAATGTAGATGTTCTGCTGGGAGTGCGCAGTTTGATGCTACCATTTCGTGGTTTACACGAACAGCAAGTTGAAACCATTCATTCCACGTGGGCACAACTTTTCAATGCTCCACACATTACTTCTCTCTGTCATACTGCTTCCCGCAAATATTTGTCCTGATTGTTATATCCTTTCCAAATTCAAAGTAACAATCACAATTACTTCTCCCGCTTTCCTCCTTTCTATCTATGCTCTTTTTTCAAGCAACACAATGCTTTGCCGTCATAGGTGTACTCACCTGTCGGTGGGTTGATTGGTTGTTAAAAAAGTTAGAAATATTTAAAATTTTTGTCAAATCTAAAAGTGTGTGTTTTCAAGAAATAAGTATTCATAAATTTTGTCAGCACCTATCATTTGAAGCCTGATTATCAATGAGTTTAAATATATCTTGAGAATCACAGGGCATTTGCCCTAAAAATACCGAATATGCTGCAAAGTCGAATACTCCATTCACATTGGCGGCAGATACACGAACATATGACTGCAAAGTGCCGTTGGGTTCAACAGTCGCTTTGTAATCAGCTACTTGATTAAAACGAAAGCGACAGTAGCAGCAGCAGCAGCAACACAAACTCAAATAGCTCTCTTCACTCTCTCTCTCTCTGTCCCTCTCTTGTTGCTTTGAAAATTAAAACTAAGTTTAATGCTTCATACACATTGGCGATGCCAGCTACATGACCACATCTGCCTAATTATAAAAACACACATTCTTATGGAGATGATAATTTTGGAGACGACACAACCACGTATCCACCCACCACAATTGTGGTTTTCGCCAATTTAAATCAATTAATTTGACAAGCAACAAAAGGTAAAACAAGAGAGAGAGACAGAAAAGAACTAATTCGACAAGCAACAAGAGACAAAAGAAGGTAGAGTGTGAAAAGAACTGCTTACGTTTTTACTGCTGCTGTCGCTTTCACTGCGATCAAATAGCTGACTACAGGGCGACAGTTGAAGTCAATGGCAATTCGTAGTCATGTAGCTGCTGTCGTCAACTTGTTTGCAGTATAAATTTGCGACAGGAACAATTGTGGTCGGTAGTCACGTAGTCGTGTTGTTGTGTTTTTAAAATTTGACAGATGTAGTCGTTTTAGAAGCTGCCATTGTCAATGTGTATGGAGTATAAATCATGAGAAATTTCCAATCATTTCCGAACCACATTCCTTTTAAAAGTATGAGCCATTCATGAAGACTTCTAGTAAACTTGGGAGTTTTTTATGTATAGCTTAATATAATTCTAATAGGCTAAATGAATGATAAAAGTGCATAATATAGTCTGCGTTTGGAAAGAAACTCCCAAAGAGTTTAGTTTGAGGTGTAGTTGGAGGGTTTTTGTGGCCAACAAAATTTTTCGTCTGTTTATACTAAATAACTTTCCTTTAGACAATAAAAACGATAAGCATCAAATTAAATATTTGCTAGAATAGCCTTTTTCTAACGCCGTTTTTCTGATTTTATGAACCTGATATGATGGTCCGTCTTCAGATTTCAGCTAAGCGACCTCGCAAGCGCGATTAAATAAAATTTTACAATTTAAGAACTCGTGGGTGAAGTGAAACTTATCACGGCCAACTTGTTTCACTTCTACACACCAATCCGCTTTTTACGTTTTCTATGTTTCCTCACGTCCTCTTATTTCGATATTCTTTCTAAAGCAACTTTTTGAAGAAATCAATTCAATGAAAAATATAATTTATTTCAACACAGAATTCTCATGCGAAATGTCTTTCTTTCCTTTTTAATATGAGAGAAAGTATCATAAAGTAACGTAACAACTCGGTAGACAGTGAGAACTGGTATTGTGATCAGACTTTTTTCATAATAAGTATATGGAAAATTAGTTGTATATGGATAAGGCATATGCAATACAAACAAAGATATCGGCTCTCTCAATATCCACAATGTCGCTTCTTGCAGGAGTGGATCTTATTTATTATCACTTTTGTTTGCGCCGTTTCACTCCTCACCACTCCATGTGTTATAGCGTAATATTTCGATTTTATTCCTCAATAAAGAGAGTGAGAGAAATGAGTTTGTTGTATTTTTTTAAGTTTGCATAGAGAGCAAAACAAAATAAAATAGTTCGTCACACAAACAACACCCAACAACAATGTAATACGAACACATACGATACACACTATGTAATCTCAACGATCGCCGTTGAAACTGCAAATCCGCTTATAGGAACGTCCACTTCAATAGGAAGTGGAATTCAATATTCAATTCAATATTATATTGTCGCATACGTCATTGTAAATCTTAATCAAATACAACAAATCAATTCTTAAATGAAATTTCTTATAGACAGTTTTGCAGTTACAAGAACGATATACATACATATACACACACACACATCCATTCACACATTCAAGTATTTACTTTTGTATGCATACTCAAAGAACAATGCAGTAACATAATTATCAAAGGTAATAACCAACAACAACCAAATACTAACAACAAAAACACAGAACACATGTGAAAAAAAAGTAAAAAAGAGCAGAAATACTCTAATAATGAAATGCATTGTGGTCGTTGTTGTTTTTGGCAGGTGTAAATGACAAACGAAATCAGGTTATACTTAAGCAAGTATGTATGGTAGGTAGTCGTATGTATGAATGTAATCACTAGTGCATACAACAACAAAACAGTAAATAACAAAAAAAAAAAAAAAAAAGAATAGAAATTGAGAAGAAAAAACCAAAGCATTCTCATGCAAAATACGAATGTCAGGTGCATGCAACAACAGCAGATTGCTCTTCACTATTTTTGCTTATTTCTATTTATGTACCATTGGGTGTATGACATACACCCAACGGTGTTGCTAAGAGCTTCAAAATACATACTGGTGTAAACTTTAGGAACTTGATATTCCGTCCTTTAACAAAAACGGTCCAGGAAGAGACCGTTGCACAATACGCGCATATGATGATGTTTAATTATATCCAATGCACAATGTTTTTCTATTCTGTGTATTCACTTTGTGTCCAGTAGTTTGCAAGATAATGGCAGAAATGTCTAAAATCAGTGTAATTTATTTACTACGCAGTGCAAATATTACTCAATTAAATTCACATGCCATTGTCAAACACGTGAGTCATGCCATGGAAGGGTATGAAGTGATTATATGAGAAAAGCACAATTGAAATCTGCATCCAAAAGAAGTGCATTTAGCTGCGCATCAAAGCGGAAGCGCATAAAACTTTACCATAGGATGCGAGCAGCACGAATGATATGAGTAGATGAGATGTCTTCATATCAACAAAAACAGCAACATGCAACAACAGCTAACAATGTTTAACAATACCGCAACAACACTATCACTCACACATACAAACCTGTAATGTGAATTAGTGAACCCAGCAAAAATTAGTAAGTAACAAAAACTACGGGAAATGTATTCTATGCTAAGTGCCCTGTTGCTAAAACGAAACACTCTAGTTCAAGATTAATTATTTTATATACTTACTTAGGGGATTGAATAAGAGGACTGATGAAAATGGTCGAAGGCTTAATGATACAGTATAAAATAATTGTGAAATCTTCTTTTCTTCTTTTAAATAAAATATGCTTATGTACTTACTTTTTAAATGACAGATAGACAGGTACTTAAAGTGATCGCTATGGGTCCTAAGGGTGTAAGTCATGCTGTTGCCGCCACTATAACTTAACCTAAAGCAGTGTTCGGCACCACTTAGATCGCAGAGCGCTCTCTCAGAAAAATAAGTAGCCGAGCTCGCACGAGCAATACACGATGGCTGCCGATATTTACACGCATGTGGAAATGCAAAACCAAAGAGCGTATCATTCGACATCTGACCGCAAAGCGAGCAGAACGTTATTATGATTTGTATTACTCTCACTCAGTGACACATACAACGACAACTGTTTGAATGTGTTAATTTGCCGAACATTGACCTAAAGTTTTACTAAATTTTAGATGATGAATTTAATAAAAAAGTTTTGTAGAATTTGATGGAAACTTAAAGTGTTACCAAGTTTGAAGCAAAATTGCTGTAAATTATCAGAAAATGTTACCAAAATTGAGGGAGGTAAAAGTGCTGCCAAGTTTGAGATGAAAGTGCTGCAAAAAGGATGAAATGAACATCGCCTCTGTTAAAAAATGACTTAATAATTGAAACTGCAAAAAATGTTAATTAGTTTTGGTGTGTAAAGGTCTATAGCGGCGGTATGAATATCATTATACAGGAATGAAACATCAAATTATTTTATCGTATCCCCAAAAGCTCGCTATATGTAATAACCTTTAAAGCATGCTTCACTTCAGGAAAGTGCATATCAAATGTTTAAAACGTAGAAGTGTTGAGAATGGTGGATCTTGGGATTGATTTCGTGATGTTACTACTTCTACTACTACTATCTACTACTATTTCTATGACTCTTCTACTACTTTTCTAGTACTATTTTTACTTTACTTTTTTACTTTGCTAGTGCTAATACGCCCCTCCCCCTCCCCACTCCCGCTTCTCGCAGAAAATGCTTTAATGAACATTTACCCGGTGGCACAGTGATTCGTCGCAGAGACAAAATCCATATTGTCAAAACCAAACAAATTTAATTTCATTTTAAAGGTAAGACTCCAAATGAAAATAACCCCAAACCAAATAACCAAATAATAACAAACCAGGCAAAAATATTATTAGTGTAAGTGCAAAGAGCAGTTAAATATCGAAACAATTGTCACAAAAATTTTCGACGTTCGACTTTAATTTTTTAGTCCGCTGCGTAAAAACTATCTGGAATATAAGTTTTTCACGATACCTTGCCGAAAGTTTTAGTTTCATATTAACAATTTATCGAGAACATTTTTGGTGTTATTTTTTAAGCAAGATTTGAAAAGTGAAACATCCTGCATTGTTTCTAAAGTTAAGTATTTTTTAAACATAACCACTGAAATTTAAGAAATTTTAAAAGGCATATTTCTTTATCGGAAATAATTTAAAAAAAAAATCCCAATCATGCTAAAAAATAAATTAAAATTAAAAAAAATAAACATCAAAGTATTCCATGAAAATTGTTTATCTCTCTGAAAAGTCTCATATGAACATAACTAAATAAAATAAATTTGCAATCAAGAAATATCGTCAAAATCAAGGAGCTCCTTACATTTTTCCCTATTGATGTATGGCCTCAAATCACTGCGCGTTCGCTACGTATACTTTTTTTTATTCTTATATCACATGTTGTCAAGTGGCGTGGTTCCTTAGTGTTAAGTAGCACTCAATGTGTTAACTCGATGTAACGGTTCTTCGTATATAATGCTGGTACCATACGCTCTTGCACTTCTTCGCTATTTTCCAACCTACACTTTCATCGTAACATCCATTTCACACTATTCCTATAAATGGATAATTATTACTTTTGAATGAATCCCTTTAAAATCAATGACACATTTTTTTGCTGGGCATGTGATATTCGGAGACCATGTGTGCGTGTGCACAAAACAAAACCCATACCCGAAGATTTTAACGAATGATGACAGCTCAATAGTAGAAAAAAACAACGAAACAAAACAAAGTGTGTAAAAGAGTAGGGCTCGGTGGGCGAAAATAGAAGATTACAAAAATTAATAGAAAAAATATGAGAAAAAAAATGAGAGAGAATCTCGAGAAAGAGCGATTGTAGTTACTTTTTGGGCTGTGGCTGGTGAGAGAGTCAGAAAAAATTTAACAAGAACAACAAAATGTACATGATAACAACAAAAACTACGTATGTCATGTAAAAATGTTGTAATGTTGTTAATGCTTTTGAATTGTAAATGCAAAAATAATAATAATAATAATAATACTTGTGCATTCCATTGCATATGATGATAATTGAAATAGGCTCGCAGTTGGAAACCTTTGCAGCAATTGAAGCAAAATATTGTTGGTCTAAAAACACATTTGTGTATAAGTTAAGAAAAGGTTTGTACATCATCATCACACAAACTTGGCACATGTTCTTGTAAATTTTTCGCGCTCACATTTCGGTTTAAGAGCAACATTTTGAGGCTACTTCATTTTGCTCTTGAATTTGAAAAATCTCCAAAGGCATACCATTTTCTAACTGGGAATAACACGAAATTTAATACAAAATGACAGCGCATGTTTCATGCTCTGCTCCTTTAAACCGTTGAATCGCTCACATTCTCACGTTCTCACGTTCTCTACTCGCACTCGCACTCTCACGCTCTCTACTCGCACATTCCTATGCATGCTTCCTTGAGAAGCTGCAACGCGACAAATCTGTATAAAGCTCTCAATTGCTTTCCCTTTCCTATTGTTGTTGGTGCTGATACCAATTTTGAGCTCAAGCAAGAATCTCTACATGCATTTACTGAATAAGCTGAATGATGATATCTGCGTGTGTGTGTGTGTGTGTGTGTATGTGTATGTGTGGTTGAAGGATGCTAGAATGCGACTACAACGTTTAGCTACAAAAACAATATTTGCGTCAGTATGATTCTTGTGATTTTTCGCACAGGACATCGGAGACTTCGCTGAGAAGCACAAAACGCGAGCAAAAGCGACGCGACGCATAAACGGGAAAAAAACGAATGTTTATCCAGTCAGTGTTTGTGTGTGTATGTGCTAAGGAAAAACAAACCGAAATGTGTAAAAATTATTAAGGTTTAAATAATTAAAAATATTAGCCAGTAGTAAGCTGTGTGCTAAAATTAAAATACTTTGTATGGTTCTATTTAAAAAAATTGATTAAACAGAAAAAAAAAGTGTGCCATATACACATATGCAAATATGGCATACCTTTTCATAGAGAAGCAGACCAGCAGCATCCAAACTCATCGCTTCAGTGGCTGATGTCAAATGTAAACTGTCAAATACACACATACACTCACACAGCTCATGAGACAAAAGCTTTGTTGTCAAATTCTAACTTGTGGAGACTTTTATGCGATTTCGCTTTTAGTACTAATTTTGTACTAAAGCAGATAGACGTCATTTACGAAGCGACAGAAAACTGAGAAAAATATAAACAATAACAAAACAACAAATTGATATATTGACATTTACAAAAAAAAAACATTTACAAAATTACCGGCTGCATTTATGCGAATGGAAAAACATAGTTTCCAAAAGTAATACTTGCAAGCCCTTTTTCCACCTACTCATTTCCCAATACAGGCTAAACTCTTTGATACATTTTTATGTTTCAGTGCAATTTATTCAATGTGACGCAATCTAAATGCGCTGCGTGTGACGTAAGCAAATAAACAAATTCTCGTGACGTAGACAGAGCGAATGCCGGTTGCCTTTCTATCATAAAGTCAAATCATCAGCGCGAAAATGCTTCAAACTTCCTGGTGTTCATTTTGGCATAATTTCAAAATTCTCGGTGTATTAATTATATTTTTATTACTTTGTGAGAGCGTTAACGCAAATCCGGATGCAAAACGTTTATACGATGATCTGCTTAGCAATTATAATCGATTAATTCGCCCGGTTAGCAATAATACGGATACGGTGCTTGTGAAATTGGGACTGCGACTATCACAGCTGATTGATTTGGTAAGCGAAGCGAATATTGAAAATAGCATTACATAATCAGAAAGGAGAGAGTAGGCGTAGTTACTTGACTCGTACGGCCACAACGCAGTAGGCTCTGGTAGGAGACGAGGTTCACTGTGACAGACAGTGGCCGCCGTGGTAGTGTTTTAGACTGTTACGCAGGGTGTCAGGTATTGAAGCTCGTCAAAATCAGATATTTTGCAAAGTCTCCGAATAGGTTTTGAAAATACTGTCATTTTTAACGTAAGTTTATATATTTCTTTTATAACTTCTATGTTTATTTGCCTAGCGGAGGAACCTTTCCCAATATTATTCATAACTTGAAAACTAAGTCGTAAATCAATAATTACCACTTAATATTTTCAAAATATGCTATTGCCATCTTCAAACCTAAGCACCAGGAAATTCAGTCGAAATTTTATTCAAAACTACTCATAACTCGAAAACTAAGCTGAAAATTAAAAATTAACACTTAATTTTTTAACATGTTTCATTTCGTCCAAAACAATGCAATTTTCATCTCTAAATTGAATCGCACACCGTCAAATATTCTGGGAATTCAGTCAAATTTCTATTTGAAACTAGTGGTACGGTACCTCGAAAACTAAGCACAAAATCGAAAATTATCACGTAATATTTTCAACTTTTTTCAGTCCGAATATAGTATTTCCCCCTTCAAATATTGACACCTGAGGAACAGTAATCTTCGCCGCCAAGCAGTCATTAAAGACCTAGACTAGATCTTGAACAATCACTTCCAAACTGACTTTACTTACTTTTAATGGCACAACAGCCCATGAAGGGCCTAGGCCGAGCTTTTCGCAAACTGACATCTCTCGCAAAACTCAACATTCCTACCAGCAAAAACAGCTAAACGATTAATTGGGTTCCAGGTGCTTTCGGAATGAAATAGCGAGAAAAGTTGCAGCCACTTTCTTGGAAAGCATCAAAATTAAACTGTGGCATGGGACAAAACCTATTCAAACCATCCAGAACAAAGAAACAAAGGGTTTCAACTATAAATCCCCTTGCTAAAGCAAATTACTTAAATTATAAAAGTCTTCAACAATCTATGATTATTCTCGCATAAAATATTTTTTGATTTTTAACGGGGCACTGTAGCGAACTTCCCCAGAATTTACTGGGTGAAAGTGCTACTTTGGACAGGACTCGATGTAATTCTTCGCGGCATCGTGTAGTGAGCTGTAGTTAATCCACGAAGTGTTGACATTCTCTAAAATTAGAAATTCCCTGTAAATGATATCAGAAATCAACACGAGAATAATTTTATTTTATATAGATGTTGACTCCAGAAAAGTTTACAGCTCCTATACGGGAAGCCCTGCGAATATAAGATATCGCAAAGTAAGATGGAGAGAGTCCATCAAGCACGACCTAAGGCAGCAAAGCCACATTCGGAATAGAACTGAAATCTGATATTAGTGACTTTTCGAATTCCATTAAATCTAAATAAATGCAAGGGGAATAAAGCTAATATTACTTGAAAAGAACAATCAACTAATCAAGAAAATAGCATGAAATAGTTAAAGTGATTTTCCACTTTATCAAAGTGAATGTAAAAATAAATCTCTTCTCTCTGCACAGCTTAAAAATCACACTCTCATAGAATAATATAATTTTTGCAGCTGCGATTTTCCTTTTGCACTTACACTTACACAAAGCTTAAAGTAAATTGAATTTTCAATTTTCCCATTCTATATTGTTTGGCTTTTTCTTCTTGTTGTTGTTGTTGCAACATTTATTCTTTTTTTTTTTTTTTTTTTTTTAGAACAAAATTGATTTTATTTGTAGCCATTTTTTCGCATTCGATCAATTGAACTTCAAATAACTTGTCAGCGACAAATGGCAACAGCAATTGCAGCAGTCACACACACACACACACCCACATATTCACAAATACATACGCCATTGCACATAAATACCTTCACACAAAGTGAAAATAATTGAGTGCACTGGGAGAAAAAGACGACGGCAGATGTGTGGGTGTGGTTGTGGGTGTGTAGCAAAGAGTCCAGTTGCCTTTTAAACATGAAATTGTCATAATAACAGTTGAAAAAAAAAACATCTTGGCAACAAAATTAAAAATCGATTACACAAAAGTAAAGAGCTATTAATTTTAAAGAAAATTAAAGTATACTTTGAAGCAGTTCGTTTGCTGTTTGAAAAAGGAACTCAAATACGAATTTTTTTGCTTATATCCTTTGCGTGTTTTTCAGTACTGTAGATTTCATTGTATTAATTTTCCAAGACCATTAAACTCATTGATGAGGATAACTGCAAAGCGAAACACGATGTGCAATGCTACATTAAATTCCTTTCTCGAAGCGTAGTTCCAATTTAAGTTACATCTCTTAACTTTTCTTGGATTTAAGCGGTACAGTGTGTCTTTAGAAGATTTTATAGAGAAATTATATACATTGGATTTTAATTTTAATTAACCAGGTTTATTTTAGTTAAACGTCGTATCAACAACGATGTTCTTGGATGTTACAATCCAAGGCATAAGACCTGAACTGCTTTGGAACCTTTATACTAACTTGAAATAAAAAACGGCAGGTTTAGCTCCTTTCTATACAATAATATGCTGATACTACTTAGGATAGTCCGCTGAGATCAATTCCAATATGATTTTTTAAATCATCCGCAACGTTATTGGACCCAGCAATACCCTCATTTACAAATTGTAATGCAACCTTTTTGTGCCATCAACTTAAATGAATCAACATGATTTTTTTTGGAAGTATTTGATTTGGCAACTCAAAATGCAGCAAATAGGAGTAAGTCTTATAAGGACAAATGGGAAATAAATCTTATGAGTCTTCTACATAGGCAAAGGCCATGCCACTAGGCAGAAAAAGGGTGGTATACAAAAATTAATCGTGATACCTTTCATATATAAAAACGAAGCTACCACAACTAAAAAGCTGAAATCACTTAAGTTTCCACTTTACCGCTTTTTAGATCATATTTTTTGATGTGGACTATTAAATGTGGAGGCTTGGGTTTGGACATCGGAAGTAAATGAAGGAGATAGACGAGACAATGCCTACATTGCCAACGGATATTTTTCCGAGTGAATTAATCAGTTGATATGTGTGAATCTTGCTCACACACTCTCAACGTACGGCAAAAGTTAAGAGTTGGCCAACTTCTTTCGTTAGTTCAACGTATACGTTGTGTATATGTCACAACACATCTTTCATCTTCTGTTAATGGCAAAACAGCCCACGGAGGGCCTAGGCCGTGCTTTCGCTTCTCGCATCCACTCATGTTGTGCGTACTATATTTGTACATTTTGTTTGCCATTGCCTACCAAGAGATGGTGCTCAGTACAAAAATTGTTTTTTCTACTTTTTGACATTGCCTGTGTAGAGATTCGAAGCCCGAATACACTGCGTAGCAGCCCAACGCACTACCAACGACAGCAACTACAACAGATAAGATTTCATATAAGTTACCTTAATTTTTAATTGTATACTTCACCCTCAAGCACACAACGAACTTTTTGTTTCAAGGGCAACAATTCTCGAACTTCTTTTCCATATCTTCCATCTCATCATTCACTATATTTGAGCACAAATATTTCTCGATTCTTTTTAAATTGTTCTCCACTGTCGACGATTGTTAAGTTGATGTTGCATTAGAAAGTAATAAAATTTCTTAAATCTTTTCCAACTTGACAGACAACAACGGAAACGTAAAATACATTAGATGTTCATTGCAAATTGGTAATTGTGCAACAACAACAACAATCAATACAACGACATCTAGCGACTGGCAATGGTGCACACAAACAAGGAAGAATAAAGATGCTTCAAGTGTAGCAACGAAATAAATTTAGCAAAAACAAAAGAAAAGGAGCATAAAGTAACTACAGCTCCGCTAGATGCAAATCCATGCACTTCACTCACGCGAAAATTAAATTTAATTTTACTTCGCAATTCCTTCAATTGAACAGACAAGTGACACTAACGTCCACCACTTGAATTGAGCAAATGGAATTACTACAGAATTTTCTTTTCTTTTTTTTCTTGTATTTATTTAAAAGGATTTTTACTATTTCGAAATTTATATTGCCTTCAAATGTAGAGTAATTGACAGTAAACAAAATATTATACATATAGTATAGGTATATGTATGTAAGAATACAAAAGAATATAATAAAGAAGGGAATGACGAATTCAGTGTTATGAAGTGACTGCTAATTTAAGATTCTCACCTCATGCATTATGAACTTTTTCAGAATCTGAAGGATCAAATTTTAACGACAAACGTTTGGCTGGAACATGAGTGGCAGGATCACAAATTTAAATGGGATCCTTCCGAGTATGGAGGCGTCACCGAGTTGTATGTACCATCTGAACATATATGGCTGCCGGACATAGTCTTGTATAACAAGTGAGTTAAATCACATCAAATTCAAAACACATTCAAATCAAATACAAATCAAATACAAATCAAATACAAATTAAATTCAAATCAAATTCAAATCAAATTCAAATCAAATTCAAATCAAATTCAAATCAAATTCAAATCAAATTCAAATCAAATTCAAATCAAATTCAAATCAAATTTAAATCAAATTCAAATCAAATTCAAATCAAACTCAAATCAAATTCAAATCAAATTCAAATCAAATTCAAATCAAATTCAAATCATATTCAAATCAAATTCAAATCGAATTCAAATCAAATTCAAATCAAATTCAAATCAAATTCAAATCAAATTCAAATCAAATTCAAATCAAATTCAAATCAATTTCAAATCATATTCAAATCAAATTCAAATCAAATTGAATTCAATTCAAATCAAATTCAAATTCAAATTCAAATTCAATTTCAATTTCAATTCAATTCAATTCAATTCAATTCAATTCAATTCAATTCAAAACAAATTAAAATCAAATTCAAAACATATTCAAAACAAATTAGTATCAAATTCAAATCGAATTCAAATTCAAATCAAAACATCTTTAATTTCAGTGCCGATGGTGAATATGTGGTAACAACAATGACCAAGGCAATATTACATTATACGGGAAAGGTGGTCTGGACGCCACCTGCCATTTTCAAATCATCCTGCGAAATAGATGTACGATATTTTCCATTTGATCAGCAAACGTGCTTCATGAAATTTGGCTCGTGGACTTATGATGGTGATCAGGTAATCAGAAAAATTTTGGGCAATTACTTTATTTACTTTACTTCATTTTCCACAAATGAAATCGCACAAATTAAAACTAAACTTCCCAGAACAGTTCGCAAAATGTCCTACATATAAAAGAAATATTCGTTTTTAATAACATTTTAAGTAAAACATTGGAAGGGATGTACCCATTTGCCAGGCACAAAGAAAGCAAACACGAAATTTCTTCTGCAAAAGTTGTTAAAATAATAGAAAATTCTTCGTAATCCTGAGGAAAAAAAAAAACACCATGTGTGCTCATTGTCTGCGATTGTCAGAAAAACGGTGCGCATATCCATAAATTAAAGCAGACATAAGTTAGAAAATATGGCGGCGCACACACTTCCGTTTCTTGTTTGTCCATACAATTTAATTGTTACTTAGTTACAGTTTTAGCTCAATGTCGAATTTGTTGAACACTCCCACTCCAAATAGAGTGACGCCCGCCCACTTGCTTTTATACTCGCTCTCTCTCTCTCTCTCTCTCTCTCTTCTTGAAAGGAAAAAGGAGAGTCTATCTCCGTGTGGTTTTCTGGTCTTGCTTTTCTTATTTACTGTTCGATAAATCATTTAGAAGAAATTTCTTCCCTCTTTGTTTACTTTTGCAGATCGACTTGAAGCACATAAACCAGAAAAATGATAAAGACAACAAAGTTGAGGTTGGCATTGATTTGCACGAATATTATCCCAGCGTGGAATGGGACATTTTGGGTGTGCCTGCCGAACGACATGAAAAATATTACCCATGCTGTGCTGAACCATATCCAGGTAGGTTGCTAAAAAACTCAATTCAACATAAATATTATTATTGTGAGATCAACTGGAGTATAGAAACTAAATATATAAAGCATTTTTATCTGCTTTTGTTGCGATGGCTAAAAACTTGAACTCCCTCCCGCAACCGTCAATTTATTTTTGAACCATTCACATGACCTTTAAGCTTTCTTGCTTCCTTGTGACTTTTAATCGCACACTCACAGACATACTATACACACACATTTTAGCAATAGTCTGATATAGACTCGTAAATTTAATATTTGATATTATATTTTATTGTATTTATGTTGCAATAACGATTTGGTTTGTGCTTTTATTTCTCTTCTTTTCAGTTGCATTATCTTTTTATTCTTGTTGATTTATGATGAATGACTTTTCAGTGACACTATGACATGTCATCTGAATGTGTGAGTGTGTGTCGATGTTGACAGATTTGCTACATTCTACTTAAATTTGCAGTCAGAAACAATCGCAAACACACATTCTATGTTTTTTCATGTACAGGCAATATAATGAACTCTATATATTATATATCAAATGTTTACTATGGCATTCCAATTTTATATTAATACAAGTACAAATTTGTAGTGTGTTGTATGCGCGTGGGTGTGTGTTTATGTGTGTTTGTGTGGGTATGTGTGAGAGTTTGATTGCATTTGAAAGCATACATATTAAATGTATAAAAGAATATTCCACTAGGATTTCACATTTGTCAAGTCAAGCATACATATTTCAGCATGATTGTATTCAGTGAATATATGTGTCCGTGAGTGTGTGTTTGTATATGCGTTTATGTTTATGTATTGGTGTGCATACAAATAATACTCAATGGAATTTGTCTCGATTTCAGTTCATTGCATTTCTCGTTTTATTTTCGGTGTGTGTTTTTTTTTGTTTTATGAAAAGAGAATTTTCGACTTTACTGCTGGGATTTTATAATGAAAAATATTTTATATTTTCGCCTCTTTTTTTAATATTGACGAAAAATGCATGCGAAATAGAGGACTTGAAAGGAAGTGGGGAGCATCAAGTAGATTCAATTACTTATGAGTGTATGTAATTGCGTAATGCATTCAAGCATTCATTCATTCGTTCACCCGGTCATTCATTTAAAATAATAATGCAAATACATATGTTTTTATTAATACATTATATTAAGTAAATATTATAAAGCTTAATTATGAAAAATGAAATAGAAATTTTGTTATTCTTCTCCGTCCTCAGTTATTTCTACTTACTGCTCTCACAAAATTGTATTTCCATTTTCGTCCGCTAAAATATTATACATCGTTATGCTGTCAACAAGGAAGAAAATGTTTCCAAATTAATTTTCTAACATTATAATATCATTTTCAATGTAAATACTTAGTATTAACACTAAGTATTTAGAACTTCTACTAATAGCTCAAGACTGCCTGAAAGTATGCATCGTTTTTCATTAAAACTGAAGATGATATTGTTACTTTTGTATTCATTATACCTGATTTGGCAACACGCCATTCAATTCTCTACGAATCTGAAGTGATCATTATTGATGGCTTTTGAAGCAGTACTGCTATTTCAATGACTGCTCCCGAATGGAATTGGAAAATAGTGGCTGTTAAAGAAAAATTGCTAATCTGAAGATTTGGTTTTTTCCTAAAAATTATTCTGATTTCGCTAACGCTTCAACTATACTGTATAGCTCGAAATGCAAATGAATGGCAATGTTTAAATCTAACTGAGTAGGCATTAGGTAGTAAGTAATAGTCTTCCAAAAAGTTTTGATTGTATAGCTAAGAGGCTGTTAGGTCTATACTAAGAAACATTTCAAGGGTTCCAGTTCTGATTTTTTTGTTAATTCCCTAGCAATTATTACGCTTGTAAGTTTGCCATTGCCTGCAGACAGGTGGTGCCGTGTCCAGGCTTAGAAATTATGATAATCTGGAAAGGGTTTTTAGAGCTGAGAGGAACCACCTACCTTCAGCTTTGCGTTGAGTGATGTATAATAAAGCTTTTGAAAGTAGCTCTTCAGTCATCATTCATAACGTAATTGGCTTCACCACAGATTGTGTGGTAAAAGAATGGAAGACGAAAAGTATTTGTTTCAGAGTTGATTGTAAAATCGTTCTACTGGTGATGAGAAAATGTGGAAAATGTGCTTTTTCCAAGTTCACTTCTTGACTTCTTTCCATTTGGAGACTTAATAGTAGACTCAACTCTTAACGGAATATATCTCAAGCTACTTTTCTCAGCAACGAGTTTCTTCATTTTAAAGAAGACAGTTTTCTGAAAATGGTCTCATATTGAAAATCACTTATACGACATGTATTCCAAAATATTAGAACTTATAGTATTTTTTATTTAAATTTAATTAGCAAATACTTAGCTAAAAGAAAATGAATCCCCCCAAAAGAGAAATTCTTTTTGAAAATTATCCATTAATTATTTAAAAAAATCGATGAAAATAAAAACTTATTGTATAGTTTTGATTTTCTCTCTATTGTTTCTTCCTCCCCTCACAGATATTTTCTTCAACATCACACTACGCCGCAAAACTCTATTCTACACCGTCAATCTAATCATCCCATGCGTTGGCATCTCTTATCTCTCCGTTTTGGTGTTCTACTTGCCCGCCGATTCGGGTGAGAAAATCGCCCTCTGCATTAGCATTCTACTCTCGCAAACGATGTTCTTTCTTCTCATATCTGAGATTATACCGTCGACATCGCTGGCGTTGCCACTTCTCGGGAAATATCTACTCTTCACGATGCTGCTGGTCGGGCTGAGCGTCGTAATAACGATTATCATATTGAATATACACTATCGTAAGCCGAGCACGCACAAAATGGCGCCGTGGGTGCGTGCATTCTTTATCAAGCTTCTGCCGAAATTGCTGCTGATGCGTGTACCCAAAGATTTGTTGCGTGATTTGGCAGCGAGTAAAATCAATTATGGGCAGAAATTCAGTAAGACGAAATTCGGGCAGGCGCTCATGGATGAAATGCAAATGAATTCGGGCAGTTCCAGTCCAGACTCGATACGACGGATGCAGGGGCGTATTGGTGGCGTCGGTGGATGTAATGGCTTGCATGCGACAACGGCAACAAATCGGTGAGGGGGTTTTTGTTTTGTTTTCAAACTTTTTTGTTGCTTAGTAATAACAACAACAAAAATAAGAATACTCCGCGTTTTCTTGTTGTTTCCTTTTATACAGTTTCAGCGGATTGGTCGGTGCGCTCGGTGGTGGCTTAAGCACCTTAAGCGGCTACAATGGTTTGCCATCGGTACTATCTGGACTGGATGACTCTTTAAGCGATGTGGCACAGCGCAAAAAATATCCATTTGAATTGGAAAAAGCCATACATAATGTTATGTTCATTCAGCATCACATGCAGTGCCAGGATGAATTTAATGCAGTAAGTAGCGCCCATCAGCAACCACATGAATGCTGCTTCATCATAATGCGCCCATTTTTTCATTCACGCTGATTGAATTTTTAATTGAAATTTCGAGATTTTTACATTCGTTCTTTCCCCCTTCGAACCCTGATACAATATTACTTGAAACACTTTTTGTTTTACATTCCATTATATGGAGGGAGTTGGAGGGAGCAAACTTCTGTTGCTGCTGTTTCACAATTTGTATTCGTGCATGTATCAAGTGGGATAAAAGCCAAGCCACAAAGCAACAGCATTTTTCAACATTTTCTTTCATCCTTAGCTCAATTTGTGCCTCGTATGTTTGTTTTATTTCATTCTCTTGGTCTTCGCTGTAACTCTTCAAAGTAAGTAATACGATAAAACATTTCGGAAAGAACTTCAGCATGTTTGTTTTTCCGTGCCCTCAGCAACAGGAATTATGTAGTTAGGAAATTAGTTACGAAAAGTGATTTTGCTAAGAAGCAGAAAGAAGCTCGCCCTGGCAGACAAGCCAGATATACGAGGAGTAGATACACTAACAGCACCTTTTGAGCCGAGTCGGTAAGGCCAGAGCTGGGTAGGCCTCATTACTTTAGTAATTTGTATTCCATTACTTTACAACTATTTTATTGCAATTCAGTTCAGAGTAATTTAAATTGCAATTCAGTTTCTCTGTTCTACTTGAGAATCGAACCCGTGACGACTAAACAACTCCAGTCTTAACAACTTGAAGTATTAAAAAACTTGTAATTTGTAATTGAAATTTTCATCTCCTCTGTAATGTTATAAGTATACGTTCGACAAAAATGTTAAAGGAGGAAAATGAATAGGTGCGATTTTACATTTTACCACTCTCAGATCCAAATCGAATCTAATAGTCGTGCAATATTTTATATCTCTTTTGCCATTTATTCCCTTTAAGAGATGAGAACAATTAAATATAATTCAAGTTCATATGGCTAACATGTGAAGAGAGAGAAGAATGTACACGTTGAAGCGTGTTCCAGACACAGCAATAACCTCTAAAAGCTCAAATAAACAACAGAAATTTCAATCGTTCTTTTACATTTCTTGTATTGTACGAGTTCGATTCTCCCAAACACTGTATAAATACTCACACACTGTTAAAGAGCCTATCAACTACTCTTGAAGAGAGTATTCGAATGTCGAGAGTAGCTATACAATCGAGCCTATCAACTACTCTTGAAGAGAGTATTCGAGTGTCGAGAGTAGCTATATAGTACAATCGATCTACTAAAAAGCAACGAAACAATTCAATTACCGAAAAACGACCAGAATATATAACCAGACGCGAGACCGTAATTCCGACACGAATACGCGCGGACTCATGTGGCTAGACCGGTTCAAAATTATTAGGAAACTAGGGGATAAGAAGTTTTGGCTCACCCGCCGTATTCATTAGAACTTGCTCTATCTGACTATCACTTATTTTGATCGATGAAGAATGCTCTTACTAAGAGCTTTACTAAGCTTTACTTCAGTTGAAAGATTCAACAATTGGATTGATTCGATCATAGCCTCAAAATA
The DNA here is from genome assembly GCA_958295655.1 of Palloptera scutellata. Lineage (NCBI taxonomy): Eukaryota > Metazoa > Arthropoda > Insecta > Diptera > Pallopteridae > Palloptera > Palloptera scutellata. The sequence continues at coordinate 89,678,765 of OY282450.1, forward strand.
TGGTCGGGAATCCATAAATTGCAAAACATCGAGTCTCGCAAACACTCTATACATATTCACACACACTGGTAAAGAGCGAGCCTATCAACTACTCTCGAAGAGAGTATTCGAGTCTCGAGAGTAGCTATGCAATCGATTTATTTCTCGGAAATGCAATCGATCTACTAAATAACAGCGAAACAGTTCAAAACACAACCCAGAAACTTTTTTAAAAAATATGCGAGCACCCTACTTTAAGAACTACCACTGTTCCCCACATGACGTAATATTTATTCGGCAATAAAGTGTCGCTGTAAAATAGAATTCTCATAACAATGTAAACGAACTATACTGAAGCAAGGAATTGGGATTGTAATGCATTTTACTCAAATTACGATTCCTCAAAGTAATTGAAAAAAGAATTTGATGAAAGGGCATTACTACATCAATTCCTTGAATTGAAGGGTTCAATTACAAATTATAATTCCCTGTTATGGAATTGGGAAAATAAAAATATTTCAATTTCAATTACTTACCCTATGGAATTGGGAAAATAATTTATTCCTTTACCATAATTCTGATGAATTGGTTACAAATTTCGATTACTAAGTAATGTAATTGAATTTACCCAGCTCTGGGGGAAGCAAGGAAAATACAAACTTTTTGTTTGGCAAAAGCTGCATACTTCCTCCAGGGCTCTTCCAAAAAAGTAATCAAAATAAAAATAAAATTTTTATTACAATTTTCGATGAATATTTTTAGTATTTTTGTTTGTTTGTTGCAATTGTTAACAGAAAACAACAACCTGTCTCCGCGAACACAATAAAAATCTCTCTCTAATTCAAATAACGACTCAGCAAGGATTAACTTTTATCATCCAGAATATGTTGTTTCGATTTTCTTACACCCGGTATGTTAATGTTTGTTTATTGGCTCCGTTTGTTTTGAAACCTCGTGAAATCCGCTTTTAATTGCTTTTGTGCAATTGACTGGCAATTGGCTCCCAACGTTACACATTTTGGCTGTTCTCCCTGTTTCCCTTTTCATTTCCATTTACTCCTTTTTGCACTGTGCTCTGAGGTTATCGTTTCAATCAACTGCAATCAGCATGTTGCAAAGGATGAATTCTTTTTTTGTTTTCTTGTTTATTCTCTCCTTGGTGGTGTTAATGTAGGGCAAACATTCTATATACATAGTTTCTTCCTATTTTTGGATATTTCGCTTTTCACAGATTATTGGTAGATTATTTAAAGTGTATTGAAGTGCAAATGAACTTAAAATTATTCAATTTGAAATAAAATTGAATATAAGTTACATCGAAAATTTATTTTTGATGAGTTAAATATTTTTCGAAATATTTTCTTAGCGCTTTAAGAAGATAAAACTGGTTTTAATCTTGATCGAAAGAACTTGAATTCTGGTTGAAACTGCCCCAGAATCATTGCACGGTGTTATTTTCTTTATTGATTTGCGAGTGTATGAATCAAATCGGAGGCAACTAGTATTCCTAGCACTCATTATGGGTAAAGCCAAGCGCAGTGAGGGGGACCTCACTGTACCTGATATTTCCAACGATAATTATGACGTTCCACCATCGTGGCTCAAATATAATACCCTTCTAGCCGGAGCACCTTCTACCATTCGCTCAACATGAACCAGGCAGCGAAGCCGCTGGATTTTAATGCGCTTGATTATGTAGATGGTTCTATCTTTTCCGATATAGGACCATAAATCTTTCATAGTATCTATTTGTCGAACGTTCCGAACAGCTTCTCATCATTGAAAACGTCAATAACCATGTTTCAGCGCCTTACATTAAGACGAGAAGAATGACAGGCTCATCGCAGGGAGAATGTTTGTTTGTCATAGTTCAAAACTAATAATGAAGAACCTCTAATAAATTATCGTGGAGTGCCCGCCATAGATTAATGCCATAACAGCTTGGCACTAGTGGAGACACGCTCGACAGCAGGTCCACCTACACAGAATCCCGCGTGAGGATGACGCCTACTGTATATCGCATCAAAACGGGAACGAAAGCGAGAAACTCGTTCTATATTCACACTTTGAAAACGAGAGGAAGAAGCTAAGGCAAGTCTTTGGAAGACCACCGAACTGGCAAAAATCACAACACCGATGTGCAAATCGTTTGAGAAGTAGACAGTGACATGAGTAGTTGCTGCGCAGAGCAAAAACAAAGCACCAAGAGCAGATTGAGAACTTAACTCGCTCCTCGAACTAATGCGTAATAATCCATTAGATTTCAGTGAGAACATGAAAGAGGTGATTTTAGTTGGCAAGATCTAAGATAAGCTCAGAAGAGCTCAGAAATATCTTAGCTCAACTCCGATCTTCCAAAACACAAACAAAACTCACAATTCACCGCAAATACACACACATACAAGGGCGGCGTTAAAAGTTTTCATGTGGCAACAAATGAAGCGATAAATTTGCCAAAAACAAAGAAAACATTTTAGAAAACAACAGCTAACGATTCAAAATGCACAAAATCGAGCGTGAAATTGGAATTGAGAAATCCAATAAAAAAAAATTAATAAAAATTAATACAACAATATGTTTTAATTATTTAACTTACCCTCCAATTATGTGAAACTCAAATCGCAGTGAATCTCTGCGTTGCTTGCGTCTTGCCTTTGTAAAGTGACGATTACAAAAACAAGACACAACCAAAATGCGACGAGTCACAGCGAATTACGTTTCATATAATTTGGGGGTTAAATTACATAACTCATTAACCCATTGAAGGCGAGAGCCCATACCCATTTTTTGTTTGTTTTTTTTTTTTGTTTTTGTTTTTATTTATTATGTAATTACACATATAATTTTTTTTTAAGTATTTTTCGTGCAATTCTTAAGATATCGAGCATGCGCTTCATAAATCTACATTGAATGTGACACTAGTCACTATTTGGGTTAAGAACTGTCAATAAGTCCTTGCCTTTCTTATTTCACACTTCTTTACTATCTCTACATATATACTTCTAGGAAGATCAAGATTGGGGTTTCGTTGCCATGGTGCTCGATCGTTTGTTCCTCTGGATATTCATGATTGCTTCGCTGGTGGGAACATTCATGATATTGTGCGAGGCACCATCCCTGTACGATGACACCAAACCGATTGAATATATTTATTCGGTGATTGCAAGGCAAATCTACAATTTGACCGATAAAAAATCTTAAACAGAAGGAAGAAGAAGATAAACGATGGGAAATATTTACAGCCACACAAAAAAAAAACACTCCATCTAAACCAAATGTTAACAATTTCGTGTTGTAGCTTACAAATAAGTTTATAAAATACTTAAAAAAAAAATCACTTTTAATAAATACACTCACACAAACACATACAAACATATGCTGAAAGCAAAATTCGCACATAATTTATGCTTCACAATATTCTCAAGCACTTGCGTAAAGACAAAACAAACACATACAAGCATAGTTTAATCAATACTTATATACAAATAAAACAAGGATACATTAAAGGAACTTCAACGAAAATAAAATGAAAACAAAAAAAAAAAAAACAAAACCAACCAATGCTTAGTAAATGTAGTTGTTCTTTATGGAATCTCAAATGCTGAAGCAGTAGAAATACGAGTACACGGAAAAGCATCCGGAGAGTATCCCGATGGTCTTAAAAATGGTACTTGTGTTTCACGTGATTAACCATTTGAGATCAGTAACTTTCATTCAATTGCACTGGCGCCAAAAACAGAAATATTGTAGTATCCATGTTTTAAGATCATCAAAGCATTTGTTTAACCCCCTTTCGCTTCCCATATTTCTGAAAGCATGAATCAGGTAAAAAAAACGCTTGCGCATAGAAATTAAATAGAAACGTTAAAGCTTTGGCATTGTTATTTTATACCACCTGCAACTTTAATCTACAACTACTCAAATACAATAATAAAAAATTTACTGATCAATATTTCTTTACTTTCTCTACGTATATCATTCCAGGAAGATCAGGATTGGGGTTTCGTTGCCATGGTGCTCGATCGTTTGTTCCTTTGGATATTCATGATAGCTTCGCTGGTGGGCACATTCATGATATTGTGCGAGGCACCATCACTGTACGATGACACCAAACCGATTGAATACATTTATTCGGTGATTGCGATTGCACGATCTAAGAACAAAAATCGCACTTAGTTAAATTTACCATAGTTTGAAAATCTTTTCTAGCACTTGCACTCTTACATACATACATACATATACTTAGTACATAGTTTAAGCTATACAGTAGAACCTATATAATTCTAACCTGATGGGGAGGCCTAAATTATAGGATTATAAAGCATAGAGATTTAAAAAATATTAATTCCGAATTATAAAATACTGAAAGTACGGAATAACAAATAAACAAGTTATTACTTCATGCTTAATACAAAGAAACTTCAATTCGGAAAACCTTTGAAAAGCCACAAAAAAAAACAGTGCAGGTTTTGCCTATTTTCCAATTGAGAGAGTTTAACTTTTAAATCATTTTAATTATTGAGGAAAAACGTAGTGAAACAATGACGATGTTTTCCAGCTAGAACGAAAGGAAATGAAGAACCTCTCATTTTAAAGAATTCCCGAAATATCGAGGTTCGAATTAAAGAGAAAAATGTTGAAATAGTTCGAATCACATAATTTCCATTTGCAAATACAAAGGTTTTCCAACTCAAGTAAACAACACTGAAGAAACCCTTCGAATTATGGAGGTTCTACTGTACATAAATATAACAACAACAAAAAACTTTAAGCACGTTCAATAAAAATAATATAAAAATTAACATAAATTTCAGAAATGTGTTTTTTTTTATATAAGTAGAATCTCAAACGTTGGAGTAGTAAAACCACATGGGGAAAACCTCTTGAATGCATTCTATTGATCTAAAAAATGATTCACTTGATTGAATTCAATTGAAAACAATAGAAAACTCTATTAAATTTTTAAAGTTTATGCCCAAATTCATTAAAGACCAGTTACCATATTGACTATCATCAACTACAGGGTGTTTTTTTAGAAGTGTGGTTTTCACGCATATAATTTAATGTTATGGCCAAGAATTTAGCTTCATTATAAAGATAAGGATTTGCCATTATGTTTTAAAAACGATTTCGGGCAATAAATTGATTGTTTCGTTGGCTGTATGGCGGTATGGCATGTAGCGCCGTCTTGTTGGAACCAAAGGTCGTCCACATCAACATCATCCAATTCACAATTCAGGCACGAAAAAGTCATTAATCATGGCTCTATAGCGTTCCCCATTGACTGTAACATTATGACCGGCTTCATCTTTGAAGAAATATGGACCAATGATTCCCTCTGCCCATAGACCACACCAAACAGTGACTTTTTGAGGATGTAACGGCGTCTCAACAATGGCTTGTCTATTATGATTACTCCAAATGCGACAATTTTGCTTATTAACGTACCCATTCAACCAAAAGTGAGCTTCACCGCTGAACAAAATTTTCTTGTGAAAATCGGGATCGGTGGTCATCTTGTTTTCGGCCCATTCACCGAACGTGCTCCGCGCTTGATGGTCGTTCGGCTTCAATTCTTGAAATGGCAAACCAAACTGAGCATAAATCGAGTGACAGCTGTCAAAGAGACCAACTCCGAAAAAAGTATTTGTAGATTGAAAACCATACTTCTAAAAAAAACACCCTTTATAACCTTTATTTATGCTCTAATAAGTCTGTTGGCTGGAATCAAACGTATCCTGTTGATAAGTAGGTACCGGATCCACTCCATTCTTTACCGCTGAGTAGTACAACATACCATAGAAAATTCCTCAGAAACTTCCTCAATTTCAACAAAAATCCTGTCGAAACCCCGTTCTTTTTGAGTCTTCGACGAGATATTTATTTTTAAATTGAAATAGTCGAAGAAAATTCATTATTAGACCGTCTCATTGCTATGCCACCAAGGGATCATGTTCGACTTGTCAGCATTTGTGTGAACTCATTGTGCTTGAGTTTAGTTGAGAATTTGATAGTTGCGTTGTCGAAATTCTATAAATTTAAGTTGATTTTCAGAAAATTTCAATATGCATATGTATGTATGTAATTTCCCTTGGTGATCCAGTCAATACACGTTTACACATACTACCTAAATATAACAGTAGCCAAAAACAAAATATCCAGCTTAACAAACTATTTCCATCTTTCCCATAAGCAATTTTCATAGCTTTATGAAGAATTTCAACTACGAAAGAAGAACAAGGAAGAAAATATAAAAAAAAATGTTATATTTCAAATATTTCTATGCATTTTTCGTTCATAATTTGCAACAAAAAAAAAATTCAAAATTTCGCCTTCACCGAGCCAACGAGAATAAACGAGAAAGAAAAAAATTTTGACTTAACCTAAAATATTGCACATATTTAGTTGCATCGTATACCTACTCTCTTACCTATGCATATTAGGGTGTATTGAAAAATAAAAATTGAAAACAATCTGATAACCTCGTACTTCATATGTATAGCCTGAATCAAAGGTTAGGTTAGATTTTTGATGCTGTTTATAAAGAATACACTGAGGTCAGTTGGTCCATTCTGATACCTTATGAGGCGAGTTGCTTACTCTTGATCTCTCCTAAAATTAAACAATTTTGTACTCTCCATGAAACATAATATGTTTCTGTTTTCAGATGATGCCAATTCTGTAAATGCTCCCAGAGTTTTGTGTACATATATTTTCAGCTAAAGCAGGACAATTGCAAAGAAGGTGAAGTATTTTTTTTCCACCTTCCTTTCCTCCTCCTTTCTACAGCTTCTGCAGAAGCCATAGCAGTGGAGGCCTAGTCTAAGAAAATGCCCGGTGAGTTTAGAAACTACCCTGCTTATGTTGATTCGGTATATAGTTAACGAATGGCTTTAACTAGTGAGCTTTTGCAGGCTTTAGCAATAGCGCAGGTTAGCTTCATTCTTCATCTGCTTTTGCAATATGGGCACGATGATTCGGTATTAGGAGTTTACATATGGCAAGCGGTATGCCCGCATTGCCAGCGATGAGTGAATTACTGAGAGTCATTCCAAGTCTAGCGAGTATAGTGAAGAGAGGGTGAGATCAAGAGATGGTAGTGGATATGTATGTACTTAGTCACGTACTGTACTGTGTACAGTGTGCAGTGATATGCCCGAAGATGCTGAACATGTGTTCTTCAAATGCCACCGATTTCAACAAGAATGCGAACATTTGACGAACATACTCGGTGAAATAATAACGCCAAATAACATCAACCAACATATGCTGGCGTCAACAACTGGATGGAATACCATTTGCAGTATGTCTGCTTCGGTAATATTGGAGTTGCGGTGCCTTGAGAGGCAAAGAAGAGAAAGCAAACGAGCTCATAACCAACGATAACAGCTTAATGATGAACCAACCCTGCGAAGTAATACCAAATGGTAGGAAGTAAGTGGTTTTAGTCGGTAGGAATCCGACATAACCGGATAATAACTGAAGTTCTACGGTGGAATCATGAAGGTTTCCAACTGCCAAAGCACAAAAAAAAACAACAAAAAAAAGAGTTGGGAAAGCAGACCTATCCTATATAAGTATCGAAGAAGATATTCTATAAGAAGTTGCTATAAAGAAAATAAACATCTGATATCATTTTCCATACCACCCTAATTGCACATGAGCTGAAGAATTTCCATTGTTTGCTGCATTTTTTTTTTTTTTTTTTTGGTTTTTGGAAATATTTTCATAGTTGGTTTGCTTTCTTTTTTGTGGAAGCAAATTTCATATTTTTACTTAGTTATATGCTTAAATATGTCAAAAAATACCTTAAGGATTTATATACATACTGGCTATGCACATACATATAATTGTGCATATATGATCCGCAACAAACAAACAAAGTTTTAATGCGATAAATGCAAAAATTAACGTTTGCAAATTCCTCAAATGCAAAATAAAATGCAAGTGCAACCAAGCAAAAGAAGAAATAAACATGACACGCTTGTGCCAAGCCGCATCTGAAGTACCGAACTATTTTTGATACATGGCCAATACACACACAAACACACACATACCCACATACATTTTTGTAAAATTTACCAAAAGATATTGCCACCTTACCAGTTTACCAGTTTTTGAAGTGGTTGAAAATAAATGCACCACTTTAATAATATTGTTCTATTCAGTGAGAATATTGCCTTGTAATTCTCGTCTACTTTACAAAATTTCTCACTTACTTGGATTTTGAAATTTTGTGACATTTTGATCACTGATATGAATATGAAAATGAAATATGTCTAATTTGGATAAATTCAGAAAAAAAATTAATAATAGTAAATAATCCTAGTACAACAACAAACATTTTTAACTTATAGGATTCATGTACAAATATAACACGCGCAACATGAGTGGATGCGAAAAACTCGGCCTAGGCCCTCCATGGGCTGTTGTGCCATTAAAAGTAAGTAAAGTAAAAGTAAGGATGGACAAATGCCTTTAATTTTTCCATATACAACTGGTTTGCGAAACTGAAACAATTCGATTGGTTTCCAAACTATTATTCCAAAAATCTTTCAACTAGTTGAAGATTGATTGGTTTGTAAACTATTACAAAAACATCTAATCTACCAAGTAGTTGAAAAGATATGCAGGCCTGGACAATTGACTTGTCAGTTTTCAAAACTGAAACAATTCGATTGGTTTCCAAACTATTATTCCAAAAATCTTTCAACTAGTTGAAGATTGATTGGTTTGTAAACTATTCCAAAAACATCTAATCTACCAAGTAGTTGAAAAGATATGCAGGCCTGGACAATTGACTTGTCCCTAGGGCAACTCAATGTTAAATAAACTATTTCACGTTGAGGGAAGACACCAATTGTGAGACTAGATGTGGTGTCCAGCAAACCAATTCATCGACTAAACCATTAAACCATTTGGTTTTTCTACAGGACAGACACAGTCATGGTTAATATTGATTTAATATCATTCGTTCAAGTTTATTAAGTATAAAAATATAGCATTGTTTTCGGTGAATTAAAAGTTCTTCTTCATTTTTCTGATGACACAAGAGCCCATGGAGGGCCTACGCCGAGCTTTTCACCTTCCACATTCACTCATGTTGTGCGTGTTATATTTGTACATGAATGGATGGGACGTACAGTTTTATGCCGAATCCGAACGGCGAAGTGAAAAGCCTTTCATAGTAAAGTTTTACTTTTGTAGGTTTGCCATTGCCTGCCGTGCGGTGGAGCCATGTAGAAAAATAGTTTTTTCTCTTGATTTGCCTGTGCCGAGATTTGAACCCCGGACGCTCTGCGTAGCAAGCCAATGCACTACTAACTACGCCACAGCGACCAAACTCCTTCTTCTTGAAAAGTCTAGGGGGCTATAGAATTAAGTGGGCTATGGAGGTTAAGTAAGGCCAGCCTATAGATGTTCTACTTTTGGTAAATATATTCGAATCTGCACTGAATTTTGGTCTGAGTGTTGGCGTGAAATTTATTCTGATTTTTATTCCGACTTTTGGTTCGATTTTCAGTGCAAAGTTTGTTTGACTTGATCTTTGAGCTGTTATTGTTCCATGTTTAGTTTATACTAATTATTGTCTGAATTCGATTTGAATTTACTCTCTGTTTGATTGAAGTTTTAGTCTGATTTTTGGTCTGGTTTTAGAGTTTGATACTTGGTCTGAATGGTTGAATTTTAGTCAGTTTTCTAGTTAAATTTTCGGTTGGAATATTGATCTGAAGTTTGGTATGAATTATGGTCTGATGTTCGTTTGATTTTCACTCTCAATTTATATCTAAATTCAGTCTGGTTTCAAACTGAATTTTTAGTTTAGTTGTAAATTTTTATCAAATTTTTGTTTAAGCAAGTTTTGCCTCAGGGTTTTTCCTGAGTCGGAATTTTGTTTTAATAATTACTCTAATTACACAGTACAGAAAGTCATTAGGGAATCTAAAGGACGGTTTTCAGATTATCCCCCTCCCCCTCCTACCTGTTACCGATACCGATAGTCGTTATTAGTGAGTGGAAAAGAAAAATTGTTTTTGCATGCACACGTATTTCTATTTCTTACGTCAGATAAACAAATATAAAATCAATTTCAACTTTCATCATTCATCATTCATAAATATTATACATAAATTACTATGTTCTATCAAAAAGCATTTTCTATTGACATTTTATATATCATCAATTTATATGAAGTGCAAGGTATAAAAATCAACAAGTTCTCCACCCTTGCATAGCATTTTAAGATTTATTATTTTAAAAATTTGTGAAATATATTTTACGATACTCATGTACACACACACACACACACACAAACACATTTTATTTATTGCAACCCGTCATCGTCGTCGTCATCGTTGTCGTCTTCGTATGCTGTCATGTTGACAATATCAATGTGTCTACTCTAAAGCTCCAAAGCTTCGTTGTAATGTGCAACATGACCACGCCCACTTTTATGTTATGTTGTACGATACATATGAGTATATGTATGTACATTTAACACTTGAAAGAGTATGATTCATTCACGAGTTTCAATTTTAAATCACATTACCCTTTATTATTATTTATTTTCTTTTGTTACTTCAATGTGTGTATGAAGAATCAACTAATGTGAAAGAAATATGTTGCATATTTCTAGGCGACATTGACAATTGTGAATTACCAGATGAGACAAAATATGGTACTAACCAGGGGTCGATTTCTAAAGAAAATGTTTACATGTTTTAACGGATTTTAATTGAAATTTCATTAATTAATTTATTTATTTTTAAAATCAACACCAACTAGTCACATTTGACCAACAAGAGGTTTTTTAATGTAAAATTGCACGTAATATTACTTATCTAAAGTGAACATGTAGATCTGAGCTAGTCAATCTCCTTGCTGGTTGAAACGCCTCAAAAGGTGCTTTGGTTTGAACCGACTTAAACGTCTAAGTGTAACATCGCAAAGTAACGCCGGAATAGTGCTGTTTGAGTGTTGACTCAGTCTGTCATTAGGTGTATTGGCAACCTTCTGTATTTCTTGCCTGACTGTAGGTATTTTAAGATCACGATGTAGGTCATCATTTCGCACATACCACGGAGCGTTAACTGCATCCCTGAGTGCTTTGTTTTGGAATCTTTGTATCATATTTATTATATGATTTTTTGCGCAGCCCCAAATTTGAATGCCATAGTGCCACACAGGCTTGAAGACTTGTTTGTGTATCATTAGTTTGTTTTGTTGAGACACTTTGGATCTCCTTCCGATAAGCCAAGTTATTTTTTTGTATTTAATGTTCAGCTCTATTAGTTTTTACTTGACGTGTACCTTCCATCTCAGTTTGGCATCTAGGTTCATACCCAAGTATTTCGCAGAATTAACTGCTGAAATTTGTTCACTGTTTAGACACAATGGAATTTGGGTTTCTCTTTTATTGGTAAAATCCAGTTTCCATTTATTGGTCCATTATTCAACTTCTTGGAGAGCGGTTTGTATCTTAGTGGTAGACACGTTGTTATTTGGACCTGTAACCATTATTACCGTGTCATCTGCAAAAGTTCCAACAACACAGCTTGAGTTTCCCTGAGGGACCCCGCGATTTATAGGATATAGTTTTGAATACGCATCATCTAGTTTAACTCGATAGAACCTTTCGGCGATATACGATTCCAACAGTTTACAGTATTGCTGTGGCCGAAGGTTGTTTAGCTTATAAATCAGGCCAGAACGCCAGACCCCATCAAAAGCCTTAGAGATATCAAGAAACACAGTCGAACAAGTTTCCTTGTTTTCTAAGGCCTTTTCGATTTCGTGCGTAACTCTGTGTACTTGCTCGATCGTTGAATGTTTTTTTCGGAATCCAAACTGATGATTTGGGATAATATTTCTTTGGCAAACAATTTTTTTGAGCCTTTTACAAATGAGTTTCTCAAATAATATACGATTCCAACTGTTTACAGTATTGCTGTGGCAGAAGGTTGTTATAAATCCAGTCCGGCCAGAATGCCAGACCCCATCAAAAGCCTTAGAGATATCAAGAAACACAGTCGAACAAGTTTCCTTGTTTTTTAAGGCCTTTTCGATTTCGTGCGTAACTCTGTGTACTTGCTCGATCGTTGAATGTTTTTTTCGGAATCCAAACTGATGATTTGGGATAATATTTCTTTGGCAAACGATTTTTTTGAGCCTTTTACAAATGAGTTTCTCATATAATAATATAATAATATATATATAATATATATATAAATATAATAATCATATAATAATTTTCCGATGACTGGCAGGAGCGAAATTGGTCTATACGAGGCTGGAGAGTGTTGATCCTTATCTGGTTCTAAAACCATCACCACTTCAGCAGCTTTCCAGTAGCTTGGAACATGTTTCAATTGGTCCATACGAGGCTGGAGAGTGTTGATCCTTATCTGGTTTTAAAACCATCACCACTTCAGCAGCTTTCCAGTAGCTTGGAACATGTTTTAATTTTATTCCCGCATGGAATATTAATGCAAGCTTAACCACTCCTTTTGGTGGTAGTTTTTTTTAACACTTCACTAGTTATGAGGTCGTATCCTGGTGATTTTTTTTAACTTTAGCTTCTTAACTTCTGCAGTTATTTCTTTGATTTTTATCAGCGGAATAGTTTCCTCATCTAGGTTAATATTTGGCTCTATGCGCTAAGTTTCTTCTAGACTGAAGGTGTTGCTAAGGTATTCAGCAAGTACGTTTGCCTTCTCAATGTTGCTTTTTGCCCATTCATTGTTATTTTTCCTTAAGTAAGGGTTTTGGGACATGGGTCTATCATAATTTTTCATAGCTTTCCAGAGAGAATAATTGCTTTTGCTGCCATGTATCAAGCTGGTAAGATATTTCTTAGTATTTTCATTTTTGAGTTCTCGGATTCTCGGAATTTTCTTCTTAATTTTTGAGTAGCATTATTAAGGTTTCTTTTATCTTGTGCTAAACGTGATTGTAGCCATTTTTTGCGAAGTTTTCTTTTTTTTAAACTAAATTTAGAATTTCGGGCGGATAAATATTATCGGATTGCTTGCTTTTCACCAGTGGCGTACTGTGCCATGCTGAATGTTGAATTAAGCTCGTAAAGCTATGGGTTTCCCTCTCTAGGTCTTCAATGTTTCGTATTTTGCCGGATAAGCCTTAAAATAGTTCCAGTCTGTTAGACGGTTCGTTAATATCGGTTTGGGTTGCGTGTGTAGTATGTTGCATCCATAAGTAAGTAATATTGGTGAATGGTCAGAATTTAAATCGAATCCAGCTTTAACATCAATAAGTTGTAAAATCGATGCGCTGAAAAGTTACATACTTTTCAATTGTTAAGTACAAATTATATCAATTATATATTTTTTAGTTTTTTTTCACCTTAGTGTAATTTTTTTCTTCTTATTGTAGAAAAAGTTAAGTTTATTTTCTGACAAATTGAATTGCCGCCACTGTGACTGATTGATTTAGCATGTTTGACGATTAACCTAATAATATCAGTCATAGTTTTTATTGTAAAATCAATTTGTCATATCTTCGTAAATCACTTCCAACTGCTTATCTACTTTTCTTATGATCAAATATTGTCACATATTTTACTTTCAAAATGAGTTTAGTTTGTGGAAAACTATGCAAAATAAAACAACAATTTTTATTGTTCATATGTATATATAAAATATTATAATTTGGCAACGATAAAGAGAGAGTACCAAATAGTTATTGAAGTTTCCTTGAGAAGCTCTTGAACATTATGAAAATTACAATGTTTAGTAAATATTTAGAATGGGAAGTGTTAGGATAGCAAATATTATACCAACAGCAATACTACTGTGGGCAGAAAGTAGTAAGACTTTTTAATTTAAATTTCGCGCGGAAACCCATTCATCAAAATATTATTTTTTTTAAGGTTGGTATGACTGTCGGTGACATCTGTGCCAAATGTCACATCAAAATAATCATTAGTGTTTAGTATACGCTTGTCTTTCTGAAGTTTCTGCACAAAAAGTGCATTCGGCGATTTTCACAATGAGTGAAATTATTCAACAAAGAAGTTCCATGAAATTTTGTGTGCGGAATCAAATTTCTGGTGCCGAAACGTTCAGCAAAAGGCCTTCGGTGATAATTGTATGTCGCGAGCAAGTGTTTTTGATTGGTACAAATTGTTCAAAGATGGTCGAGAACGCGTTGACGACGAACCACGTCCAGGACGGCCATCAACATCAACATCAACTGATGATCAACATGTCAATAAAATCAAGGAATTGGTGCTCGAGAATCGACGATTAACAGTCAGAGACCTTACTGGCATCGTTGGAATATCGGAAGGATCAGTGAAAACCATTTTAAAACATCATTTGGGCCTAAGAAGAGTGAATGCACGATTGGTTCCAACATCACTGCATTGGTTTTACAAGACCATTTTGCTAAAAATTCGACTGATATCGTTCCGCAACCACCCTACCACCCTATTCGCCTGACTTAGCACCGTGTGACTTTTGGTTATTTTCTAAACTCAAAAAACCGCTTCGTGGACACCGTTTTGAGTCAATTGAAGACATTAGACATGAATCGCTAAGCGCATTGAAGGCTATTCCGGAAATTGACTTTAACAACTGTTTCGAGAATTGGAAAAAACGTTGGCACAAGTGTATTGGGGCCGGGGGCCGGGGGGGATTACTTTGAAGGGGACGAAAAAGATTTGGAAGAATGAATAAAAAAATTTGAAATTATGAACAAAGTCTTACCACTTTTTGCCCACAGTAGTACATATCATATTTTTGCAGCATCTTATGATATTAATGATGAACCTTGAGCTAAGCATGAAGTAGAGGGTCAATTTGTTAAAGTTATATTGCAAACAAAATTTTAATACCATGAAGAATCGAACAAAAACAGAAACAATATTTTCTAGCAATACCATTTTAGACATAGAAAATAAGGTATTTAGAAGCTAAAGGTGAGTGCGCTATTCCAAGGTTTACGGAGCATTTTTAACCTCTAATAGCTTATTAAGAAAATATATAAAAAAGGGGTCTCAAGTTCAAAAAACAAATATCAGCTGGGCTCAATATTGTACAAGAAACATGTGATAGCAGCAAATCCATAGTCCAACTTGCTAACTTACCGATATGAAAGTAAACGTTTAACTTTTCTGGGCTCCAATAGAAACAAGCTGTAATTTAATCTAAAAATCTCAATTTACTTAATTTGTTAAACAAAAAATCTTTTTAATCAAAAACCAACTTCCGCCTTTCATATTCTCTACAGCAAAGAAAATTAGAAGGGTATCAGTAGTTATAGAGACTGGCAACAAAGAGGGTAATATATGAATATTTTTCATGTTTCAGCCAGAATACAGACCACAAACCACATTGCTTGCTTTGCACATGTGTGTGTCTTTAAAAAATCTTTAAAAAAAAATTTTTCTAACTTGTGAAATTTCAAGTTTTCAATGATCACATTCAATTATCATATTAAATTAAATAAATATTAAATTATGCACACAGGAAGATGACAAGTGGAAAAGAATAAACTCAAGACTACAATGTGCTGCTTGCTGCTGAGTGTATGCCTTAAAAGTCAATTGAATATACACACACACACACATGTATATATCAACATCAGCGCCTATATACACACACATACATCCCTCAAGAAAATGGAATGCTTTTAAATGCAGCTCCAGAAGCCTTCCAAAACAGCATGGAAACTTTCTTCTCCGCATCCCACTCCATATTCTTTTTAGCGCATGATGTCATTAGGATCAAGGCGCTTACTTACCGCTAAGGCAAGCAGCTACGAGGAAGACTTAATCGAAGTTGCCTTAAGAAGGTATAGAGAAACCTTTCGCTTAACTGCCTTTCGAAGGTAATTAGAAGCTTTCGTTTTAATCGACGAAGAAGCATTCCCAGAGCCTTTTCCTTTCGTTTTCAAATAAAATTTTTCGCTCACACGTCTTGTTAAATTACACTATACTCCGGTCCTTTTTGGAGGTTGTGTTGGCTTATCTCACCACATTTCGAGCTTGCACACGAAATCAAAAAAAAAAATATTGAGAGCAATACAAAAACGTCCTTATAGCTTTAAACCAAGAAAAACAATATGGAAGTCTACTCAAGAATGCAAAGTGGAGGTAATGCAATAATATTTTGTTAAAATTTACCCAAAACCTTGCGAAAAGCTCGGCCTTTGGCGCTACATGCGGTCATAGTCGCATTGATAAAAAAATTCAGTTATTTGGAGTAAAGCCATAACACTTGCCACAACGGCTGTCTATCTCATTATCGGTGTCCTGTGATTGCATTCCCTCTCTCATTCACCCTCCTTCGTCCTCCCGCCTATCATTCTTCCTTCCAATCAACACAATGCTCTACATTCATAGGGATACACCTTGTGTATTGAATGTAAAAAAAAACAGCTTTGTGGAAGTAATACCAATAACAAAACTCAATTAAACCTTCCTAAAATATAGGATTGGATATCTTACACCGGAAGCCTCCCCTTTTCTTTTGACGGATGCTTCTCACTTATACACAAGCCTACTTTACTTTTACTGACACAACAGCCCATGGAGGGCCTAGGCCGAGCTTTTCGAAGGGAACTACAGTTTAATGCCGAATCCGAACGGCGAAGAGAAACCTTTTCATAGCAATTTTTACTCTTGTAGGTTTGCCATTGCCTGCCAAGAGGTGGTGCCGTGTAGAAAAACTATACACGTGCAGTTTTATTTAAAATTAGTGTTGTAACCGAAGTTAGTTTGACAGATGTGGCTGCGAATGCCAAAAGCTGAAAAGCGAAAAGAAGAAGAATAATAAAAAAATTTTTTTTTTGGAAAATTCACTATTGAATAAAACCTAGGGCAAAAATAAGTGTTTTCCTATCAATGCGCCAGGTCTCTTCTTCAGCTGTAGTGATGGCCAAAATGCGAGAATTGGAAACTGAATTGCGTTCGCATCCACAGTGTTCACGAGACTTGGACCTCTACGAATATTTAAATTATTGAGAAAACACCTCGACAGGTTGTTTTTGTTTCTAGAGTCGAATAAAGTGCATCTTTTCTTTTTTTTTGGCCTATAACGTTTATATGGTAAGGAATTTCTATTTACTGTCTTAAGCATAGGTGTTGCTAGTATCACTGTTCATAACTATGCTGAAGAGGGTATATAGAAATTCCTTACTGTTCATAACTGACAGGCCAAAAACCGAAAAAAGTTGCACTTTATTCGACTCTAGAAACAAAAACACCCTGTCGAGGTGTTTTCTCGATATTTTATGTATAATATAGTTGAGCGTAATGATATTAGCTACAACTATGCTGAAGACAGTAAATAGAAATTGCTTAAGTTGTACTTTATTCGACTCTAGAAACGAAAACACACTGTAGAGATGTTTTCTTTCTCGATATTTTATGTTTCTTACAAACCAATGAAAATCCTAAAAGCTTCCCAGTCTAATAATTCTTTGAACAAGATGCTACAAGAAATATTGCCCGATTGTACATATAGGTAAATCATGTAGCAGTAAAGGGATCTACACTGTAAGGTTACATTTTTATATACATAGATGCAAATTATCTGAATTTTTTTTCTAAAGACTTTTTCTTCAACAGATTTTGATGTTCTTCTGCAAGAGGAAAAGATTTGATTTATAAACTGAACAATTTATACAGATATTTTCAAAATTGACTTGACTTGATCGAATAAACATTTATAAAAATTGTAGTAGTCTTTCTACTTCGATAATTACATTCTCAAGTTGTTATTCTCGTGCCTGAAAGTTTTGCACATAAAAAAGGTAATACATACTAACTTTATTAGGGTAATTTTTCTTTCAGTTTAGCATTATTCTATATTCCCATTGAAAATCTCTAGAGAATTTGTCTTTTTCTTTCATTTAACCTCCAAGTTGCTCACATGAAGGTATTTCAAAAAAGATTTACCTCAAGAATATTAAGAATAATGTGCAGACAACATCAAGCATTCACCAATGAGATACCAGAATAGTTAACGAAATTTTCATAACGTCATTCATTTTATGAAGTCTAACTTAGAAATTCTGTTATGAACTGTTGTCTCTTCTTAAAAGCTTTTTCAATTGGGACATAACAGTTTTGTATTTAAATAAAACACAGAGAACACACCAGATGTAGGTGTGTAACATGTGCAACATATATGTATAAAAAAACCACTACGAGCACGTTTGCAGCGATCGCTTTTTTAAGCGAATTTTCTATAACATTTTCACACACATATCGCCCGGAACGTTGGCAATTTCGCGTTCGATATTGTTTATTACCAAACTTCCCCTTCAATAGACCAGCTATGTGGCATTTGGTGTCAACTTGTTACTTACTTACTTACTTAGCTGGCACTACAACCGATGATCGGTCTTGGCCGCCTCCACAAAGCTCCGCCAGTCACTTCTGTTATGCGCGCGCTGGCGCCAGTTGATAAGGCCAAGTGCAGTCAGGTTGCCCTGCACCTGGTCTTTCCATCGGAGATAAGGTGGCCTCTTCTGCGTGTTCCTCCACCGTGGTTCGAATATAATACCCTTCTAGCCGGAGCGCTTTCTTCCATTCGCTCAACATGACCCAGCCAGCGAAGCCGCTGGAGTTTTATACGCTTGACTATGTCAGTGTCGGCGTACAGCTCATACAACTCATCGTTCCATCTTATTCGATACACGTCGTCCACGCATTCTGGACCGTAGATCTTACGGAGTATCTTACTCTCGAACGCTCCTAACAACCAACAGCCTCTCATCATTGATGGTCAATGTCCACGTCTCTGCGCCATACATTAGGACGGGAAGGATGAGGGACTTATAGAGCGTTATTTTCGTCGGTCGAGAGAGGGCTCTACTTCTCAATTGCCTACTGAGCCCGTAGTAACACCTGTTGGCAAGAGTTAGTCTCCGCTTGATCTCAAGGCTGACATTATTGTTGGTGTTTATGCTGGATCCTAGATAAACGAAATCCTTGACGACTTCAAAAGTGTAGTTGTCAACAGTGACATTTTGTCCAAGACGCCGTGACTCTTTGTTTGTTGACACAAGGTATTTCGTTTTGTCCTCGTTCACCACTAGACCCACACGACGAGACTCCCTTTCCAGGTTGGAGAATGCTGCACTGACTGCTCGATCGTTTTTGCCAATGATGTCAATATCCTCAGCGTATGCTAGCAGCATGACACTCTTGTAAAAGATAGTGCCAGAGATGTCGATGTTCGCAGCTCGAATTATTTTCTAAAGCATAAGGTTAAAGAAGTCGCACGATAGGGAGTCACCTTGTCTGAAACCTCTTTTGGTATCAAATGGTGCGGAGAAGTCTGTCCCAATTTTCACTGTGCTGGTGGTGTTGGTCAATGTCATTTTGCAAAGACGAATGAGTTTTGTAGGGATACCAAAATCAGACATTGCGGCGTACAAGTAATCCCTAATCGTGCTGTCGAACAATAGATGATGGGTTTGATCGACAAATAGATGATGGGTGTCGATCTGTTTTTCTCGGGTCTTTTCCAGGATTTGGCGTAGTGTGAAAATCTGGTCGGTGGTGGATTTACCAGGCCTGAAGCCACACTGATAAGGTCCGTGTCAACTTGTTGGAACCACATATTACTGATGTCAAGTTCATTCAATTCTGTCCTAGACTAGAGTTCATCATTGACCGTAACATGGCGATCATTTTCATGGACGGCATGAAATCCACACCACACGGTCGCTTTATGTGGATGCAATCTCTTGAACTTCGTGTGGACTTATTGCTGTCCAATAACGCTAATTTTGCTTATTGACAAAGACATTAAGCCAAAACTAAGCTTCATCGCTGAAGATGAAATTCAGGATTTTCTTCAAACATGAAATTGCGACCAACGACTTGGAATATCGGTAGTACTTAATTTTTAATAATGAATTTCGCAATGATGAAATTAAACCATGAATAACGTTTTGACATTGCCGGTTGTATTTAAATATGTACTATATGTACATATGTGTGTAATAAAGTTTCTTAAAGATCAAATCGTTTGTCTCATCTAAAGTGAAGCTACACTGGTTTCATATGGTTATCGAAAACTCTAGAATTCTTATTTATTTCAAATGTTTAAAAGTTATTTTTAACTAGTGATATTATATCAATTTCCATTACTGTAATGTATGTATGTAAACATAAGTACATAACTTGGTTGTGTGTTCAAGTTGTTGTACTCGTAAGTCACCTGAATTATGCAGGCAATAGAAAAAGAAACTCAAATTTTAATATTAATTCGGCTGCATACTTCGTGAGCTCATTTTAACAATTTGAGCAGCCCACAAAATGGAATGCTGTAGTGGAAAATGAATGGGAAGAAACTCATTGATAATGTATTAAATCTTGTCTTCAAAACAGCTTCCACTCACTCATTTCCACTCTTTTCATATTTTTTGCAAGGTAAAGCTGGAAAATTTTAGCATACTATACATAAGCAAGTAAAACAAGTACACATAGATACGAGTATGTATGTATGTGTACTAAATACATGCATGCATGTACCCACATAAACTCATATGCCAGCGTATCATACAAAGGAGCAATTTTGCACTTGTGTCTTAAACGTAGATTTTTCACTTCAGTAAACTTCTTTGACGAACGAACGCCTCTTAAATTTGATATACTATCTGCATATACTTATGTATATACTCGTGCATACAATACAAGTATGTAAGTGTGTTTCAGTGTTTATGTGTGTAGGAATGAATGTGTTTGTTTTGTTTTTTTTTTTTTTTCTTTTATAGGTTGATTACATATTCAAGTCAATCCCACACTGAGACTTTCTCACTTCCTTAAGCTACGATATGTCAAACATTGGCCTTGTTAACGCTTGTCATACATGCATAGATATACATAGGTACATATGTATGCTTGTGTTTACTTTATGACTACCAGCAACTACATACATTCATACATACTATGTACATACAATGAAAAGGAAGGAAAATGAAGTTGTGGCTGCCTTGTATGGTTTAAGCATATTTACTTGAGCTTTTTGAGTATACCATGAGACATTATTCATTCATGTTGGACATTACTTCAAAATTGACTTATTTAAGTAGATAGTACGTATACATTGGATGTATGCATACATAAGTACGTATGTATGTAGTTAGTTGGTTAGTTAGTCAGTATATAAACAGGGTGTTATTTTACTGTGTTATAGAAAATTGTATATCAATTTTTATCTTGACATAAGAAATTAACTTTTATCAATAAAATGTAACGTTTTTTTAAGTAAGTAAGTAAGTAAGTGTCTATGGTCGCTGTGGCGTAATGGTAGTGCGTTGGACTGCTACGCAGAGTGTCCGGTGTTCGAATCTCGACACAGGCAAAATAAAAAGTAGAAAAAATAATTTTTCTACACGGCACCCACCACCTCTTGGCAGGCAATGGCAAACCTACAAGAGTAAAAATTGCTATGAAAAGCTTTTCCCTTCGCCGTTCGGATTCGGCGTTAAACTGTAGGTCCCTTCCATTCATGTACAAATATAACACGCACAACATGAGTGGATGCGAAAAACTCGGCCTAGGCGCTCCATGGGCTGTTGTGCCATTGAAAGTAAGTAAGTAAGTAAGCGCCTGAAAACATGGTGGAAATACAGTACACCATATAAAATGTAATCAAATTTTCAATTGCTCCAAGGCAAAATTTTTGTTGGCTTAGCGTCTTGCTTTCGTTTGAATGTTTCTTAAACTATGATATACCATTCGGTTTAGTATAAATTACATAAGAGAAACTTGAGTTATACTACTCTTAATATCCCATTTATCTAACGTTTTTATTTATGTTATCTGCAATTAAAAAACAAAGCACATTCGAATTACTCACAAAAAAATATCATTTTTAGATTTAAGCTACTTTGTCAAGTTGCCACAGATTTATTTGTATTTTTAACCTCAGCTTCGTGACTTTCATAAAATAATTTCTAAACCATGTCGAATAAAAGCGACAAAAAATAGAAGTACTAAAAGTGACAAAGTTTACATGAAGCAACTTACACAGGCCTACGAAAATTAACTTTTTTAGATGATCAAGAATAAAGAAGTGGCTTCTTCTATAATTTTGTGTGCTTTGAGTGGATTTAAAGAAATTTTTCCACCAAAATGCCAAAAATTCAAGTTTTGGAATGAAAACGCAAGATGTTGTTATAAAAATCTTAGCATACCTTTAGGGGATCGTTCCATAACAAACTGACTGTTTTACTAACCAACACTCTGGCTAATCAGTAACGCCCAACTGAGTGATGAGATATAGTTAGAGGATTAGGTCAGCATATATGAATGCACTTTCTTGTAATTCCAATTCGAAGAGCAGAAATGGAAGAGTCTATCATTTCAAGCAGCATGTGTGTATTCAGTTTTCCATAGATAACTTGTGTCTCATAAGAAAATTGGTAAATATAACTCAAATTAAACAGGAACAGCTTTCATCGAACGTTTGGCTCTACCGATGTATTAAAAATCTATTGGAGGGTACCACTCATGTACTCTAAAGCTTACATTAAGCGAGCTTCATACGTTTAAAGCAATTACTGCTACTTGGAGCCGTCAGTGTTCGAAAGTATACCATTATATATGTTCATACATTATTTACTATAATCTAGATTGTTTTCAAAAATCCCCAACTCTCCCCTTACTTCTCCCCTTCCTTCTCCCCTCTCCCTCGTTGAATAGACAATTATATGAGCGCTCACATACCGTCAGCATGTATAGAAATCCGTTTTGCTATTTCTGTCATTCCTCTCTTTCCGCACGTACGATCTTCATACCAAGGAACTTAATTCTCATGTATTTTGTTGTTATATTTGGCTGTATCTTCTTACCTACTATTTTTATCAACCTACTATTTAACATCAACATATACGAAAACAAAGTATATTCTGCACAACCAGAGCATAGCACCTTTGGAATCGTACAACTTTTAGCCGCTTACGTTGGCGTTAACGCAGGTAAAAGCGTACGTCAAAACTATGTGTGCCATATCAGATCGTATCAGGGGTAGTCAAACTGCAATCATGGCTCTTGATTGGACATCACAATATCTAATCTAGTATAAAATTGTATGGTACAACGGAATGGGAATGAGGAAAATCTGCTCCAGTGCGGAAGCGCAGCGGAACCACAACTTCAACCGATCAACTAACCAAAATCTACACTAAATCACACATCCTAGTATTGCTAGTACATACTATTATTTAACACAGATTCGTAGAAAGATGCTTCTGGTCTTTAAGTCCAATTGAAGGTTGAGTTTTACAAGAATAAATAAGCTCAATAATATTGTTAGTGTGTTCTTTATAAAATAAATATATACTCGTACATATACATAAATAAATATTATAATTATATTATATAAGTAATTTTGAGCTCGTTTATATACACACACTTTCACTTTCAACTCTACACTACTAGGTAAAAAGTGAATTCCATTAACAACAAAAATGAATTCACTTAATTTATTTCTGGAAAAAATGTTGCCACCCTGTGGCATTCTTTTGTTACAAACTTTTTACTATGCTACTTGCTACTATTTTTCTTTTGCATTCTTTTGTCAGAAAAGAAAACATGCTTAATTTTTTACAACTACGACTACTACTATTACTACTACTACTACCACTATACTTTGTATATACTAACATGCATAGTTAAGTATGTAACGGGTGTTTTTTTAGAAGTGTGGTTTTCAAGAAGAAATAAAACGCATATAATTTAATGTTGTGGCCAAGAATTTAGCTTTATTATAAAGATAAGGGTTAGCCATTATGTTTTAAAATCGATTTCGGGCAAGTGGCTGCCGCGGCTGGTTCGAATAAATTCCAGCCGAGAGACCCAATTTTCGACCACTTTTTGCAGCAATTGGGACCGGGCCGTATGTCAGTAATAACGCGCCGAATATTCTCTTCCAAGCGACTTCACATAACCCCACCAAAAATAGTCCAGCGGTGTTAAATCCCATGATCTTGGAGGCCACGCCACAGGCCCACGATGCGAGATAATGCGCTCACCAAAAGTTTCGTTCAATAAATTGATTGTTTCGTTGGCTGTATGGCTGTATGGCATGTAGCGCCATCTTGTTGGAACCAAAGGTCGTCCACATCAACATCCTCCAATTCACAATTCAGGCACGAAAAAGTCATTAATCGTGGCTCCATACCGTTCTCTATTGACTGTAACATTATGACCGGCTACATCTTTGAAGAAATATGGACCAATGATTCCCTCTGCCCATAGACCACACCAAACAGTGACTTTTTGTGGATGTAACGGCGTCTCAGCAATGGCTTGCGGATTATGATAACTCCAAATGAGACAATTTTGCTTATTATCGTACCCATTCAACCAAAAGTGAGCTTCATCGCTGAAAAAAATTTTCTTGTGAAAGTCGCGCGAACCGAACCATTATTTTGGTAATAAATTTTGCACGATTTGCAAACGTTGCTCAGCAGTAAGTCTATTCATTATGAAATGGCAAACCAAACTGAGCATAAATCAAGTGACAGCTGTCAAAAAGACCAACTCCGAAAGAAGTATTGCCAGATTGAAAACTGTGGTCGCTGTGGTGTAGTGGTAGTGCGTTGGACTGCTGCGCAGAGTGTCCGAGGTTCGAATCTCGACACAGGCAAAATCGAAAAGTAGAAAAAATAATTTTTCTACACGGCACCACCTCTTGGCTCTTGGCAGGCAATGGCAAACTTACAAGAGTAAAAATTGCTATGAAAAGCTTTTCACTTCGCCGTTCGGATTCGGCATTAAACTGTAGGTCCCTTCCATTCATGTACAAATATAACACGCACAACATGAGTGGATGCGAAAAGCTCGGCCTAGGCCCTCCATGGGCTGTTGTGCCATTAAAAGTAAAGTAAGTAAAGTAAGATTGAAAATCACACTTATAAAAAAAAACACCCTTTATAAAAAACTAGTGAAAGGGTCCTACTTACCTATCTGCATCTTGCCGCTTTTGTCATTCTTTTGTGCCGAACATAATTTTATAAAATGAAATATTTCATTTTGCCTGCAAGCGAATACATAACAACAACTCAACGGCAACAGAATTGTATTCTTTCTTGGTGCAGCATTTTCTTTTGCGACAATTGCTGCTGCAGTTCGTGGGTTTGCTGTTGCACAACGCGCGCGTATGCAGTGATGCATTCATTTAAAAATTTGTGAATAACAAATGATTGTAATAAAAAGTGAACTAAAAACCAAGTTGACTAAATTTACCATGCCTACTGTTAGACGCAATTCAATTCTATCGTAATTACTTTCTTCCGGTTGCTACTTTAATAATTAGGTCATTTTCTTATTTATCAACAACATTTTTCATCTGCACTCAAATGGATGAAAAGTTTTACTTAAATTTTCACCATTAGGGTGGTGGGTTATTGTGGTTTTCGGCCGCAAGTTCTTCATTCAAATTATAAACTGTATAACTCTATAAATACTTATCCTTTGCAAATGAAGAGAGCAGATACCTGCGAATAGGAAAACCAAAATCCGATCATAAAAAACTATTAACTATTGTACTGCTATACAATTACTTACCTACTTAGTTGGAATAAGTGATGAGATTCACAACCATTTAATAAACTTTAATACGAGGACTTATCCTATTATCCTATAATGATTCAAATAACTTTTCATGTCACAATTCCGTATCAACTTTTGTTAAAATCAATACAAAACAAATATAACTACAACCAACTACTTAGGCTTTTTATTGCAATTCGAGGTTCTATTTCATTTCGATTCCAGCATATATTTTGCCTTTTAACTTTATAGTTGTTTACCCAATCAAAGTTTATTAGCAAAAATACTGCTTTTATGAATTTAACCTTACACGTAATATGGCTCAACTCTGACGACACTCCCCTATTTTTATCAAAATGTGCTTAATGATTAAAATGAAAGCAGCTCCTACTAAAGACGAACTTAATGATTATTAACAACTCGTCAACGGTAGTTTCTCTACATCGGTAGCATACAATCAGAGGTGTACTACGCCTATTACGGCACAACAGCCCTTGAAGGTCCTAGGCCGAGCTTTTCGCTTAAATATTGAGTGAGTTATGTTTATACACGTAACGAAAGAACCTGTTTTCCTTGGATGTTTGTCATAGCCATCTGAGGTATTGTTTATTTTGGTGTTTTTTTTTTGACTGTGCTGAATCTTGAGCCCGGGCATTTTGCGTGAATGTGATTAGAGATATAAAAGTGATAATTGATTTTCTACAAACTTAAGTTTTCTATATTTGAATATGTATACTTACTTACTCACTTACTTACTTAGCTGGCAGTACAGTCGATGGTCGGCCTTGGCCGCCTCTATAAAGCTACGCCAGTAGCCTCTGCAATGCGCGCGCTGGCGCCAGTTGATAAAGCCAAGTGCAGTCAGGTTGCCCTGTGCCTGGTCTTTCCATCGGAGATTAGGTCGCCCTTTTCTGCGTGTTCGTCCACCGTGGTTCGAATAAAACACCATTCTAGGCGAAGCGTTTTCTTCCATTCGCTCAACTTGGCCCAGCCAACGAAACCGCTGGATTTTTATACACTTGATTATATCAGTGTCGGCGTACAGCTCATACAGCTCATCGTTCCATTTTATTCGATACACTTCCTCCATGCATACTGCACGGTAGATCTTACGGAGTGTCTTCCTCTCGAACGCTCCTAACAGCCAACAGCCTCTCATCATTGATGGTCAATGCCCACGTCTCTGCGCCATACATTAGAACAAGAAGGATTAGGGACTTGTAGAGCTTTATTTTCTTCGGTAGAGAGAGGAATCGGCTTCTCAATTGCCTAATTAGCCCGTAGTAACACCTGTTGGCAAGAGTCAATATCCGCTTGATCTCAAGGCTGACATTATTGTTGGTATTAATAATGTGGATCCTGGGTAAAGGAAATCCTCGACAACTTCAAAAGTATAATTGTCAACAGTAACGTTTGGTCCAAGACGTCGTGGCTCTTTATTTGTTCACACAAGGTTTTTCGTTTTGTCCTCGTTCACCACTAGACCCACTCGACGAGACTCCCTTTCATGTACATAGTCCGAGCACTTAGAAAAATGGTAAATGGGAGCAGTGCTCATTAGCACTTTCTTTTTCAGAATCCACAAGTCATATCCCAAGCCAAAGAGCAGTTAAATATGAAATGGTTTTTCAGTTACACTTTATCTAGCTTAAACTTCACGTTCAAGATTAATTAAGTTACTCAGAAATAGTTGGCATAGAGAAGAGTTATCCTTCTTTTTCTTCCTCATTGGAGCAAAAGTTTTTAGTATATATTTTTCTACAACCATTTTTTAAAGGCACCTCATCAATAGCCAAAGTATTTAGAAATTTAAAAATATTTTAAAAATACTTTAGGTACACTAGGATTCTTACTTTAGGAACTTACTTACTTTTACTTTTAATGGCACAACAGCCCATGGAGGGCCTAGGCTGAGTTTTTCGCATCCACTCATGTTGTGCGTGTTATATTTGTACATGAATGGAAGGGACCTACAGTTTAACGCCGAATCCGAACGGCGAAGGGAAAAGCTTTTCATAGCAATTTTTACTCTTGTAGGTTTGCCATTGCCTGTAGAAAAGAGGTGGGTGCAGTGTAGAAAAATTATATTTTCTACTTTTTGTTTTGCCTGTGCCGAGATTCGAACCCCGGACCAATACGCCACAGTGACCACTTTAGGAACTAGAACTAGAACATGTTAAACATGATATTATTTTTGGCAGCATAAGTTCAATCCTTTATGACTGCAATCCCCATTCGTTATTAGTATCGTTTACAATTTCCCTTCCGGCCCTCCCCCCCTTCCCCCCTTCCCCCTTCCATGCTTCTAATATTATTCTATCAAATCTGTTAGTTTTTCGATTCTTGTATTAAAACTCAAAGAAAGGCAGAGGCAAACCTCAATCATAGGTACACGCATACTTTGGGAGTGTATAAGTGTGTTTATGATATTTATGTCTAAAATTTCTTCAACTAAAAACGAGAAATACGATTTTCAGCTGCACAGTGTAATGAAGCATGATTTAATGGAAGTGAAAGTGTAGCGGCTAACGAAAATGCAAAATGTTAAATGGTCACAGTCAAAGTATACGGAAAATGTTAATAGAATGAACGAACGAATAAAGGACAAGAAAAATAAATTGATAGCAGAAATAGTAGAGAGGAGATAAGTCGGAGGGTGGAGGACGAGGGAAGCAAGTGAAAGTTAAAAGTTAAAGTAGGTGTAAAATTTAATTATGTTTAGTGGAAAGCCAAACGAAGCTGCCGCATAAAAGCAAAATTCAACCATAATACACAAAAAATTGTTAATGAATTTGTAGTGATGAAGAAGCTAATGCAAAATGATGGGGGAAAACTTAAGCAGAAAAAGTAAAAAAAAAGTAATGGTAATTTTAAGAAAATATTGTACTTTACGAAACGAAATTGAAGGAAACATTTAATTTTTTTTTGTTTTTTTTTTAGCTTTTGGTTACTTTTTGCTGCGGTGAGTTAGGTTAAAGTAAAGAGCCAAGTATGCAGTGTAACTCGTACCATGTCGACTTGCCACCATATATATACATTAAAGGATTACTGACAAATTTATATCTATTCTATTCATTGAAGTGTTCTCCCATTGTTATGTAACAACATAACGTTTTGTGTTGAACGAGTCGAAAAATTGCAACACTTTCTCCAAGTTGCTTTTGTTTCTAGAACAAAAGAAACTAAATAATTTAATAACTTTATGCACTTTGCAAATATTCATTGAAGTGTGTATGTGTGGGTGTGTGTGTTTATGTTTTGCGTGTTAAATAAACCAACAAAAATGGAGAACTTATGGAGCTTATAATCTTTAAAGAAATTTTGAAAAATTAAAAACCATATTTATTTAGAAGTAAATTTTAAAGCTACTGCATACGGCTTTGCTCATACTTCATACACTCAAAGGTAAAAAGGGAGTGCAATTTTGCTGTAAAAAGAAGATGAACTAAATGATAACAATATTTCATGCTTTGCTACTAATATTAATACTCACTATGATGGTGGTGCAGCGCATTATTATTATAATATAGTATGCTACTAACTATCGCAGTAATGATGATGATAGTATAACTAGTGCATAGATGCTACAGCATTTACTCGTAAGTATGTATGTATGTAGACATCAACAGCATCGACAGCTGAAGTAACATCATCAACACAATTACATTGTAAATGGATTTTTAATGTTGCTGACAGTATGGTATGTAGTTGCACCAAACGAATATATGGACTAACTCGTATGTATGTATACCTACATTCATATGTACATGCATAACTATAAACAAAAACTCCGCAGCTCTTATGTGAGGTAATTTACAATTTTAACACAAACGTTTTAGCATTTAGCAAAAAAAAAAAAAAAAATCGTTAAGAAACGAAAGACTTTAACATGCACAATAACTATGCATATATACAGTGGCGGATCCAAGGGAGGACCAGGCGACTTAAGAGGTTTCAGTCCCCTCTGCCCCTATTATAATTTTTTATTCGCATTATAATTGTTTCCGAAAGCAAGTGAAGTTACAAAACGCAGTGAAATATCGTGATTATTCGTGATTTTTGTTTTAAAAGGAGCCAAGAGAAAATATAGCTATAACTGCTATAAATTAGGTAGTACCGCAGTATTAACATATGGCTAACCACGCTATCTCTCTCGAAAACTCCACGCATGGAGCAACATTTCTCCCTGAACTCCATTCTCTCAAAAATCTGTTTCAATGTGAGGATGCAACGTCGCACGAGTGATACATACCGCATTTGATATTCATTTTATAGAATAACAACTTATGACCTTTTCACAATTACTCGGACCAGTCGAGGTTGAATGATAAGTTTCAACCTGGGAGAGCGAGTGAAATTTACTCTCTCATTTGTACTTAGAGGTTCTTCTATCTATCTACTATCGTTGAAAACCATCAAATACTGAAAAAATATTCCAAGTGCCTATGGTGTCCCATGTTAATACGTAAAATGGGCTTTTCAAGTCGATTCAGTACAGCTTGCGACTTGACAGCTGAAATTAGCTGATATCGCTAAAAAAAAAACAATATTGTCCCCCAACAAAATTTTAACCCTCCAACTTTTTCTCAGAGACCAAAAGACCCCTCTAATTCCTCTGAATTCCATATGAGAATTTTTAAGCATCTATTTCCAAAAAAGCATATCGTTTACTTCAGAATAATAATTTAAAACGTTTTATTCCTAAATTACCCAGTAAAATAGAAATGATAATAATTTCTACGGTTTGTTAGGTCAAAATATTGATTTCTTACTGTTTTAGGGGTGGCCAGTCACCGATCATGAATCTGGCGTTGAATTTACTGGATTGACTCTGGTTTCCGAGACATTGGTATGAATCGGTATTTGTAAAATTCTCGTGTACAATAAGTCCACTTTTTCCAAGAGATTTTCAGAAATTAGGAATAATACTTAGATTTATAGCAATAATAAAAAATTTTAAATTATAACCGGACTTCTTGATCTCGAGGCGCAGATTTAATGTTTACGCCTGTATTATATCTTAAATAAAAACATTACAAAAACAAAAAAATATAACTAAATTGCTCTTTGTAGTAGTACTGCAGGGTATTGTTTTCTCTTGAGTACCTGGCATATTCGATACTTTTATAAGAGTAGTACTTAGTAGTAGTTCAAAATAAAATTTCGTTAAAATCACAACCTATAGGCTGTAATTCACAAAGGTATACAAAAAAAATATAGCTCTCCCTTTGGTGGATTTTTGAAAGCGCTCCTGCATTCATACATATTTATGTAAATGGGTCATTCCATATCCAATGTAAAGCCCAATGACTGATAGAATTGAAGAACTGATATCCATTGAGATCATTCTCAATTCGCTGTTTCAGCCTGTATGAAAAATATAGATGATCTGAAATCGATTCAAGTAACACAAATTTCTTTGAAACTAGATTTCATTTTTTAAATAGGTTAGACCTACTTCAAGAAAAAAAAATTCTGTGCGTCAATACGACGCCCTATAGAAGTTTACTTATTCAGAACGTTTACGTTTTGGGTTTTCAGGCTAGGTAAGTAATTTTTAACGAACATGTTTTGTGAAATTGTTTATGTGCTGCTTTATGCAAACTATAAGCCTTGTATCAGTTCAGTTCGATGATTCTCTGATCCCCGGTGTTTTACATCTGGATTAACTTCAGTTTGATCGTTTGCATTTCCCAGGCATGCAAATAATCTTTCCATCATTATTATCATCATTATAATAATCATCATCATCAAAATATTCAGGTTGTATGATCAGAACAAGTGGAAAATTTGCCACTTTCCGGTGGGAACTGGGATGACTAAAAGCTTGGCAAATCACGTCTATGTTTTGTTGTGCTGATGCGAGTTGTTTTCTTTCCACAGGCAAATTTTCAAGTAAATCCCCTGCCCTTCTCTTTCGTGGTTAAAATGGGAATTTGGCAACCTCAATGACTGCCTGATGCTGTACTATATAATCTGAGAATCTTCGTCGGGACTTAATGAGTTGAGTATTAGATGCAATTATTGGCTCTAATAAACTCATTTGCCATTCATGCTGTCTCGAAGTCTACCCTCTCCCAATCTCCCGATGCTGGTTTTTGGGTTTTTTTTTGCACGATAGCAGAATCTGAATTTTATTGGGCATCCATTTTTCGACGAAGTTTACATTCTCGCTATCTCTCAGCCTCAGTTTTTGCTGGAGATTTTATCGTAACACAATCGCTATTTGTTTGTGCTTCACGTTTGTTTTATTCACTCTAGACTCGCTCATTCTTCAGCTCTAGAAATTTCTAACGATATTTGTATGAAATTTTAAATTTTACTATAAACTAATGGGCAACCTATCAATCGAGTATGAATCATACGCGAATCAGCACCCTCTATCAATCGATAGAGGAGCCTTCTATCTCTCATAGTGGATGCATATCTCCTGTCCATCATTTACATATGCATCCTCATTTTTTTTCTGCTGTCCTTCATTTCCGTGACAATTTCCGTTTTCCCACGATCAGCTTTCACCCGTCGTAAACATGAAAACGATTCTGAAGAAGTAAACTTCAATAAACTACAAAAAACCATTCAAACTACCAAATAATGTGTATTTTCAAAGTGCATTTCCATCGTATTCGACTTTCGAATTCATCCATAATACCCATAATAACCATTATAATATGGATAGACATTATAATAAGGATAAGTGTAGTAATTATAATAAGAATAATATGGATATGAATAGCCGGCGGTTTCTGCATTGTAGTACGATAAATATCCAGCAGATGCAGTTGGTTTCTTTGTAGCTGTTGTTGAATCCGAAGTGGTTGTTGCTGCTGTGGTTGTCGTGGTCGTTGTTGTTGTCGTGATGTTGAATAAATTTTGAAAGAGCGTTCCCAACACGCCCGTGCTTGTTAAATTTAAATTTGGAAATAACAAATTTAATAAGAGCTGTCGTCCCATAATAGCTCCCGTTTTATTTGGCATCATTGCTGCTTCTTCTTCGCCTTCCTCGACCCGGTCCTTTTCGATTTCACTTTCATTCACTGCTGCTGCTATTGTCGCTGCTGTTGTTTGTGTTTGCATTAAACGAGAAGTTGTTGCTGCTTCAAAGTTCACCTCATGCTCAGCACAATAATTTTCAATTAAAAACGTTACGCTGAGCAAAATTAATATATGGCAGCATTTTGCCTATGCGAAATATACAAATAGAAATAAAAATAAGAATGTCATAAAATTTAATTAGTTAGCAGTAGAAAGGAAACATAATTAAAAATAAAAATAAACAAAAAGAAGTTGAAGAAAAATCAAGTGCGACATAAGTTTTTGCTAACCTTTAACATTATTTACTAATGCGTTGCTGTTGTTGCTTTAAAATATATTCATGCACTAATGAGTCGACGCTTGGAAATTATTTAAGAATGCGTAAATATTTATACCTTTTTGAATGCGTACATTATTCGTTCTAAATACACACACACACACACACTCACAAAACATATACCGGGTGGACCATTTATAATTGGGAATTTGATTTTGGTGTAAATAAGAAACGAATTAGGTAATTTTTTGTCACTATGGTTTTTATTATTCGAAAGTACAAACCTTTCAGGTTAATTGCGGAACCCTATTTCATTTAAATGACTTCCTCGACTGGTCTTGCAGTAGCCCATACGATCAACCCAATTTTTTAGTAGGTACATTTTCGACTATATAGAGCTGTACTTGACCGATGGCTGAACCAATATAATTTTTAAGAGCCTCAATCATTGTTGGATGGTTAGGTGGCTTCCTATAGTAGGACATACATAGGCGAAAGAAGCCCGTTGTGATACCACATGGATTTTCTAATAATTACCATTCACTTCATATCGCTGGAAATGGAAAAGGATGAGAATTATCCACCAGATCAAGACGGTAATCGAACCCCCAACCACACTGGTAAGTGGGCTACCCACTAGACTATCGTGATAGTGGATATCAGAATATTTCAAACTAGTTTCAGAAAATTTCAAAACGATTTAAGAAACTTAATATTGATTTCATAAAATTCCAAAAACAATTCAGAATTCTCCAAATCGATTTCAGAAGTTACAAAGCTATTTGAAAATATTCTAAATCGATTGCATAGAATTTTAAAAAAGATAAAAGTTCAAAAAGTTCAAAATTTTTATAACATTCCAAAAGTGATTTAGAATACTCGATTTCAGAAATTAAAAATACATACTTACATTTGAGAATTTTCCTAATAGTGAAATACATAATTTCAAATTAATTAAGAATTTTGCCATTTCCGGAAGTTTTAAAATTCCTTCAGAATACTTACTTCGAATCGATTTCAGAAATTACAAAATTAATTGATAATTTTTCAAATCGATTTCACAAAGTTTTAAAATTTGTTAAAAATTTCGAGATTTTCGAAAGTTACAAAATTATTTAAAAATTATCTAAATAATATTCCAAAATTGATTAAGCCATAAAAATGTTATTTGAAAATTTTACTAATATATTTGACAAAATTTCAAAATCAAATGAGAATTCTGAGATTTTCCAAAGTTTCAAAATTAATTCATAAAACTCAGAATCGTTTTCAGAAAATACAAATTTTTACTTGATAATTTTCGAGATAGAAAAAAAATTAAAATTTAAAATTGAAATTATAAATTTATTGAGAATTTTGAGATTTCCGCAAATTCTAAATTGATTTGAATTATATCTAAATCAGATTTTACAATAAATCGTATCAAAATATTTAAAAAAAAATTTAAAACAATTTTTATATATTTAAAAAAATTCCTTAAATATTTTCAATTAACCCAAATCAGTCTCAGAGAATTTCAAATCGATTTACAAATATTCCAAACTGATTTCAGGATATTCTTACTTTACTTACTTTTAATGGCACAACAGCCCATGGAGGGCCTAGGCCGAGATTTTCGCATCCACTCATGTTGTGCGTCTTATATTTGTACATGAATGGAAGAGACCTACAGTTTAAGGATATTATTATCAGGATATTCAATTCTGTTTAAAAAACAATTCAATTAAATTTCAAAATATTCCAAATTGATTCAGAATATTACACTTCGATTTCATAATATCCAAGCTTATTTCACAAAATTACAAATCGCCTTCAGGAAATACATATAAAAAAGAATTTCAGACTACTCCATATCGATTTCAGAATATTTCAAATTAAATTCAATAAACTTCAATTCGATTGAAAATAACGCAAAAAAGGAAGACATTCTTCCAAATCGTTTCAGAAATTTTCAAATTATTTTGATGATTTGAATTATTTCGAGAAATCCTTTAATTTATACCAGTTTTCTAAAACTCATATTTGTCCCTTAATATTGTGCTGAAATTTCCACACACTCATATGTACATTGATACATACATACATATGTACATATGTACATATGTAGGTGTAAATATAGTATGTATGTTGAAATGTGCACTTGCCTACAGTTCTTTGAAGGTAAACGTAAAATGCCACCAAATATCGCTAATGCATTTTTAATCACTTCTTGATTTGAAGTGAAAACTAAGTACGTACTCGTACTCGTATACAACCAAATTGCATTAAGGTTAAGGTTACAACTTTATCACTACAAATGTATGTACATAAAAATGCGAATATGGCATAACTAATTTCAAAACGAGGAGCAATTTTTTCGGTGTAATCTGTGAACCTCTTTCTAATCGATTTCAACCATTTCTTCTTCTGTTTAAACTTTTCCAATTACAAGTCCCAAATATAAATTTAAAGTAAAGGCAGTTTGAAAGCTGAAGACGTTCAAATGAAGAGCATTCGTTATAATGATAAATCAGGCACTGCATAGTACATACATATGAACATACCTAACACGTTAGCGTAGTAAACTCTCATGTTAAGTATTATTTAGTTTAACTTTCGGCAAATTAAGATACCTTCTTATATTCAACTTTCACTTTATCGGAATGGCAAATCCCAAAATAAGCTAAGTTCATTATTTAAACCAAATGCTAACCACAAAATAAAGGACATGCTCGTATTTATTACATGCAATAAACTTAAGAGTAACCTCAGTCGCTTAGGGATTTCTGCGTTTTCATCTACTTACTTACTTAACTTACTTAACACTATCTTCTCCCCAAGCGCGTTCCCTTATTAGCATTTAAATCGTTTTCAAAACCAGTTACTTAAATAACAAAAGCAAATACTTAATTGACATGTTTTTCTGAACGAAATCACCAATTTCCACATTTCATTGTTATTCGCACGACTGCATTTCATTTCATTTCTTCTTCTACTGCAGGGCAAAGAAAAATGTTTTAAGCATTAGCAACTAAACGGGTAATTATGTGAATATTTGTATTTTTAGTTGTATTCATTTGAATTTTGCTAGCATAAAAACTCTTGGAAATCTTAAGATTAATAGTGCACAATATTGACGAAATCCGAAACCTTACTCCTCCACAAAAGTGCCATAGAACTAAAAATTTCCATAAAATATTAGCATAGTGCATGAAAATGTCTAACTGTACCGACTGTAGCGCACTGACAACTTATTGTTATATTCCTGCTGACTCAAGTAAAAAAGAATACAAGAAAATTAACTACTCCAGAGAGTAAATGAAAATGTGCTAACGAAAGTTAAGAAGTATTGAAAATTTCTTATCGTAATTAGTGATGGATAGTTTTTAAAGTACTCTTAGTAATCGTGTACTCACAAGTACTCGGAGTAGTATATGGAATAGTCGTAAAAATTGTTCAACTAATATCGTTTATGTATAACTTACCCCCAAAATATGTAAAACGTAAATCGCTGTGACTTTAAGCGTTGCTTGTGTAAAGTAAAGAATAGAAAAACAAAACACAAGTAAAGCAGAGTGGAAAGAAAAGTGGAGAGAGCGATGCAAGAACTATACACTCTAAGCTTTGAACAAGAAAGTATAGTGGAACGCTGGAGAGCAAATATATCGAGTTAATCAAAGTATTTCCTACTCTCTGTAGTATTTTTTTCAGATCAAGATCTTATCTTTAGAAGGTGGTATGACAAATACCGGCAACTGATTTTAGTACAAGTTTTATTCGTCCATCAGTAGCATAGGTGAAATTTCTATGACTCATCATCAGGAAACCCAATCCTCACCACAGTGAAGCTTTTTCTTTAATGATAAGTACAATTGCCTTACAACGATTAAAAGATCTAGCTGTATTTACTTCCTAGTGGCTACGAAAAATATCTGTATTCCAGGTACACATGAGAAGCTTAGATTAAAAGCGGTACAACTTATAGATTCAGGAAAAAGGATTAAAATTTTGTTGTAGAGCAAAAACGGCACGTTTGTTATTCAGAGTAAGAGTGCACATTTGCGAGTACATATTTTTTCTTCCTTAAAGAAATGAGTACCCACATGAGTATGAAAATGTTCACCTTCATTCTTGAGAGTACTCAATTTATTGCTACATCACAAAATTATAAGTAATAAAAAACGTATTTTAGTTTTTGCTACGATTTCGAGTTACATTTTTCTTTCTTCGAAATTTTACTGCATATTAGAACTGGTGTCCATGTCGCAATTTCAAATGGGCGTAGAATCATGTGATTGTAATTAGATGTCAGTGCCATTTAGAATTTGTTTTCAGTATATGCGGGTTTCGCCTTTGTCAATTACATACATACATACATACGTACATACAAACGTACATACATACATGTACTATTCCTATACATATGTATCTGTATGCATGTGTGAATATGTGTGCTTGCGAGTAAATGTGTGCAAACTTGGACAGTCTTTAATCTCAACTCAAACAAAAATAAAAGAAAATGAGTTGAAGTTTATGTTTTCATTATTACCTTCATTTCTATTAAATTGGCAAAAAAAAAAAAAACAAATGATTACATTGCTTCCAAGAAAAAAAATGGCGAGATACTTCTTGCTGCAGCACTAAGTCACAGGCTTGCATATTAACTGTAGCAGAGTTAGAGCTAGCGAAATCACCTTCTGGAGTCCACCCAAAATTGGATCAAGATAGAAATTTAGGCCAGGAGACTCCTCTTGTGATAGGCTCCCCTTGGAGTCTATATCTGAAAATACCGCAATTTGCTCTGTTTCAGTAAAACTTTAACCTAGTCTTTATTGTATTAGTCAAGTTAAGTAAAGTAAAGGAAGTATATAACCACGTATTTAAGCATCAGTAAGTACGAAAAACACTTTGTGCTAAGTACTCGTATGTGTGTGTGTGTGTGTATTATTACACTTACATTGGAATAATTGGAATTGAGGAAACATGTTCTATGCATTTCATAGAATTAATGATGTACACGTTACTTCTGCTTGAGAAATGTTCCGTTTTCTTTGTTATTTTTTCGCTCGCTCTCTCTTGCTCTCTCTTGCCTTTCTTATAAAACACAAATGTCCCTGTTGACTTTATTTTTATTAATAGTCTTGCTACGTGATTTTAGTGAAGCCGACCCTCATCTCTCTTCACTCATTTTAAATACTTTTTGGCACTTTTCGTATGTTTGTATGCATGTGTGTGTTTGGTTGAGTGAGATACTTTTATTTCGTTAGAAACTTGCAAACTGCTTAAAAGCTCTTAAAAAGTTGGTTAAGATTAATATTATATCGTGGTGGTTACTATGATTATTCTCTTTGTTTTTGCAATCGTATGTACTCGAAAAATCTTTTTAGGATTTAATAAAGACTTGAGTTTTATTAAATTGTTAACTTAAAAGATTTTATATGGTTATTAAGAAAGATCTGGATTTTGGAACATTTTGATAGAAGTGTGGTGAGTGTTAATTTCATCGTTCATCTCATTGGATGATTAATACATACAAAAAACATAAAAACTCGAATGATTTGAATCGTTGATAAGAGTAGATACTTAAGTTTTTAAAAACATTCAGCGTTAATTTTAATTGACTGCTCGTTTCAGTGGAAAAACTACTACAAAAATTCAAATTACATGACATTACAAATGCTCAGAATTCAGAAGATCAGAATTAAGGGAAGTTCATTCAACTGATTGCATTAAACCCAGTTTATGAGATGAAGAAGTTTTAAAAAAGTATAATAAATATTTAAATCAATTAAGTACTTGGGGAAGAGATCAAGTGATATTTTATTAAAAATTTATTGCCCTCACCGAACCTTTCTTGCAGTATATTTGACTTCCTTCGTGCAGATTGTGCTGGCATCATTTGGTACCAATCGCCAACCCTTAAAGGGGCACCCTTACAAAATGAATCGAAATTATTTTCCAAGTGGTTTTTACTTAAATTTTTTTATGGGAGTCCCTTAAGGGTTAGAAATGGGGATAAGAACGTTTGGGAAAAATATAGAAAAAAGGAAAATTAATGGGAGTCGGTCTTACTTTTTACCTCTAAGAACATGATCACTTTGGGATAAGCGAGAGCTCATTTCATAAAAAAGCTAAGTATGGGAGCCTTTAAGACTTAGAGACGAGGGGTAAGTACATATGTGCAGGGAAAATGTTTGAGAGTAAAAAATATTTGAATTCGCAATTGCGAAATTCGCAAAATTGCAACGAAAAAAAATATATCTTCCATAATGATACAGAGCACCAACCTTTTCTGTCTCCTCTCTGAAATGCCCTTGTCTAAGTACTGACTCCTACAGAGAGATCCAACAAAATTCGAGATTCTAAATTAAACATCGCCTAAAGATAAATAAATGGATTTCTGGACATATAATATTTATATAATACAGGGTGCTTTTTAGATGTGTCTTACATTTAACCCTCTAACAGCGACTTCTGACCCACAGTCGTGTGACTGTTCGATTTGCATAAAAATCTCAAAATGGTTCGAAATGAGAGGTAAGTGTTTCGGTTCGGAGAAAAATGTTGCACAGTGAAAATATTGAATGTTGGTCTTACATTTTAACCCTCTAGAATCGCCCTCGAAGCACGCGGAGCTTAATTCAAACAAAAAAAAAGTAAATATCTTATGGGGGCCTCCTTAAGGGTTAGAGATGGAGGGTAAATATGTTTGCAGAAAATATGTTTAATCAATGAGGATTGGTATACATTTTAACCCTCTAAGAGCGACTACTGATCAACTGTGAGGTAATTTGTCGGTGTGTCTTGACTTTTATTTAACTGCGACTTATCCTCACTCTACCCCTCCAGTTTTTTGGCTCACACATTTTTGGATCGAACCTTACAAACTCAATGGTTCCAGCGTAGCCAAATGCCATTGTTAAGAATCTCTTTACAACGCTATTCCTAAGCTATCATACATATGTATGTATGCAGGTATATAAGTACATATCTATGTACTATAAAAAAAAAAGTAAAAATTTAATTCTTAACATCAAAAACCAATTTTACCAAACTTATAAACGACAATATCCTTTGAGATTACAACAATGTGAAAAATTAACAAATATTACACTCAAATAGTAATTCATAAGCACAGACACAAATGCATGCAAATTCAGATACAATATGATTCCATGTACAGGGTGCACCATCTGTTATGTCGGTATGTAAACATTGAATAACTTCAACATTTATCAACCGATTAACTTGAGTAAACATGTTTTTGAAACGTCAATTCAGTACAATTTTAACCATGAATCGCTTTACTCTGAAATAGTGACGCTGTACATTGAAAATAGTCGTTCAGCTGTGTTAGCTCAGCGTGCATAACGTCGAAAATATCGTGGCCAACAAGTACCGCCTGACATACAACACTGATCGTCGTTTGGTGTCGATTTTTTGTTGAGCACGGGACAGTGGGAGATTGTCGATAAGCCGTTCATCTACCCAAGCGCAAGAAGTTCCAATGAACTATGTAGTTGAATCGGTAAGAGAGAGTGTTGCCGAGAACCCACATGTGTCGCATTGTCACTGCGCTCAGCATTTGGCGTCAGTGGAACCACCTTGCGGCGCATTTTGAACGATGATTTGTATTTTTTCCGTATAAAGTGCAATTGACTCAAAGAATAATGCCGGAATATGGTCAAACAGTCGGTGAAATGGTTGACACTGAACCTGATTTTTGGAAGGAAATTTTGACTTTTGATTTGGAAATACAGACTTGCGCCGTTAACAAACAAAATTGCCACATTTGAGAATCGGAGAATTCACATCATAGCATTACCAAAAAGTGACTGCTTGGGCCGGCGTTTCCGCAAAAACCATCATTGGGTTAGTTATCGTCAAAAATGGGCATCGGTGGATGTTGGCTCATTATGTTTGCCCACTGATTTCACCAAAACAGTGCGCCATGGCTCACTTCAAATCAAACAATGCAATTTCTGCAACGAAAATTCCCTGGACGTGTGGTGTCAAAAAATGGCGACATTGACTGACCACTTATACCTTCAGATTTGACATCTTTTTGTGTGGTTATTTGAAAATCAAAGTGTAAGCCTCGAACCATTTTCGTGCCGAAATCTGCGCTAAAGCGCCCGAGATGCTCGAAAAAGTGATGGAAAACCCAGCAAAAAGGGTACATTTTGCTTTTGTCAATAACGGCGGCCACTTGATTGATGTTCTGTTCAAACAAAAACTAGTCCAAATAAATTGCAAAGGACCAAATTAAATAAAAATACCTCAGATATGCAAATCGGTTGTTTTTTCTTTAAGTTATTCAATATTCACATACCGACATAAAAGATGGCGCACCCTGTATGTGTGTACATATTTATCAGATATTTCTTCAAACATACGAGTTGTATTTATGCAAATTGCCACTTAACGTTAACGACTACGTTGAAAAAGTAAACACACAAAATTGAAAGGAACATGTGAAATCGTTTAAGAACACATGTTTATAAAAATAACAACAACAGCACTATATACTTAACTAGTCAGATACTATTAAAAGAAGAAAAAAAATAACATTGCAAATGCTATACTTTAATGTTGTGTTGAGTTCATTTGCTTCCCCCAGTTTATGACAACACTTGTGAAAGTACACAACACCAAAATGAAAGTAAAATCAACTACTAATAACATTTGGCTGCCACATCATCAGCGAGATCGTTTGCGTTTTCACCTTGAAAAAACTCTTACATAGTTTGAAATTTCTTTTAAAAATAATAAAAGAAACTACAACTAACGAAACTTTGCAGCAGAATTCTCATTTCCTTTAAGCATTTGGCAGTTTGACGTAATTAGAGCTTCATCGCAAAGATACCTAGATCCTAGATTACACACACACACACACATACATACACTCAAGCACACTCAAAGACATACGCTAAGACCTCAAACAAACATTCGAAACTTCCAAATGAATTTCCGTTTAAGAAAGAAACTTTTTCTCTTGTGCGACTTCTTCGAAATTTTAACGCAACGTTATGTTTTCTGTGTTGCTTTGTGTGTGCCTCTGTGTGTTACTTTGGTGTGTTTCTGTGTATGTGTGTCTTTATGTGTGTGTGTGTGTGTGTGTGTGTGTGTGTATGATTGGAAGTGTTAAAAACAGAACTTATAGCGTACACAGCATGTTTCATCAAGAACACATGCAAAAACCAATGTGCGTGTGTGTGTGTGCGTTTGTTTGTTGGTATGTGATGTATGCGTACGTGAGCGCACCTGCGATTAATCTGACAAACTGCGCAAAACAAAAGAAACTTTCAGGTTTTTGCTTCATTTTAACATGTAAATTTGTAAAGTTCCGTTAATTTAGATGTTGTTTTTTTTTTATTGATTTTGTAGTTATTCTTGTCGAATTCCAGAATTCCAAGTTATGTGCAAAACTTCTCAATATATTTTCGTTGGAATAAAACTTTTACCTATTTCATCGAACTCATCTAATCAAGCTTGTATGTTAAATGGAATTCAAAATTTTTACGCGCTTGATTGACCCCATAGAGTTAGAAGAAAAAGAAAGAGAGAGAGAGAGAGAGAGAGAGAGAGAGAAAAAGAAACTGGAAGGCAGAGTAATATGTTGACAAGTTAATATATTTTTAAGCATATTTTCCTTGTTGGTAAAACTAAGAAAGATATTTAACTTAATGTTTAGAATCAATTTAGAAACAGCATTTCTACAATCAACGAAGCCAATTGCATAACGTAAATTTCACTGCAATCGAGAAATCATTTCGCGAGGTTAAAGAACAATGAGTCAGGGGGGCCTGGGCGTAGGACACAAGGTAAAGTTCGTGACAGTCGCAGGTGCGTCCATGGTCGATCCTTGCGCTTCTACGTTTCAAGTCGACACACAGCCTCCTCGTGGCGTCCCCTGGATAGCGATCTGACAACCGTCAGTGAGTTAACTAATGTGTGCGGCGGGCTTCTCCATGGCCTTGAATGAATGGTTGTGCGTCGGGCTTGGAACCCACCACGTTAAAATACCCTCCAATGAAACCTCCAAACAAGCCTCGGATAATGAACCCCTCTAATATTGACGACTCCCGCAAACGCCCAAAGGACAACGATTTACGGATATGCACCTGGAATGTCCGAACCCTCTACAGGGAAGGTGCCTCTATCCAGCTGGTGGATGTCCTCCAAAAATATAGAGCTGACATCACCGCTGTACAGGAAATGCGATGGACGGGACAGGGTTGCTCCAAAAGAGCATCCTGTGATATCTACTACAGCTGTCATGCGTCGAGACACGAATTTGGTGTTGGATTTGTGGTTGGGAAGAGACTGCGTCATCTAGTCTCGAGGTTCACAGCGGTGAACGAGCGCCTAGCCACTATCCGCATCAAGGCAAAATTCTTCAACATCAGCCTAATTTGTGTCCATGCCCCGACGGATGAGAAGGATGAAACGACCAAAGATGACTTCTACGAGCTCCTCGACAAAGCTTATGAGCATTGCCCCCGCCACGATGTTAAAATCGTGTTAGGCGACTTTAATGCCAAGGTGGGCAAGGAGAGTCTCTTTGGTCCGACGATCGGAAAATTCAGTCTCCACGACGAAGCCACCGATAACGGTA
This sequence comes from Palloptera scutellata, assembly GCA_958295655.1. Classification (NCBI taxonomy): domain Eukaryota; kingdom Metazoa; phylum Arthropoda; class Insecta; order Diptera; family Pallopteridae; genus Palloptera; species Palloptera scutellata. Next base: position 89,722,187 of record OY282450.1, read on the forward strand.
TGAGACTGATCGACTTCGCCGCGGCACGAAACATGACAGTTAGTAGCACCAGATTCCAACATAAGGATAGCCACTTGGCTGTCCCCTGATCAAAACACACGAAACCAAATTGATCACGTTGTGATCGACGGAAGGCACGCTTCCAATGTACTAGACGTACGCACAATACGTGGTGCAAACATCGACTCAGACCACTACTTGGTTGCAGCCAAGGTCTGCACACGTATATGTGTAGCAAATCGCGTACGGATAGGTACAAAGAGAAAGCTGGATGTCGAAAAGCTGCAATCACAACAGACAGCCAAAGTCTTTGCCAACCAACTTGCACTTCTCCTTTCGCAAAACACCCCTCAACTTGATGATATATGCGCACAGTGGACGCACATTTCCCGCTCTATGCGTACGGCTGCCGAAGAGGTGCTAGGCTACCACCGTCGACGGAGAAATATGTGGTACGACCAAGAGTGTCGCGATGCTACTGAAGCAAAAAACGCAGTCTATAGAGCCACCCTGCAGTCAGTTGCAACGCGAGCTGCTAAGGAGCGATACAGAAAGTTGAGGAGGGAGGAGAAACGTCTTTTCAGGCGCAAGAAAAGAGATGAAGAAAGACGCGAGTTCAATGATATCGAAATGTTGCGGGACAGGAACGAGGTCCGAAAATTCTTTGAAAGAATAAGACGCCTGACTCTTGGTTTGAAGACCGGGGCCTCTTCCTGCAAGGATGAAGATGGAAATCTGGTGACAGATATCCAGGGCATAATGAGATTATGGAGGGAGCACTTTTCGCAGCTGCTTAATGGCGAAGACGGCAACAATCCCGCCACTGCGGAACCCACTCCGGAAACCCCAATCACTGACGGCGTTGAAGTACCGCCGCCTGACTATGAGGAGGTCTTAACAGCCATTGCTCGGCTGAAAAACAATAAGGCTGCAGGTGCAGATGGCCTGCCTGCTGAGTTGTTTAAGACCGGAGGCGAAGAGCTCAAAAAACGCATGCATGAGCTTCTATGCAGAATATGGTCAGATGAAAGCATGCCAAGTGATTGGAATCTCAGCGTACTCTGCCCAATCCATAAGAAGGGTGATTCCACGATCTGCGCCAAATACCGTGGGATCAGCCTTCTTAATATTGCATATAAGGTTCTATCGAGCGTACTGTGCGAAAGACTGAAGCCCATCGTCAACAAACTGATTGGACCTTATCAGTGTGGCTTCAGGCCTGGTAAATCCACCATCGACCAGATATTCACACTACGCCAAATCCTGGAAAAGACCCGAGAAAAACAGATCGACACCCATCATCTATTTGTCGATTATAAAGCCGCCTTCGACAGCACGATTAGGGATCACTTGTACGCCGCAATGTCTGATTTTGGTATCCCTGCAAAGCTCATTCGTCTTTGCAAAATGACACTGACCAACACCACCAGCGCAGTGAAAATTGGGACAGACCTCTCCGCACCATTTGATACCAAAAGAGGTTTCAGACAAGGTGACTCCCTATCGTGCGACTTCTTTAACCTAATGCTGGAGAAAATAATTCGAGCTGCGAACATCGACATCTCTGGCACTATCTTCTACAAGAGTGTCATGCTGCTAGCATACGCTGATGATATTGACATCATTGGCAAAAACGCTCGAGCAGTCAGTGCAGCATTCTCCAACCTGGAAAGGGAGTCTCGTCGTGTGGGTCTAGTGGTGAACGAGGACAAAACGAAATACCTTGTGTCAACAAACAAAGAGTCACGGCGTCTTGGACAAAATGTCACTGTTGACAACTACACTTTTGAAGTCGTCAAGGATTTCGTTTATTTAGGATCCAGCATAAACACCAACAATAATGTCAGCCTTGAGATCAAGCGGAGACTAACTCTTGCCAACAGGTGTTACTACGGGCTCAGTAGGCAATTGAGAAGTAGAGCCCTCTCTCGACCGACGAAAATAACGCTCTATAAGTCCCTCATCCTTCCCGTCCTAATGTATGGCGCAGAGACGTGGACATTGACCATCAATGATGAGAGACTGTTAGGAGCGTTCGAGAGGAAGATACTCCGTAAGATCTACGGTCCAGTATGCGTGGATGACGTGTTTCGAATAAGATGGAACAATGAGCTGTATGAGCTGTACGCCGACACTGACATAGTCAAGCGTATAAAACTCCAGCGGCTTCGCTGGCTGGGTCATGTTGAGCGAATGGAAGAAAGCGCTCCGGCTAGAAAGGTGTTTTATTCGAACCACGGTGGAGGATCACGCAGAAGGGGACGTCCTAATCTCCGTTGGAAAGACCAGGTGCAGGGTAACCTGACTGCACTTGGCCTTATCAACTGGCGCCAGCGCGCGCATAGCAGAAGTGACTGGCGAAGCTTTGTGGAGGCGGCCAAGACCGATCATCGGTTGTAGCGCCAGCTAAGTAAGTAAGTAAGTAAGAGTCATTAATAGTAAATAAGAAATAAGTTCTAACGAAATTGATCAAAAAACTAAAAACATCTAAAAGATGTACAACGATTTTACAAGCATTCGCACTTCGGCAGAACTTAAGTAAGACTATGGAATACATTACGGGCAAATTTTAGTGTCCATCGCCGTTGGCGTTGCCGCTAAGTATAATCCTCAATTCAATACATGAAGTTCAATGAAATTAAGTATAGGGACAGATTCGCGAATATACAGATAACAATGGGTTAAGTGAACTGCAACCAATTACGTCTATTGTACCCCGAGTAAGAGGAATACTCTCTAAGGAAACACAATAAGAATTTCATTATTCCATTCATGTACAAATATAACACGCACAACATGAGTGCATGCGAAAAGCTCGGCCTAGGCCCTCCATGGGCTGTTGTGTCATTAAAAGTAAAGTAAATACCACTTAGCTGTACTTTTTCCCCGACTGTACTAAGTTTTATTCCGGAGCCCAGTCAAGAAAAATTTCAATATCAAGCGGAAGGCTAAAAATATGTTTTCTGGCACAAAAATCTCTGAGACACAAAATTTCAACTAAATCAGTCGGCAAACGGGACGAGTATAGATTGTTTCTAATACCGAAACGTCATGGTACGGACTGTGAGATTTTGTTGTAATTTTATATACCAGGGTTTTTTCAAGACTGCAAACAAATTTTTTAACTGAATTACAATCAACAAATTATTCTTCCGGAGCTGCACGGGAATAAAAGTTAGTAAAATTTGAAAGAAATTGCATTTTCACTTGTTCTGAAGACCCTCTATATGGACTGACCTATTTGATTTAAATTTTATATACATGGGTTTTAGGCCAATACATCTTCAATACATTTTTAAGCTTAGATTTCAACTTAAAATTATTCTCGAGGGCTCTGGAGCAAAAGTTAAAAAAAAATGATATAAATGTAAAAACGCGAGGGGGGAACAATTGAAAAAAATGCCAGGCACCCTGTATTTACTCGCTCTTCTCAAAACATACTTTTAAATAAGGTGTTACAGAGATTTCGAACAACCTTAATGCAAATACGAAAACACTTATGATTAGATTAAACAATTTTGAGCAGAATTTAAATATAAGCAGATGTATTAAATTCATCCATTCTCTTTCTAATTATAGCTATTACATAAAAACCCTCTCCAGTTCATTTCAACTAATCAGAAAACACACGGAATAGCGCTGAAAAACAGTTTTTAAATTAAGTTAATTATTCCGTTGCGCTTCCATTAGCGCTTCATTTAATTCAATATCTTCCCAAAGGTTCATTTTTCAATCTGTTCTTTTTCGTTCTTCACCGTTTCTATATATATTTTTTTTTCACCCCAGATGAAAATTATTCAAATTCCGCGACACACATTTCCGTTACGTTTTCGTCGTGTATAAAACATAAGCCAACACATCTCGTCTTTTCACCATTCATCCTCGTTCACGTTGTTCTTTCGCATCCTCAACTTTACGTCCATTTATTTATTGCTGCTGCTGTTTTTCTTGCTGCTGTTGTTGTTGTCGGTGTTGTCGGTGTTGCTGGCTAATTTCATTTGCGTTTTGAGTTAGGCAATTAATCAGCGTGCAGCTGCCACCCGCTCTTTTGACCTTTCCTCTTTCACTTTTTACTTTATCATTTCAAGAGGAAGAATACGAAACAACAACATAAAAATTTCGCAAAAAAAAAGCTTATATATACATACACATACAGCAAAACTCTTTTTTTTTACGCTTCCAATCAATTAATTTCAAACTTTTTCAGTTGATAGAAGCGAGGCGTACGCTTTTCTAAATACTTCTACAGACAATTGGTGTATGGCAAGTGGAATGTAATATCAAAATTAAGTGGCAACACTTCCATGTAATTATATTCAATTTCACCAAATGAAAGGGCAAGAGCTGACAAAAATGTTAGTAAGACAAAGCTTAGGTGAAATAACAGAAATTTTGAATTAAAAAACGAATGTTGTTCTTCGTAATCGATGAAGGTGAGTATACTTATTAAAAGCTAATTTAAGTCATTTTTTTTTTTTAGATAAATTACATAGATAATCTATGTAAGTGGTAATACCGCATTTAATGTGTAAGTACCAATATGGGCTTAAAAAACTAAAAGATAAGAAAAAGGTACTGTCAGCATCAAATCGCGAAATAATTATATTATATTATTAATATTATATTGTTTTATAGTCTCGGATATAAGCTTTTTTTTTTTTAATGGCACAACAGTCCATGGACGGCCCAGGCCGAGCTTTTCGCATCCACTCATGTTGTGCGTGTTATATTTGTGCATGAATGGAAGGGACCTACAGTGTAATGCCGAATCCGAACGGCAGAGATAAGTCAGCGCGTATATTTATATGAGCTAATGGCCAATATGGTTGCCGTGGTGTAGTTGGTAGTGCGCTGGAGTTTCCGGGGTTCAAATCTCAGCACAGGCAACATACGTAAATATATGTATATGTTTGTATATACATATGTATGTATATGTATGCCTGCCTCTACAAGAGTAAAAATTGCCTTAGAAAAGCTTTTCACTTCGCCTTTCAGATTCGACATAAAACTGTAGGTCCCTTCCCTTCATGTACAAATATAACACGCACAACATGAGTGAATGCGAAAAGCGTAAAACTCGACCTAAGCCCTCCATAGGCTGTTGCATCATTAAAAGAAACAAGAGTGATCATCAAAAGCCAACCTAAGGTGATATAAACCATGAATAACCTCAAAAACTATTCGTTGAAAAATATGTTTTTCGAAGTATTTCACAAAAAAAATCTATCATAGCCCCTCGAGAATAATATACTTCATCGTAAAATATTTGAGATTACTGAAGTTCATACCAGTTTTTTCCATGGAAACCAAATTATTTTGAAATATTCAACTCATTCCATATGACCAGTTCTATTCGTTAGGTTAATGGCTGTTCCTACATACAGTAAACCGCGATTAATTAAATGAAACCACACTTAATTACGTTTCTCCGTTTAATTTCCTCAGTATAATATTACGTGTTCAACTCAAAATATACTCAAATTACACGGTTAATTGCTGTCCCCGGTTAATAGAACTATAAATTATTCAGTTTCATCTATGCAATTAAGCAGGGATTACTGTATATGAGAATGCATCTATTCACAGCAAGAGCTTCTACGAACGGAAACTTTGATTTCTGGAAGTTTAACACTTTTAATTTTTACAGTAAAAAGCACTTCTAAAAGATAGAAATCTCAAGAAAAATGCCCAACAAAACCATAGGTCCAAAGGGGAACGGGTAGGGAGAAGGGTGGTTATTGATAGGTAATATTGATCATAATATTGGTGGAAGAGGTTGACTTTTTCGAGCCAATTCAATTCACAACACAATTCATTGTGTCGTCCCATAGGTAAAAGCCGACAAATTCATGGAACGAATACCTACCTAATTTATTATCAATTTATGCTTCCACTAAGAAAATTTCGATTGGTGATCAACTAATAACTAGTGCAGGTACAACACAGCAACTCAAAGTCGAATAAATTTATGCAAAATTTGTTGAAGTTCAACATCAGCTTTTCAGCTGTGGATCTCAAAGGGATTTTACATGTATTTCTTATCGAAATTTTCCACAATTATATTTATTGCATTGACCATTTTACAAGAAGTTTACGTTTTTTGAAGTGAAACTTCTTATGGGAAAGTACTAAAATCTGGATCGGCAACCTTTAGTGTGGCGAATTAATTTATTTTGTTTCGCTCTCTATTAACACATCAAAAAAAAATTACAACAAACTCATTTCTATCACTCTCTCTATTGAGGAATAAAATTGAAATGTTACGCTGTAGGACATAGAGTGGTGGGTAGTGAAACGGCGCAAACAAAAGAGCGAGAACAACACGAACGAGAACAACACGAACAACTCGCAAAACGGCACGACTAACAATAACAGTAAAATCCTCTGAAGTCAATCGCTCGCTAATATGAAAATTACTCGATTGTTCGCAGTCGACCGCATGTATGTGTACGAGAACACATGAGCGCAAGGGCACGAACCCCATACAACAGATTTTTCAATATACATTGTATGAAAAAAGTCCGATCACAACACCGGCGCTTACTGTCTGTTCATGTACTCTATGATACTCTCTCGCGTATTAAAAAGGATCGAAAGGAGAATTCTGCGTTGTAATTATTACTATTATTAATTTGAGTTGATTTTTCCAACAAGGTGCTTTTAAATTTTTTTAATTGCATTAAGTAGAAAGAATATCAATATAACAGGATGTGAGGAAACGCAAAGAACATAAAAAACAGATTGATATATAGAAGTAAAACAAGTTGGTCGAGGTAGGTTTCTCTTCACCTGCGAGTTTTTAAAATCTTACTTTTTTTCAACTAAATTAGCTCTAGGTCGAGAAATTTAAACCAAAAAAACACTTTACCTATTAAAAAAAAAACACTATGAAAATTAAAAAAAGTTAAGTAGAAAAATAAATAAAAATCGCTAAATTACAGAAATTCTCGGTACAACTTTCTCTTTTAGAACGCATATTCAAATTGTATCTCAAAAAAATTTGAAGTTGAGTGTTATTTTCCATAAGTTTATTAGAGCAAATTGAATTAGTCAATGAACTACTTTACTAATTTCTAGGAAATTAATTAAACAAAGAAAAACGATTATGGTTTCTATAGAAAATATCTACTACAGCTACTAAAGTTTTTACTTTTTCAATTTATTTATGCTATTTTCTACTATGTATGTACTTACTGAATGTCGTTCGTATTTTTTAAATTGAAATTAATTCATAGACAAATCTTGGATTGTACAAACACACAGAATTACACTTTCTTTTTCAACAAGAAAACAATTTCAAGGTGATTTTTATTTATTTTTTCGCTTTTTTTCTTTTCATTCCGTTCTTATTAAAATCTCGAATTTCCCCTCAATGAAATTTTTCGTTTGTAAATTTTTTCCATGCATATCAAGTAATTGGTACAGATATGAAATATTCGGATATATTTATTTATATTCTTGAATACCCAGTTGAAGTTAAAATCATCGTTGAAGCAATCAGTAAGCGCTCAAAACCGATCAATGCGTTTTGTGAACATTTTTAACATTGCCTATCCTAGGCCATAGGGTAATCGTTTTAACCTCGGTGCCAAATGTTGAAAGTTGTTATGACTGTGATAAATATATGTACTAATTATAGTATTCCAAAAACCATGTAGCTTAAAATTAAAAGCGTGTAAAGTATTCTGGCATTAATGTTCCAGTATGATCATATTTGCATAATTTACTCTATACATACAAACATTTTGAGCTACGCGCGCGCCCCCCTTATTCACTTTTTAATTGCATTTCGTAGTACTCGTATTGTTGCATGCAGGCTCAAGTGCAATCTCATTCCCTCTGCTTTCCTTTTTTATTCTTTCTTTTCATTTTCTTCTGTTCTTTTTGTATTCAAAATGAAATTAATTCTGTAATTTGTAATGAGATTTATTCTTGTAACTGGTTCGGTTGTTGTTGCTCTTCTTCTTCTTCTTGTTCGTATTGTATGCATGTGTGTTTTGTGAATAAGTGTGTGTGTGTGTGTGTGTGTGTGTGTGTGTGTGTGTGTGTGTTTGTGTGTTTGCTTCTGTGTAGTTGTTGCATTCCATTATACTTTACATGAATAATGTGCTTGCTCTCTTTTATATTGTTTTTTTGTTTTAGATTTTCATTATTCTTTTGAATTTTCTTTATTTTGTTTCTTGTTTTCGCTACTCTACGTAGTAATTTTACACAATTAAAATTTCTTATTGCATATTTTTAGGTGTACATTGTAGTATAGCAAATATGCATTTACATGTATATGTGTGTTTGTGTCAAATGCCACTTACCACCTCGTTTTCGACACGGCTCCCACGTTTTGAAGGTCTCTTTAGTGTGAATTCGAAAGCAACTACTGAAAGATCTTCGCACACACTTTCATACGTTTCATTACTGCTGCACATCATTAATTTATTTTTATTTACGAGTATTTCGTGCAAATGAAATTCAATTGTTAATATGTACAAACAGAATTGGAGCGAAATGAAGTTAAGATTTCTGCTGGAAATTAAATTAAATGGGGAAATATCTATTATTTTAAGAGAGGTTGCAGAACTCTTTAAATTGTACGTATACTCGTATCGTCGAACTATGGCTGTTCATATTTGCCAGTCATAACGAAATGTTGTCATCTATGGTAATTGGTTTTAATACCGAGCTGAAAAGAGAACATTCTTCATTTCCAATTTTGTGCCTCTATTCATATTAAGGCTGTGGTTATATTCAAATTTTGCTCGGCGAACACCTTGCAATTGTTGTTGCCCGAACACGAAAAAAGAGCTTTAACTTACTCTCACAGCGAACACGATATGCTGGGTGAAATGTACACCGAGCACGCCGAGTATTCAGGGTGTCAATAAGTTATTCTACAAAAAAAAAACAAAAATGTATGTAAAATAGAAGGAAACATGCAAACCTGTACATTATTATTTTCATATTTTCATATGCAGAATGTTTTTAGTTTCTAAAAGTGAATACTAAATATATTATTCATAAACTAGAAAAAATAATTTTTCTACACAGCACCACCTCTTGGCAGGCAAAGGCAAACCTATAAGAGTAAAAATTGCCTATGAAAAGCTTTTCACTTCGCCGTTCGGATTCGGCATTAAACTGTAGGTCCCTTCCATTCATGTACAAATATAACACGCACAACATGAGTGGATGCGAAAAGCTCGGTCTATGCCCTCCATGGGCTGTTGTGCCATCAAAAGCTAGAGTAAATAATAGGAAGCTTAATATTTTTCTAGAAAATCAAAAGTTAAAATATTTGTCAAATGACAGACAGGTTCAAATTTGAGGCATAGTGTTTTTAATTCAATTTCAAAAATATTTAATCTCATGGAAAAAGGAATATGAATCATAAATCAACTGTCAAATACTTATTTTCATGTCTTTCGCAACTCAGCTATCTTCTTTTTTAATAAACTTTAGATGTCAAGACTTACTATGTATACCATTCTATAAATATACAATGGAAAACAGAAATATCCCGAGAGATTCTTCTTCACAAAAACTTCATAGCAATATACATAAGTTCCAGTATGTATGTATTTGTGTGAGTATTTAACCAGGGAAGCAAATAAAAGGATTTGAAAGGAAAACACATTTGCAGTGCATGATTTATGCTTATGAGGATATTTGAGGTAGGGAAAAAGAAAACTATATCATTTGAATCCGATCAAGGTTATCGATGTATCGATCGATGTATGTAGTTATTCCACAAATCACATTACATACTTCAGCAATTGCGCGTTGACTTTTATTCTGCTCTTGTAGCAAAATCTCCACGTACTTAACCGAGTTGAAATATATTTTAAGCTTTCCGTATTTCGTTATTACTCTTGCACATCATTTCCCATTGGGTTTTTGTTTTGTATGTTGTATGTGTGTGTTTGTTTTTAAGCAACTACAATAAAATGCAGAGAGAACATTATCCACTACAACCAAAATACACTTACGCATGACCACACAACAACAATATACATACATACATACCATACATCCCACATATGTACGAGTACAATGGAGCAATGCACAGAGTTAAAGTACATGAGAAAAAGTGATGCCAAAATGCGTAGTTATTTTTAACCCTTCCTTCACTGCTTTATTCTCTAAATAAAGCAGCATCAAAAAAGGACAAGCATTTATGTTTGTGTGTATGTGCGTGCGTGTATGTGTTAGAAAAAACTTAACCTAAAAAACTAGTCAACAAAATTTATTATTGCCCAGAGACATCAGACAGTATAGTGGTATTGTTGTTTTTGTTATTGCTATTGCTATTGCTATTGCTTTCTGCCGTTTCTGCTGTTTCTGATGTTTCCTTATTTTATTGGTTGGGTTTCGTTTTTTTTAATTCTCACTTGCAAGAGGAATAACATACAGAAAATATGTAACAAAAGAGAGAAAAATAAGTATCTCTAAAAATTGAATTAAATTGAAAATTTGTGTTCAGATTTTTAACATACAGTCGTGTCTGGGTGGTATGGTGAACACCCGATATAGTGAACACCTAAATCTTTGCATGGAGTACTCTAAATAGTGAAGAATCGAAAACCTCCAAATAGTGAACGAAATTTTGAAAGCAACAAAAAAACAAACAATAAAGAATCAGAAATTAAAGCGGGTATTCCCCTTGTTTAACTCATGGAATAAATTATTTAAAGAAAAAATTGAAAATTAAACACTGAGAATTCGTAGTTAATATTTAACAACATTTATTAAAATGAAAAATTGTACAATAAATATATTGAAGAGCCCAACCGACCGGTGTGAAAGTGTTCTAGAGAAGAACTAAGAGCAAGCAATAGCAAGAAAAGAAATAGAACGAAAAGAAATAAGGTTCGAGAAAATGAATAGAAAAGAAAAGGTGCATTAGGGTGGCTTAAACACCCCTAAAATGTACTTTTCCTGTTGATTGCTATAAAATCAGCTGTTTATTGACGTTAGTGTTTGTTTTGTTTATTGATGAGTGCAAACCGTTTGTTGACAAAAGCGTGCTTTTTTATGTATATTTAGAAGTTTCTGAATTCTAATAAATTGATAGTGCGATCATGTCTTCGAGGTATGCAATTCCTTTCGTTAGAGGAAAAATCTGAAATTGTTTAAAAATCGGAAAAGAAGTTTCATCTTTGGCAAAAATATATAGAGTAGCTAAATCAAGAATTCCGGGAATAAACAAAAAGAGACGTAATAGTATTTCTCACCAGACAAGTGGAGCATCTAAGAGGAAGACTCGTAGAAAAGACGAGTATTCCCACATGGAGAGGGCATTATACAACTGGTCTGTAGAGCAACGCAAAAAAAAAGAACTGTCCAGTCAGTGAGGGAAATGCTAAAGGAAAAGGCAATAAAGTTACACGCTGATATTAAGGAAAGAGAAGGTAGCTTTTATAACAGCTCTGCGTGGTTATCACGATTTAAATCTCGTTTCGGAATTCGACTGTTAAAATTGTCCGACGAAAAAACAAAGAAAATTTACCGTGAGTCACGGACAAATTTAATTCACGGACGATAAAATCTCTCTCTCACGCACACTTATGAAATTTTTCTGATTTTATACAAAAATATCTCACGCTAATGTGTGAATTTTCCGTGGCACACGGCAAATCACGGCTAACACCCATCTCTAGTTCAAAAAACAATATTTCTACAGCAATATCGTTATGAAATTGTACTCAGAGAACTAGAACTCAAAATAAAGCTAATTTTGTAAAGAATTCATTTCAATTTCGTTTTCGTTGTTAAAAAATAAATTCACCAAAAATTTATATTAATTTCAATCCGTATTCATTTTCCAAATCATTGCATGGCTTACGATGTCTCTCGCCTTTTTACACAGTTCACTTTTGTTTTCATTTCATATTGACACCCTGATTTCACTCATTCATACTTACTCACTAAAATGCATTAAAAAATACTTTTCATTTGCTTTTAGATTTTACCATATTGGTTAACATTTCAATTATTTTACTTTTACAGACGCCAAAGTCACTTGCTCTGTTTTTATTTTGTTTTGTAAGAAATTTTCTCTTCTCACCAGATATGATGAAATTAAAACAGTCCTATGAGTGTTTGCTTATTAGCTAAAGTAAAAGCGGCTGTTGTATTGTAATTTTACTGACAATGCACACGAGCCTTCAATTTTACATACATACTATGTAAATGCTAAAAGTTTGAAGCAACTGTTTTGATTTCTTAACTTGCAGCACACATACGGGTTATGTGTGTATGAGTGTAGTTATTGTCATTATCATAATACAGGGTGCATATGTTAATTAAAATAAATATGTGAAAAGTAGGTGTACGAGTACAATGGGAACATTACGTCAAACAGATTCGAGTATGTTAGTATGTATGTACTTATGTGTACTAAAAACAATATAATTTACATAATAAAAAGTTCACAAAAAAGTAGGAAAAAGTAAAGCTTAGAAAAACATAAAGAATAGGCAAAAGTTTCTCTGTTAAGAACTTTTACTCATTTGAAAGGATTTTGAATGTTGAGGGAAGTTTGGCTAAGAACAAAAGTTTGTTTGTCATTAAACAGAAACCAGTTAAGTGTAAACTAATTTTCACATTAGATAGTATATGTTGACAACGCTCAATGGAATTAGTGGAAATTGACCCAGTCTGATGCAGTAGTGGATGAGAGGTGGTTAAAAATTCACATATTTCTGCATTTAACAATCATTTTTATCAGGTTGGGTGGACTTCTATTTTTGTATGTGTAAACCGTGTAGAGCGGCGGTATGAACAAATTTTACATGGGAGTGAAATGGCAAATTATTGTATCTTACCTCCAAAAAAGCATGCTTCACTTTAGAATCATATGACATATACAATTTGTAAAACGAAAAATTGTTGGGGATGGTGAATTTTGGGATTGATTTTGTGAAGTTACTACTTCCCTTCTTTACCATTTTCTTCAACTATTTTCTACTACTTTCCTACAACTAATTCTACTACTTTTTATAATACTATTTCTACTACTTTATCTACTTTTTTTTTGACTTTTTTTTACCTTTTAATGGCACAACAGCCAATGGAGGGCCTAGGCCGAGCTTTTCTTATCCACTCATGTTGTGCGTGTTATATTTGTACATAAATGTAAGGGACCTACAGTTTAATGCCGAATCCGAACGGAGAAGTGAAAAGTTTTTTATAGCAATTTCTATTCTTGTTGGTTTGCCATTGCCTGCCAAGAGGTGGTGCAGTGTATACAAATTATTTTTTCTACTTTTTGATTTTGCCTGTGCCTTTATCTACTTACTTTACTTTTAATGGCACAACAGCCCATGGAGGGCCTAGGCCGAGCTTTTCGCATCCACTCATGTTGTGCGTGTTATATTTATACATGCCGAATACGAACGGCGAAGTTAAAAGCTGTTCATAGCAATTTTTTTTCTCTCGTAGGTTTGCCATTGCTTGCCAAGAGGTGGTGCCGTGTATAAAATTTTTTTTTTCTACTTTTTGATTTTGCCTGTGCCCAGATTCGAACCCCGGACACTCTGCGTAGCAGTCCAACGGATTACCACTACACCACAGCGAGCACTACGTTATCTACTACTATACTTTAATACCGTTTCTACTACCATTTTCTATTACTTTCCTAAAACTATTTCTAGTACTTTCTCAACTACAATATTTACCACTATATTCTGCTACTATTTTCTCCTACTTGCACTATTAATTTCTACTACTATTTTCTACTACCTTCTGATGTACTTATAACAGTGGATTGAGAGGTGATTAAAAATTCACATATTTCTAAATTTTTCGAGAACCGGTACACTTTTTAATAATTTTCATCAGATTGTGTAGACTACTATTTTTTTATGTGTAAACCATCTATAGCGGAGGTATGAAGAAATTCTACAATGGAGTGAAATGGCAAATTATGTAAACTTATCTCCCCAAAAGATCACTATAATAACCAAAAACGCATACTTTACTTTAGAAAATTACATCTAAAATAGTAATAATACAGCATGCTTTCGGACAGTAATCTCTACACGCCACCGGGTGTTCTGAAAGTTAGACAGCGACTATATCGCTCTATTTAAAGTATTTATGAATGATTTGGTAGCCACTATATTTAAGTACAAAATAATAAAAACACTGCATACTTTTCGGGTTATTTTTTATTAATTATAAAAATGTTGTCAGCCTTGAGATCAAGCGGAGACTAACTCTTGCCAACAGGTGTTACTACGACCTCAGTAGGCAATTGAGAAGTAGAGCCCTCTCTCGACCGACGAAAATATCGCTCTATAAGTCCCTCAACCTCCCCGTTCTAATGTATGGCTCAGAGACGTGGACATTGACCATCACTGATGAGAGGCTGTTAGGAGCGTTCGAGAGGAAGATACTCCGTAAGTTCTACGGTCCAGTATGTGTGGACAACGTGTATCGAATAAGATGGAACGATGAGCTGTACGCCGACACTGACATAGTCAAGCGTATAAAAATCCAGCGGATTCGCTGGCTGGGTCATGTGGAGCGAATGAAAGAAAGCGCTCCGGGTAGAATGTTTTATTCGAACCACGGTGGAGGAACACACAGAAGGGGACGTCCTAATCTCCGTTATAGAGACCAGGTGCAGGGCAACCTGACTGCACTTGGCCTTATTAAATGGCGCCAGCGCCCGCATAGTAGAGGCGACTGGCGAAGCTTTGTAGAGGCGACCAAGACCGATCATCGGTTGTAGTGCCAGTTAAGTAAGTAAGTAAGTATAAAAATGATGTTGTACTATGATTTAAGTGTTATTTTAAATAAATAAAAAATGTATATACACAATTGAACAGTGATTTTTACACGTCGGTACTCGATCGTGAGTACCGCCACTCATTCTACTTCGTTTTGTTAATCTTAAATAACAGTATACCGCGACGAATTGGGGTCTCTGATTCCGATTACAATAATTTATTTGCACTCACCCAGTGCAACAAAGTACACTGTAGCGATTAAGATCGAAAATTAAATTAAAAGTAACAAAGTAGAACACAATTTTGATATCAAGTATACCAAAAGTTGCAGCTAATGAAATGATAATAGAATACTTACCACAATTTTCAGGAGATAAATAAGGAGATAATAAACGAAACCAATTTATTCTATTTTCATTTATATTATTTTATTAGAACTTTTCTAGTTTTTTTACAATAATATTTTGTGCACTATTACTTAGAATACGAAAAAAAAAAACATATAATATGTATGTAGTAAAATTTGTTGCTAGATTTAATTTTAAAATCTCTTCTACTTATATGCAATTTCCTTTAGCTTTTGGTTCTAGTATATTGAATATAAAAGTATGAAAAATCAGTGGTCGCCGTGAAACCAGGTCCTGAGTGCCTGGATTAAATAATCGGCACAGTCTAAAAAAAAAAAAGTCTAAAATAGATATTTTTTTGTACGGCACACAATCTTAGCAGGCAATGGAAAAACCTCCAAGACTCCAAGTAAAAATTGGCAAAGAAATGCTTTTCATTTCGGTGTTCTGACTCGGCATCTTATTGCGAGTATACAAGCCCATTCGTATACAAGTGGAACTCGCACAACATGAATGGATGCGAATAGCTCGTTGTGTCATAAGTAATAGTTGTGTAGTAGAAGAATCGAATTAAGTTCATAAATTGAGTGTGCATTGTTCAGACAAACAATCTCTTGAGGGCATGTTGTTCTCGTGAACAATTTTAGATTTCACATTTTCGGAAAGTTTCTATCAATTTAATTATTTTTTTTTCTTTATAAATTTGATGCACACCAAATTCTTATGGTACAATTCATTGTGCTCTCTCTCTCTCTCTGTATGTTTACATATTTATTCTATTTATTTATTTCTTTTGTTTTTTTTCAATTGGTTTTTTTGTTTTCAATTTGGCAAACTACTCCCTTGATGCATATTACAGCAATTTATGATATTTATTTCTCACGCCATATTCGTAGGTTTTCTCATGCTTTCAGCTTATCACCTACCAAGGCAATTCACTTCACGCTTCGGCTTATCTAATTAACAATCTGACGCACGATATCCGGCGGAAGCATAAAATTATTTTTCCGTAATGGTATCTCGCTCAGTTGACGGTCGATCGGCTGACGTGTATCGTATAGTGAGGGTGATTGACATATTATGGCAAATGTTCCAAAGACGCACGACAGTGTAAACGTGAGAAGAAAGAAACGATCCAAAACCATGGAGACGAATTTCCAATCTTCAACAATCTGCAAAAAGCGATTGAAAGTAAAAATAATTTTAAGTTAATGTTGGAATCCAGTAAGCATAAATTTCAAATTTTATGAGCTGGAATTCTCAAATTGAACAGTATAAAAATGTATGTATGCACATGTGTATTAATACTAAACGAAATGATGCGAACAAAAAGGATATAAATTAAATAAAAAACCCAATTACAGTAATCCCCTCTTAATTGCATCGATGAAAATATACAAATTTATTCAATTAATTAACCGAATAATTTGAGCAGAATTTGAACTAAAAACGTAATATTTCTGGTACAATCGAACGTTCAAGATTGAATTAACCTGGTATTACTGTATATTTAGGTATTTGTTAAAGGATAGACAAGCTCTTCAGCTTCGTGACTGGCATTTGATATAAAAGTAACAAATATTTTAAGGTATTTCATTTAGAATTTTACCTACTTAACCTTAAATTACGCTTCACCAACTTATTATAATTATAATTAATTTCCCATGTTTTTCAATATCGAACAAACAACAAAAACACCATGACTAACGAATGAGTTTATTGCGGCATTAATGAACATGACCTAAAGCATTCAATAAAATCGCAATGAAATGAAAATAAATCTCTTGGATTTGATATAAATCTTTTAGATACACAAAGAAATTTATGCATAAATACACTCGAATGAAAACAGTGACTCACAAAACTGATCCATCACAAAACATATCCTTTTTGGGAAACGTTGAATAGCTAAGGGGAGTCCCATACTAAGTTCCAATTTCTATGAAAATTGTATGAAAAATTCTGGCAAAATTGCTGCAAATTTCGAATTTTCATTGTTAAAATTGAAGGTTTCAACTTTGTGAAAACTACGATCTCAGACATAGGCTATTTGGTCGCATTGTAAATCTTTATCTAAAATGATTTCATTTAAATACAATATATTAAATGAAGTAAAAAAAAATTCAAAATAATAATGGCAATACATACCTACATAAGTTTTTATATGCTCTTCGTTATGCAGATACACACAGACAAACACATACGTCTGTATATCTCCGTATACACCTACCTCATTATCCTTGTCAGCATCTTTGATGTGTTGTGCAATAAATCTGACCGCACGTAATGCCTGCAGGACTTCGGGTGTTAAATTGCGCGGTATCACATTATCAGAGTCTGCCAAAAGAAAACGGATAAGACAAGCACAACAGCAAAAATGGAAATTGATATAAAAATAATAAAACAGATATAATCATAACAATATGTATAAATATGAAAAAATGTATATGCATGCATACGGAATGGAGGAGGTAAGCCCCATGAAATGATGAAAGAGCGCAGTCCTAAGTAAATAAGTAAGTAAATACATAACTATGTACATATTTATGTAACGTAGTACAAAGGGGACGTTTGACTACAGCACATCAGCATCTTGTAATTTTTATGCTTTAAGTGTTATTTAACAGTCTACCTTTAATTTTTTGTAAGCCCGCACCTACAGTATCCTACAGGATGGTCATTTAAAATCTCTTTGTAGCAATAAACTAAGCAACATCACTTAAAAGCCTAAAAAATTTATATTTCATACAATTTGAACACTCTCTGTTTCGAATCTATTCTACCTTACTTTGGATTTCTCCATTTGTAAAAGTTTAAAAAATCTAAGGAAAATCGACAAATTACCCTACAGCTGATCACGAGTCGCTCTTAGAGGAATAAAATTTAAAAATCAACTCCATACATTTTCAATGGCCAACATTTTTCCAACAAATTTACCTTCCAAATCCCACCCCCTTTAAGGGGCCTCCATTCCAAATATGCTCCCTGTGCTTCCAGGGTAATTCTAAAGGGGAAAAATTTAAATCGAACCTCCTTTCATGTACACTCTACAACATTTTTCTCCATTGTACTTATACTTATATCTCCCAAAGATATAAGTTGACATTTTTATGAATATTTTATGAAAAATTCTGGCAAACACAAACTACGAGGTTTTTCCATTTATAGGTCAATTAATAGTAACCAAAGCAAATGTTAAAAGTTAAAAAGGTAAATTTAATAGCTTTACAACAAATGCATGAAGAAAGGTCAAGTCATAAATCTTATTAATTGTCAATTTTAGATGCTAGGAAAGTATATCGAAAATACTGAAATAAGCCGCAAATGTCTTTAACCTTACGCAGCATGTTAAATCCCTTACGCGTCTCTCCAATCTTTTTTGACCTACCCTTGACCTCTTGCCCTAGAGAAAACCGGAAAGGGAAAATCACCCTGTATGCAAAAGACCTGTCTCTAAGGCAAATGGCAAATATTATTGTTACAAAAAAATTACATACCGATTGAATGTGGTATACCATTATCATAAGCACCATCTTGGCTGTCTTTAAATTCACTTGGGAAGTCGCTAATGCTATCTCTGTGTTAATAAAAATGTAGAAGAATATGTATGTAAGTTTCTTTTTTTTTTTTAAAATTTTAAGAAAATCTTTAAGTTAAATCTCTTAAATACAAAATACAAACTCTACAGTCAATTTGCACTACATGCTTTCCAAAAAACCGTACAGATTGAATTAAAATTATAAAGCTTGAAGATTAAGCTTTAAATGTTCTTTTTTTAGCTTTATGTATGTATTATGTATGTATATATTTCAAAAATACGGGATACGTAAGATGAACATCCGCTTTTCCCCCCACCCTAGACATAAGTATTCTGCATAAATTAGTTTAACTTGGTAACTGCTATGTTAATGTAGCGCAATGTGTTTTTTTAAGAATCAAAAAAATTTTCGCATTGCAATTTTCACCCACCCTAATTCATGTTCATGTATGCACTTTTGAGTATATCGATATCTTCTAACCATAATTCGTGGTATTTACCATACTTCAAACTTAAGAGTAAGTGACTTCAGTGCGTATGAGTGACATTGCATTTTTGTTTGGACAAAAAACTTAATACTAGCTTTGAGAAAATAAATACCATTCATACGAAATTATGTAGATTTCTAAGTGTATATAAATGACATTATGATTTAATTTGGATAAAAATTTAAATTGATAGATGCATTAATGTATGTAACTGACTTCAGTGCGTATGAGTTATATATATTATATTATATATTTTTTTAGCACAAACAATTTGAGATGGAAAAGACACTCTTAGAACTTCTATTTCGTATAAATATTTCTCAATTATAATAATAGTGCATATAAGACATATCAAATAGTATAGGAAAATAGAGTCTAAGTGACTCCAGTGCGTATGAGTGGCATTGGATTTCTGTTACGACAAATAATTTGAGGCCGAAAAGACTTTCTTAAGACTTCTTTTTCGAATACATATATCTCAATTATAATAAGTGCATATAAGACATATAAAATAGTCTACAAAAATAGTCTAAATGACTCCACTGACATTGGATTTTTTTTAGGACAACTAATTAGAATCAAAAGGGACTTCTATTATCTACAATACATATTTCACACTTATAATAAGTGCATATAAGGCATGTAAAATAAACTAAAAATATTGATTTTTCCTTTGAAAACAAGCATTAATAATGACTTGTTGATTTAAAATTGAAGGTATAAAAAATGTTCATAGTCTGTACTTTTGTGTATATATAAATGTATACGTTTTTTTATACTTATCAATTGTATGTTTGCAGATCAAACTGAAGAGTATCAAATTCAATGAACACATTTCTCACTCAGAAATTTCAAGTGCGTTTTGCACGCCATCTTATTATGTTTTATTTTCCTAGCTTCAAATATAGATGGATTTCCTAGCCTTATCTAGATTTGAACTGATAAAAAAAACGAAACTTAAATCCTTAGATAATATGCCTAGCAAAATATTGTCAAAATTCACTCAGTCACATGATGAGCATAATATTTCCACACGAGTCTTAAATGCTACTCACACACAACGTGCGATGACACTTTAATAACTTTTCTCCTGCGCTTCACTTACCGTACATCGATTTCATTGGTATAGCCATTGCTCGGCGTTGAATCGTCATAATCCGGCAGAGTGTATTGCGTGCGTCGCATCATCATTACTTTTGGCATAAAATGTAAAAATAATTTACGCACCAATGGTGACATTTTATGTGTTGATGGTGATCTAAAAGATTTTTCGCACAAATACATACATCAAAAAAATATACACACATGCACATAAGTATTTATATTACATTTAACTTCATTGTACTTGACTTGAATTAATTATTTTCTTAAGTTTTAACATTCTTTTAGTATAAAATGAGAAAACTCTCACTTCCTCACTTTCTTAACGACTCTCTGCAGAACCAAGCACTTACCTAAAGTGTATATTCAATACACAGACTGTTGTCCAAACGGACAATGATACCAGTATCATGGTAAATAGTAGATATTTCCCTAGCAGCGGTACGGCCAAAGAGGTTGGCGGAATAATTTCAGCCAACAGCAAGAAGAACACAGTCAACGATACAAGAATTGAAATACATAACGTAACCTGTCAACGAAATTTAAACGTACATATATTTTGCATAGCATTGAATTTCGTAGTGTAGCTCTTTCAAGCATATTGTTTACCTTTACACATACAGACGACAAAAAAAAAACCAAGCAAACAAACAAAACCAATAACAATAACGAAAATCAATGTTTCACAAAATGCCTTGATGATCAATGCTGTTTTCTCTTTATGTATTAGTTTTAGAAAAATTAATACATGTGTATGAAAAACATTTGTTTGATGGTTTCTTTTTTTAAAATCATTTTGTAACTTAACTGCATGATGCAAGCACTCAATCATATTAAAATAAACACTCTATTAATGTATTGCACATACCGACAGACGACATTTAGAATATGACAATCGTAAATTCTAAGTAATTTTGAAGTTGTACACTAAATTTGATTACATAAAGAACATATCTTGTGAAACAATCTGACATTATGTGACATAAATGAATCTGGGACGGATTTAGATTTGTGGGGGCACAGAGCCAATGGATAGTGGGTTTCTTTTTACAAATGTTGAGAGACGAGTAATTGAATATTTTACAAAATATTCAAGAAATAACTTTTCGCGGCCTTTTTCACGACGTACACATGAATAAGATCATTAAAGGACATCAAAGAAAGGACTAAAAATCATCACACCCTTACCTTACTTACGACCTTGTCCCATACTCGCTCGTAATCTCAGTTTTGAAAATGATGTTTCTCCACTACAATTGGCTACCATCATGGACAAGTAAATTCAAAGTACCTACTATTTCCATGATGATGTGACAGAGTAACCTTTCCATCGATTCTCTGTCAAAAATTCGTTACCAAGTCGATCCAAATCTTCTCGGTAAAAATCGACAAGATTTTACATTTTTCATTCAACTCTTCAGGTGTTATCATCGTAAGCTCACTCATGATTTGAGAAAAGATTTCAAAGACTCCACTCATTTAACAGCAGTAGAACTGCTCACAAATATTTGCTGATGGTATTGAATCTTTCAAGAATGTCATACTAGATTTCTGTGGAAATTGCAGTTTCCAGACGAGCCATTTTTCGGAGATATCCCGAGGCTTCGTTTTGGCTTCATGGCTTTGAGGAACAGAAACTCTGATTTTAGTCATGGTTTCTCGAATCTGAAAGCAAATGCTTTCACTCAAATTTTTCACAATACATGCCTGATTTTCTCATTCCAAATGTAGTGCAGGGCTGTAAGTAATGAAAACGAAAATCTGCAGTTCTTTTTTCTAATTTTTACTTTTCTTGAACGATGCAGAAGGGGCGATTTGCTAATAGAAAGACTTGGACATTCAAACACGCATAGAACTTTATCATCGTCTTATTGGCTAACTGGAATAGCTTAACCTCAATGTATCAGCACAAATAGATTTCCATGGTCATGTATTCTGGCTGGATATGACCTGTTTCTTGATCAATTAAGCTAAGTCTGTGTTTACTAAGCTTAAAAATTAAAAGTAGGATTTCAGTTTAGCAAGAAATTTACACAAAAATCATTTTTTTTCTTGCTACAACTAAAATTGCGGCAATTTCTTATCGCGACTGGTGGGAACTTGGGGCCAATGGCGCCGCTTTAGCTCGACCCTGTTTGTAGGGAATTAATGGATCGCATAGAAATTTTAGGCTTTCAGCGAAATTGCCGCTCAGAGATTTACAGAAAACTTAAAGAAAAAGCAATTCCATAAACTTGAAATCGAACGCTTTAAGCCTTTTATATATAGAAGACACGAGTGATTGGTCAGATATTTTACATTTCTAAAATTGATAATATGCAGTGAATAATCAATTGAAGCGGGTAGAAGTAATTGTGATAATTATTCTATGACTCTCATTTAATATGTCATTTAATTCCTATAATTTGTCATACAAAGAAAAAAGCGCAGCTACTGCAACAACTACAAACATACTATTTATCTTTCTTCCTTGCTCTTCTTCTTTGAAAAAACAAAAACAACTTTGAGCAACACATTAACATCAGCAAAATAAATTACAGTAAACAGCAAACATTTAATATTAACTTCATCTTTTTTTCACAGGCAAAAAGCTTCAATGTTTTTTTGTTTTGTTTTGTGATCAGCAAAACGAATCAAACCAATAATTTACAAAATGTTTCAATGTGATGAGTTACAATAACAATCTAAATTAAAACAGCGCTGCTCAAACTTTATCCGCATAACAGTTTCAGAGTGTTTGATATAATATAATGCGAATTTAAACAATACAACTACAGGGTGTTTTTTTTAGAAGTGTGGTTTTCAAGAAGAAATAAAACGCATATAATTTAATGTTATGGCCAAGAATTTAGCTTCATTATAAAGATAAGGATTTGCCATTATGTTTTAAAAACGATTTCGGGCAAGTGGCCGCAGCGCCGTGGCTGGTTCGAATAAATTCCAGCCGAGAGGCCCAATTTTCGACCACTTTTTGCAGCAATTGGGGCCGTATGTCAGTAATAACGCGCCAAATATTCTCTTCCAAGGTGTCAATCGTCTCGGGGTTATCTGCGTAGACAAGCGACTTCACTGTGTTAAAGCGCACGATCTTGGAGGCCACGCCACAAGCCCACGACGCGAGATAATGCGTTCACCAAAAGTTTCCTTCAATAAATTGAGTGTACGGCATGTATCGCCGTCTTGTTGGAACCAAAGGTCGCCCACATCAACATCCTCCAATTCACAATTCAGGCACGAAAAAGTCATTAATCATGGCTCTATAGCGTTCCCCATTGACTGTAACATTATGACCGGCTTCATCTTTGAAAAAATATGGACCAATGATTCCCTCTGCCCATAGACCACACCAAACAGTGACTTTTTGAGAATGTAACGGCGTCTCAACAATGGGTTGTCGATTATGATTACTCCAAATGCGACAATTACGTTAACACATTCAACCAAAAATGAACTTCATCGCTGAACAAAACTTTCTTGTGACAATCGAGATCGGTGGCCATCTCGTTTTGGTAATAAATTTGCACGATTTGCAAACGTTGTTCAGGAGTAAGTCTATTCATTATGAAA
This sequence comes from Palloptera scutellata, assembly GCA_958295655.1. Classification (NCBI taxonomy): domain Eukaryota; kingdom Metazoa; phylum Arthropoda; class Insecta; order Diptera; family Pallopteridae; genus Palloptera; species Palloptera scutellata. The sequence continues at coordinate 89,745,954 of OY282450.1, forward strand.
TGGCAAACCAAACTGAGCATAAATCAAGTGACAGCTGTCAAAAAGACCAACTCCGAAAAAAGTATTGCCAGCTTGAAAATCACACTTCTAAAAAAAAACACCCTTTACAACATTCAATTATGCAATTGTCTTTTATATTCGATGAAATTTACGTTATGAGATTTCACTACTTTTTCTTAGCACAACTCAGCCTTTCATTATTAAATAAATCGAGTGCATATGGTAAACTAGTCGTAAAATAATATTTACCATATGTACTCGTACTCGTAGGTTCATAATTGAAAGAATGTTTGTGCTAATATCTTTTGATAGATAAAACAATGATTAATGAAAAGACCCAACTGAAATGAAATTGTTTACTAAGTAGATATGGGAGAAAAGAGAATTGGATTTGGAAATATGTACCGCCATATTTTGTTGCACTGAAATATATTCTTAATAGTTTTTATTCACTTTAGTTAATTTTAGGTTCATGGTTTTAAGTTTGATATGGGGTTTTTAACTTATGTAATTAATAAAAGATAGGGTGAATTAAATGTTAAAAGCATTAAAAAGAATTAAGAGTTTTTGAAAATTAAGGGTTTTTGTAAATGGATATAGAAAGTTATTCACGAAAGTTTAGATATTTAAAGACATGGTGTTAGATATAGAAATTGGAAGGATAGAAAAAAAGTATTCAATGGCATTTTTCTTAAGCAAAACAGTTCAAGCTCTTCTCTACATATGCATACGAGTATACACTCTAGATCAGTGGTGGCCATCACATAGCATGCGTAAACTAGAGCATTTTGGGCATCACATGCAACAGGCTTATTTTCATAGTACACACAAGTACAACCTGATCACAGGTGTACATGTGTAGGTGGCCACCAATGCTCTATATAGATACCTGAAACTAATTATTTTTATTGATTGGTTTTGACCGTTTCTCAATCATGCAGAAGGGGTGATTTGCTATAAGAAAGACTTGGACATTCAAACACGCACAGAACTTTATCATCGCCTTATTGGCTAACTGGAATAGCTTAACCTCTATGTATCAGGACAATTAGCCATGTAATCTGCCTGGTTCTCCCATCTTGAAATGACCTGTATCTTGATGTCAAGAAAATACCTTCTGCCGCTATCCAATCGAATCGCTAAGTATAAATCGATCATTTAAGCTAAGTCTGTGTTTAATGAACTTGAGCTTGAACTTTTTTAAGGTAAGGTTTCAGATTTAATGAATGATTAAAATAAATGAGAATGCAATAGAATATATGAAAATGGAAAATTATAAAGTAAGAGAAACTACGTAAATAAAACTAACAGCATTGTAATAGAATTGTAAAAATAGCAGATTATTGCAAGCAGAATTTCCCATGAGGCATGCAATAAAATTTTAGAGAAATATAAATATAAAAGAAAAAAAAATTAAAAAAAACCGGAAGATCCCTAGAGAGTTATAGCATGCAAACAATACTACGAGTAATAGCAAACAACTGTGGCATACCTTTTCACCGGAATCGCTTGGCAAATAAAATACTAACACGGTGAGAAATGTTAAAGCGACACATGGTATAATTAAGTTGACCGTATAAAAAAGTGTTTTGCGACGCATGGTCAGCTTGAAGGTAATATCTGCAAATAGAAGTGTTAGAGAGATTAGAAAAGAAGAACTTCGAGTTAATGGAAGGCCAATTTATAGAAAGATTTCTTCCAAAATTTGATAATATAATCTTACCTGAAAATGGTTCCAATGTGTCTGGATAGTATTCTTCGTTTTTGGTAGCAGGAACTTCAAGTATATCCCATTCGACTGATAAATAAAATTCACGTAAATCAATTCCAATTTGCACAAGATTACTGCCAGGAACCTTAAGAATATATATACATATATATATATGTGTAAAATTTATTTGGGCTCATAAATGAAAATGTTCAAATTTCCTGCCTGAATTGTTATAAGCTCAAAAACGGAAGACAGTTTTGCGCAAACAGTTACAAATTTAGCTCAACTAAACTAGAGCAACAATTTACAGTTTATCGATATTATGGTATGCATCCATTTATTACACGGAAACTAAGACTTTTTCAATATTGACCTACAACTTCTTAACTAAGCAAATTTTGAAAACAGCGTAACCAAACAAAAGCAATAAAATTTATTAAAGAAAGAATTCATGAAGTGAATAAGTAAGTGGTTATTGCTGAACAGTTTTAATTATTTCAAAATATAGAGTTACACAAACATCACCATGAAAAATTACAATATTGCAGCAATGAACTTTATAAGAATTGCTTCAAATTGCATTCTCACTTCGCTCCGAAACTACATACATAAAATTAAGAAGAAAGCACACAAAACAAAAATCACAATAATCAAATTCTCCAAGGTTTTGCCGTTCCCTACAATGCAATAATTTCAAACTGACTGACCTCTACTCGAAATCGACGTTAAATTTAAACAACAGTATTAGAAAACCTTTGTTCGCATTGATCACACGCAGAGATTAAAAAAGACAAGAGCAGAATCCAGAAAAAAAAAATTCAACACAAAATAGTTGCATGCTGCAAGTTTCCGGCATTGATGGTTGGTTTCATGTGTGTTCATTCATGTCATGTGGTTGTAAGTGGTTGTTGTTGTGAAGCAAGTATAAGTTACCGTTGCTGTTGTTGCCAATGCCTCTGCACGTACATAAATTGCAATTTGAAAAGTTTGTAAAATGCATTCGCATACAGTATGTATATGTATACCTACACACAATTACATACATGCATATACACTCATGAAAATACAACAACAACTACAACAGCAATCCTTTCCCTCAGCTCACTGAGCAGCATTGTTGCAAAATAATAAGGAAAGCATGTAGGTAAACCTTCTACAAGCACTTCGGCAACAAACCGAAAATAGAAGAAAAAAATAGAAAAATAAACTTTCCTATTCTTCCTTCACACATTTATTCCTTCCTCTCATCGCAGCACCACCAACGCCTCACTCCACGAAAACTAATTTTATTTCTTACCTGATCTAAATGCTTCAAATCCACCTGTGCACCATTGTACGTCCATGAACCGAATTTCATGAAGCAAATCTGCTCATCGTATGGAAAATATTCGACATTCATTTCACAGGATGACTTGTAAATTGCCGGAGGTTCCCAAAAGACTTCACCGGTATACTTGACTGTTGCCTTTGTCATGAGTGTTACCTGTTGTATGCACGAAGTACGTAAAGTATATGTATGTATGTAGTTTTTTTTTCATTGTTATTGTAAATATATATGTATGAACGTGAGTACATAGAGTAAGTACTACATACATACGTAGTAACATTGTTCGAAGAGATTCTTCGCTTCTTTTAATTTCTCGCCAAAGGGGTTTTATTTTCTGCACCCCTTGTATGTTAGTATGTATTCACATCTGACCAACAAGTACTCACCTCATAGTTGCCATCCCAATTGTTATAGAGCACAATGTCAGGCACCCAAATATGCTCAGAGGGTACATAAAGTTCCTCTGTTTTGCCATATTCTTCGGGATCCCAACGCAATTTATAATCGAACCATCGCTGTTTTATTTATTTATGGTTTTAACGTGGCAAAGCATGTTTCGATGTTGTTGGTTTGTAGTTGTGAATTTGAAATTTAACAAGAGAACAATAAAGATAAATTTTATGGTAGTTTCACTAAATATTGTGTGATAAAAATAAAACTGAAAAAATACCTACACTCAAACTAAATTCATAGTAAAGTATGCACTTATATTCTATTTATGTATAAGGTGGTCGGTCTCAAGTTTCCATTGCAACATTAAACGTCTGCCGTTTACACAAAATTTGTAAAGAAATATGTAAGTAATATTTAAATTACATATATGTAATTTAAATATATAAGGTAGACCAGGGCCAAGACGATCACTTTGGGCGGACAGGTAAAAACCTAAGAAATTATTCATGGAGCCCAAACCAAATGGATACATTCAAAATACATCATTTTTACTAAATTTTTTTTAGAAGATTTGTCTAAGTTTTGTTCAGACATAGTAAATTACAAATTCGAAAATTTTCAGGGGCAAGGTCAGTGTCACACCCTGAAGTAAAGGCCACTTGATATTTTCCAAAAAAAAATATAGTAAAATCGTAAATTGTTATACTGCAAATGTTAAAGCAGGGATGACTAATAAATATTTTCGAAACCAACAACAACAACAACAACAACACAATCGCACATTCTGTTGCTTCTATCTAGTCCACAAACGCAAACTTCGAATAATGCATTGCAAAGTGAAATTATGAAATAATTTACCGATTTGACAACAATTAGCCAACGAAATGTGGTCAAGAAAGAGGAAAACGCACAAACAACAATCCGTGAGTACACTGTGCTTTACCTCGGTGTCACATGGCTGACTTTGCTCCGGGCTACTTTTCACATTTTCAAACCATTTTTGCGAAAAAATTTATTCAAATTATTATTATGTGTTATTGTATTGTATTTAAAAAACTAATACTATATGAAATTCGAAAAAAAAATTTACCTACATGGGTAGAAAATTTTTCGTGATACCTTAAAAACACCGCTATTTTACTAAATGTAAAATGATAAATAAGGTCTATTCGCAGTAGCGTCCTCTTCTTCTTCTTCCTCTGTAGACGTGCTGCCCACATAAAATACATTGCTCTGTGACCGATTTTACACCGATCTCCCTACTTATAAATATTGTTTTAAGCATACCACGTTTAACAGTACTTTTATACATTTAGATTCAACGACCCAAAATAACTGAATCCTAAATACTTAAATGAGTACCAACCAGAGCAGGGAAGAAAAAACCATTAGAGATTTGTCCAACTTCCGTTAAATGTCTTCCCTTTACTCAAGTCCTTTAACTATGTATATTTAGGAATGTTTGCCAGCTGCTACCTTCCACCCCAAAGTTTCGGCTCATATGGTTACAGATGTACAATATTGCCAAGTTCGGTAAGGTTAAGAAAATTATGGTGGAAACCAAAAACTTGATAAAGAACAAAACCGATATTTCGTACAGCACAAGCATAACAAGGATGCTGATCATTTTTTTAGGATTTTAACCTAGCCAAAAAAAAAAGTATAAAGAAGAACAACAGGACATTTAAAAGCGTCATCCATGATTTAGTTGATGACTGGCTAATTGATGGCAGATGGTCCTTTTTTGAGCGAGAAAGTGTTGGTGAACTTGTTTAGCTTTTAATGTTAGCGTTTAATTAATTTTTTTCGGAGCTAACGAATTAACTTTAACATTTTCGGTTAACGCTTTCCGGGTTAACGCCGTTGATTTCTTGGTTAACTATACCCAGCTCTGAGACTTACATATTGAATACATATGAAATAAATTTGAAAAATATTCACTTACTTGCTTTACCCATAAATTTGTGGTCATAACTTGATTCTTCAAATTAACTTCAATCAATTGGGATAGCTTCAATCCCAGCCAAACCGTTAAAGTTTCAGTATTATTCACCACAGGCCGGATAAGGCGATTATAATTGCTAAGTAAATCATCGTAGAGACGTTTTGTATCCGGATTTGCCTCGAAACTAACTGGCGCTGTTCAAAAGAAAAAATCTTATCCATTATGTGCTCAAAAACATAAATACAAAAAGATAATTGTTGTTTATAAAATACAAATGACTTTATTCACAACCCCTATCCTCCCCTTCCCTCCTCTCATTCACTGAGCGAAAAGCACGTGCTGTGGAAACTAAAATGTAAACATAAACAAAAACATAAACAAAAATTAAGTTTGGATTCGCTCCAAATATTGGAGCATGCGCGCTTTAATCTGTCAAAACTGACAACTGAACTTTGAATTTGGGGTGTATACCCTAACAGGCTATTGACTCTTTCACAGATACATATAAAGAAAAATTTTCACATACTTTCTAAATATATTAATTTATTTAATACTAACCTGTCCCCGTAACCAGTGGAAATATTAGAAAAATGTACACGAATTGAAAAGGTAACATTTTAATATTTTTTGTATAGCTTTCGTTTAATTTTTCTGTATAGAAAAATGGCTAAATTACTTTACATGGTAATAATTTATAGGTACAAAAAAAAATTCACAATCGAGTTAGTGGCGGCCGTGAAGATGCACTTCTAAGAAAAGCTGAAACACGTCTGAGCAGCTGGCAAAACGGATGCTGCAAGGATATCAGAATATTGTGCGGCGAATTACAATGGAAACACAAACACAAATTGCATTACTTTATCCGTGTAGGGTTTGTGTATGAGCTGCAAGGCGTTCTTTCTGTATGTAGTACAATATTTACAATTTTCGGCCAAAAAATATGGCATATAATCGGTTGCTTTAACCCAAAAATACATACATACATATGTCAAAAACTTCGTAGTCACAATAATCTATAAATTAAGTTAATACAGACTCAAACTGCATTCCAATTCAAATAAAAGCAACTATAGATACTTAAAAATGATTTACCATATACAAGGTGTTTTTTTTAGAAGTGTGGTTTTCAAGAAGAAATAGAACGCCTATAATTTAATGTTATGGTCAAGAATTTATTATAAAGATAAAGATTTGCCATTATGTTTTAAAGACGATTTCGGGCAAGTGGCTGCAGCGCCGTGGCTGGTTCGAATAAATTCCAGTCGAGAGGCTCAATTTTCGACCACTTTTTGCAGCAATTGGGGCCGTATGTCAGTAATAATGCGCCGAATATTCTCTTCCAAGGCGTCAATCGTCTCGGGCTTATCTGCGTAGACAAGCGACTTCAAAAAATAGTCCAGCAGTGTTAAATCGCACGATCTTGGAGGCCACGCCACAGGCCCACGACGCGAGATAATGCGCTCACCAAAAAAATTCCTTCAATAAATTGATTGTTTCGTTGGCTGTATGGGCTGTATGGCATGTAGCGCCGTCTTGTTGGAACCAAAGATCGTCCACATCAACATCCTCCAATTCACAATTCAGCACGAAAAAGTCATTAATCATGGCTCTATAGCGTTCCCCATTGACTGTAACATTATGACCTGCTTCATCTTTGAAGAAATATGATTCCCTCTACCCATAGACCACACCAAACAGTGACTTTTTGAGGATGTAACGGCGTCTCAACAATGGCTTGTCGATTATGATTACTCCAAATGCGACAATTTTGCTTATGTACGTTAACACATTCAACCAAAAGTGAGCGATGAACGCTGAACAAAATTTTCTTGTGAAAATCGGGATCGATGGCCATCTCGTTTTGGTAATAAATTTGCACGATTTGCAAACGTTGTTCAGGAGTAAGTCTATTCATTATGAAATGGCAAACCAAACTGAGCATAAATCAAGTGACAGCTGTCAAAAAGACCAACTTCGAAAAAAGTATTGCCAGATTGAAAACCACACTTCTGAAAATAAACACCCTTTACATAGGTATACATATTATTTTATTAGAAGGTTTTTAGACTTGTTAACTATATATTTGTGCACAATTACATACGAGTGCTTATATTACAAAAATGAAGAGCAAACAGTGATAATATTCTTGTTATAACTATGTAATATTAGTAACTTTTCAATAAGCAGTTTCACATAAGTAGCAATGCAGTTAACTTTGAACTTTAGTTTTATAGTAAATATAAATAAAATAGTTGGAGAGTAAATGAAATCCTGAAAGTGTTTGTATGTATATCAAACAATTTCTTTAGGGCATGATATTCTCATGAACTTTTTGAACTTTAACATTTTTATAAAATTTATTTTAAACAACTTTAACGCACACAATATTTGTAAAATTCATTGTACTCTCTGTTTCCATTTTTAGTTTATATCTTTAAATTCCGCTAAAGACCCCCTTGGCACATATAGCAACAATTTATGATAGGTACTGTTTGTTTCTTACATCATATTCTACATTTAATTATTGCTTGCAGTTATTGATTTTGATGTTTATATTGATACCGGCAGACGTGTGTCATATAGAGAAGGTGACTGGCAAATTATTGCAATTGTTCCAAAGACACAAGACAATGAGAACGTAAGAAGAAAGAAACGATCTAAAACCATCGAGATGAATTTCCAATCTTCAACAATCTGAAAAGAAGTAAGAAATAAATGAAGTTTTATGCTAGCTGTTGTACATAGCATAAAACACCTACCTCATGATCCTTGTCAGCATCTTTGATGTGTTGTGCAATAAATCTGACTGCACGGATTGCCTGCAGAACTTCAGGTGTAAAATTCCGTGGTATCACATTATCGGAATCTGCAACGAAAAATGGGTCAAAAAAGGCAACAACAACAAAACGTAAATTATGTAAAATAAAAATAATAAAATAAAAGTTTCGTGAACTTAATTGGTCTACTTTTGCACTAAGAAAATTTTCTCGAAAGCGAGTCGAGTTTGTAGGCAAGAGGGGAAATACGAAATACTTCTCTTTTGTACTATTCGTTCTTTTGGAATCAAAGTAAAATTGCAAGTGGTGAGACCAAAAGAGAATTGGATATTTGCTTTCGAGAAAAAAAAGTTCAAAATGATTCAAAGACGTTACTGCCGAGATTCTGTGTATACAACGGGTCCAAATGGTGCTATCATCTGCAACAAAAACCAAGCAGAGTGGAGAGTCTCCAGATGACCAGCACACTAATCATGGTGCTAACTGCATTTAATATCCTAAATGGGTGCAGTAGTTGTAATAAAAGTTATACATACCATTTGAATATTGTACACTATTGTCGTCAGCGTCATGTGGTTGACCATCATTGTCTTGACTAAATAATAAAAAATATTATGTATATTCTTTTTTCAAAATGTATGATTACAATTTAATAAACTTTATTTTCCGCTTCACTTACTTGCTTGGCATTGAATCATCATAGACCGGTAGAGTGTATTGCGACCGTTGCATCATCATTACTTTTGGCATAAAATGTAAAAATAATTTACGCACCAATGGTGACATTTTATGAGTTGATGGCGATCTACAAAAATTTTCACATATACATTGCACATACAAAATAAATGCACAGGGTGATAAATAGTATATAGCCCTATTCACGATATGATGTACATACTATATTTGGTCTTGTATTGTGTATTTTTGAACAAAGTGACATAAAATGTATGAAGAAGAGCAAATACGAGTATATCACATCGTGAATAGGGCAATTGTATTATTGAATTTTAGTGTAAAATGAAAAACCACTCACTTCCTCTCATTTTCTACGCCCCTGTGTACAATCAAGCACTTACCTAAAGTGTATATTCAATACACAGACTGTTGTCCAAACGGACAACGATATCAGTATCATGGTAAATAGTAGATATTTCCCTAGCAGCGGTACGGCCAAAGAGGTTGGAGGAATAATTTCAGCCAACAGCAAGAAGAACACAGTCAACGATACAAGAATTAAAATACATAACGTAACCTGTCAACGAAATTTTTAAGCGAATACATACACATGTACGTATATCAAGCCCTAACCGCCAAATTATCGTAATCGCCAAAAACTCACAAATAATTGTATGTAGAGCAACACATCAGTTCTCAAAAGGCTCTCATATCTTCTAAATAAACCACAAATGTTGCAAAGGTCAGTCTAAAATGTTTCTGTTTTGCTCTGCAGTGAATACGTGCATTGATGAATGTGTATAAAGTTTGGTTCAATTAACTGGGAAATAAAGTTAACCGAGATATTTGACTATAATTTGAAATATTGTTTTCATGATTTTTTTTGGACTTTTTATAATATTTTATGTTAAAAAGCCGAAGTTCAAAAAATCTGCTTCACTTCGGTTCGAAACAAATTAAGTGAAATTTTTGTAGTTAGCGCACAAATGGTAAAATGCTGGAACTGTCAACGATACGTCATTTTTCAGGTTTAGACCTTTCCTAATAATAAGTATTAATGCTAGACTAAGTGTTTATGTTTAGAAGACAGGCAAAAAATATTTTAAAAAATCCGTAATGTTAAGTATATGTATCTTAAAGACTGTCTAAATATTACTCATATTAGATGTCAGAAAATTTGTCCAATATGCAATAAAGAGTTGAAGAGTATTGTCAAGTAATTATCATTTATTTTACAATATTTATTAAGTAATGAATCATACGATCGTATGATCTGCCTGTTCTATGAACGTGGCTATTCTTTGGCATCAATGTTCATTATAGCCGATTACGTTTAATTAATTAATTAATTTTTTGTTCTTAATTTGAATGTAGTTTTCTCTTTGCGGTATAACCAACAGTTAAGAAAATGGAGATATGTTTTTTCTTCTTTCTTTTAATGGCACAACAGCCCATGGAAAACCTAGGCCGAGCTTTTCGCATCCACTGCCGAATCCGAACGGCGAAGTGAAAAGCTTTTCATAGGAAAGTTTTACTCTTGTAGATTTGCCATTGTCTGCCCAGAGGTGGAGCCGTGTAGAAAAATAGCTTTTTCTACTTTTTAATTTTGCCAGTTCCGAGATTTGAACCCCGGACACTCTGCGCAGCAGTCCAACACACTACTTACTACGCAACGGCGATCACCTATGGAGATATGTAGTAGTTACATCAATTGAATACAAATGAGAAGCTCCAGATCAAATAATAATAAAATCACAATAGTTCAGTGTAGTTTATTGCTTTTTGATTTGAAGCTCATCAAAACTATTTATTGAAACTATTTGAACGAAAATTTAAGGCAATATCAAAAAGCAAATGAAGAATCCCATCTTTTTGCCTATACGATAATTTGGCGGTTAAGGCTCGATATATGTATTTTGCATAGTTATGAGTTTCGTGGTGTACATATGAAGGCCTTTGAAGCATATTGTTTACCTTAACACAAATACAGACGACAAAGAACCAAGCAAAAAAATAAAAACGACAATAACAATATCAAAAATAAACTGTACCAATCATGACAACAAACAGTAAAACTGGTGAGCATCAATGTTTCAGAAAATGCTATGATGATCAATGGTATTTTAAATATTATATTACAAAGGGAAATTTTAAAAAATAATCATATAGAAAACTTTTGGTTGATGGTAATTTTCCTTCAAATTTTTTCACTCATATATATGTATGTAAATTATAAAGGGTTTTTCAATAGGAACATAACAATTTTGTATTTAAATGCTAACTAACGCTTACACAAAAAATACAAAATTGTTATGTCCCTATTGAAATCGTCTTTATACATTACAGCTATTATTTGCATCACAACTTGTTTCCAAAACAACAACCATTCTGTTTTCTCAGCTTTGAAAGTTAGTTTTCAAGCAGAATTTGAAATACCCACTTTGCTGAAGACAGCAAAGGCAAATTCCTTTTTATTTAAACACCGAAAACGAATGAAATAAAGCTTAGTAAGCACTCAGATTACAGTAAAAACGTTAAAGCAACTAGAACCGCGAGCATACGAATGTGGTCAAATATCGCATTGGTTCGCGGTAATAAAGTGAATAGGAATTACTTAGTTCAAATTTTATATTTTGATGAATATCAACAGAAAAATTATAATCTGTTTACAATTTGAAACAAAAATATTTAATCTGCAAAATTTATCGATTTACTCGCATTATCGCTATCGAAACGACGTTACTATTAAGAAAAATTCTTAATTTAATAAAATAAATTCCCTGATAATAATCAACCGATGTAAAAAAACATTAGTGATATAGTACGAAATTCTTGAAAATGTAGGTGAATACCGAAATACTTTCCAAATACCAGTTGAGTATTTTGTGCTAGGTAACATACCGTCGCACCGTCACCGATACTCGTTTCGGTTTTATTCCTTAATTCAAATCAAATTGTAAGGACCTTAAAGTTAAAAGCGTTTTAATGTAACTAGTGCACAGCACACACACCAAAGCAGGCGACACAAAACACATGTTTTTGTTGCAATGTGTATTTTTCGAGTGGTTGTCGAGAATACATGCCGTGGCATACGACTACGGCCAACACACATCGAATGAAACAAGTTTGTTTCAAACCAGCGTCGTTGTTGATGATTCCATACTTTCTCTATGGCGCAACCTACACCGCATGCATCGAAACAAAAAAAAAACACAAGACGTAAAAGAAAATCATGTTTCGTTGCCGATAGCAGGCACGTTGTTAAATTAGCTTTATTTTGATACCAAAGACTTAAGTAGTTTCTGCAATCATTCAACAAATCATTCAAAACCTAAGCAGACGAAACTTTAACTCTTTTAAGTTTAATAATATCATCAAATAAATGGGAATCAATAGAAAGTGTGACAATGGAAAATGGTATTTATTTGAAAGACAATGAGTATATAATATAATTAACTATCGAACAAGATTACACAATAATAATAACTACAAACATACTTAAGAACAAAAAAATATCAGCACTGTAGTATATATGCAATTAAAGAAAAGCTATATGGATAAGAGATATGCAATAAAAACAAAAAAAAATCTACTAGGAAGTTGCAGATTTATATGATGGCATGCAAACAATACATAGCTAACTGCGACGTACCTTTTCACCGGATTCGCTTGGCAAATAAAATACTAACACCGTAAGAAATGTTAAAGCGACACACGGTACAATTAAGTTTATCGTATAGAAGAGCGTTTTGCGACGCATGGTCAGCTTGAATGTAATGTCTGTAAATGGAAGTGAATTCATTTTTAATATAAACTAAGATTGGTAAAATATTATTTAAAATTAGTGACAGAATCGATACTTAAAGAATTAAGTTCTCGATTTCGAAAAGAATCGGCCGTACTCGATTCAAGAAAGTATCGATTTTCAGCAATCAAAAGTACTCAGTTTTTCGAATCGAATAGCACTCAGTATCGAATCAAATCGAATCAATACCTTTCTTTATTCGATTTCAAGCCATTAACATACTGTTTAATACGCTCTAAATAACTTTATTATGAAGAACGTGAAAAAAGTTAAATAATAAAACCTGTCAAGGCACCCGGAAGCCCGCGCTTCAAACTGTGGCCATACGAGTATGCTGCATTTATTTATAGTGATGAAGTGAAATAATATTATCACAAGTAAAATTGGATAAAATTAATGCTTGCAAAAATAAAAGTACCCGATTGTTGAAAGTATCGTTGCTGAAGTACTCAATTCTCAAAAGTACTTTATATTTCCCATCACCCGCTTAAATACTTCGAATTAATGCAAGTCCAATTTTTTACATTATCTCCCACTAAAATGTTATGTGGTCTTACCCGAAAATGGTTCCAATGTGTCTGGATAGTATTCTTCGTTTTTGGTAGCAGGAACTTCAAGTATATCCCATTCCACTGATAAATAATATTCACGTAAATCAATTCCAATTTGCACAAGATTACTGCCAGGAACCTTAAAATATATAGAGGTTTTATAGTACATATGTATATCAGCTTTATTAAAAGGAAATTCTGTGCGAATGGACTCTAACACAAAATTTCTTCCAATTTTTCCCATACATTTTTCTTTATTCGTAAAGAATGAAAGTTTGAATGAAGCTTATGATTAAAATATAAAATCAATAACAAAATTGTAAGCTCATATATCCGCAATTACACCTGCAATTTTAACAATTAAAATCTCTAAAACATAGAGGGCTAACTTTTTTATTCCATATTTTTAGTATATGAAAAGCAAAAAATTTAAAAAAAAAAAATTTACAAAAGGTAATATTTTTAACAACGGATTTTATGTTAGCGTTAACTCTACAATTTTTATTACAATTTAGAATCGAACTCAAATAAAATTTCAAAATAACAAACACTCCAAATAGGTATTAAGCTTAAACAAGAGGATTTCAAAATCTTTTTTAGTTTACACACAGATTTAAAATCACATAAAATAGCAGCATGATGCAAGTTGCAAGTTGGTATGCATATTGTACGAATATAGTAGGTTAATTTTATTGATTCTTATTACTGTTGAAAAGTTTACTTTACAGCGAACATAAAATACAAATAAACATAAGGATTAAGTATGTTACATATGTACTTATACATACTCAATCCTTGCGCACAACTCACTGAACAGCATTACAGCAAAAGAGGAAGCAGAAAATGTAGGTATGCTTTCCCAACTCTGGTATTCTTCCTTCAGCTATTTATACATTCTATTCTATTGCCGCAAAACAGTGACCTCGACACAAAACAAATTTTTTCTACTCTTACCTGATCTGCATGCTTCAAATCCACTTGTGCACCATTGTACGTCCATGAGCCGAATTTCATGAAGCAAATCTGTTCATCGTATGGAAAATATTCAATATTCATTTCACAGGATGACTTGTAAATTGCCGGAGGTTCCCAAAAGACTTCACCGGTATACTTGACTGTTGCCCTTGTCATGAGTGTTACCTGTTGTACGTAAAGCATATATTAGTAAATAGTAAATATGTAAGGACGAGTTCACGAGTGTGAATGTAAATACTCAGTATATAAAGAAATATTCAGATGCACTTCATACACGTTTTTAGTACTAGAAAGTTTTCTTCTTCTTTAATAGAACAACATCCCATTGAGGAAGGCTTAAACCTGGTGCAGTCCAGGTTACGGCAGTCCTACTTATATATGATTGTATGTAGTAGATCTGACCAACCCAACATATACTCACCTCATAGTTGCCATCCCAATTGTTGTAGAGCACGATGTCAGGTACCCAAATATTCTCAGAGGGTACATACAGTTCCACTGTTCCGCCATAGTCATCGGGATCCCAACGCAATTTATAATCGAACCAGCGCTGTTTTAATTTATTTATGATTTTTAGGTGTCATGAGTATGTTTTGATGATGTTTGTTGTTGTGATTTTTGAAATTAAACAAAAACAATAAAAATATAACTGAATTGGAAGCTTCTCTAAATATTACATGGTAAACTAAAAATCTTAGAAAAAAATTTATTTATTTATTTAGTAAATTTCTAAATACATTACTTTACTTACTTACTTTTAATGGCACAACAGCCCATGGAAGGCCTAGGCCGAACTTTTCGCATCCACTCATGTTGTGCGTGTTATATTTGTGCATGAATGGAAGGGACCTACAGTTTAATGCCGAATCCAAACGGCGAAGTGAAAAGTTGTTCATAGCAATTTTTACTCTTGTAGGTTTGCCATTGCCTGCCAAGTGCCAAGAGGTGGTGCCGTGTAGAAAAATTATTTGTTCTACTTTTTGATTTTGCCTGTGCCGAGATTCGAACCCCGGACACTCTGCGTAGCAGTCCAACGCACTACCACTACGACACAGCGACCACTTTACATACAATAATAAATAATGGGATACATTTCCTTTTATTTTTCTTTTAATGGCAAACCAGCCCGTTTCAGACAAATTTTGTAAAGTTTAATAAACTTATGAGGCATTTATAAGTTTATTAGAATCGCTCTAACATCAATCTTTCTAATTTCTCTATTTTTGTATTTCAGCAGCCCCGACAAGTTCTGCTATACTAGCATGCTTGCACCTGCTCAGCGGATTACTTCTTAGCTTCAAATTATCAAAATATTTTGCAAGAAACCCTCTCCATTGCTTTCAAAAGGAAGTACTTAGGTTAATCTTTTCCCTATCTTATTGTCGAAGAAAACCTAATTAATCGATGCATATCCTGCAGCAAAGAACCTCGAACACGTTTGCTCCATAGCTTACCTTACATAACATATATGAAATAAATTTAAAAATTCTATTTACTTACTTGCACTACCCATATCTTAGTAGTCATCACTTGATTCTTCAGGTTAACTTCAATCAATTGGGATAACTTTAAGCCCAGCCGAACAGTTAAAGTTTCAGTATTATTCATCACTGGCCGGATAAGGCGATTATAATTCATGAGTAAATCATCGTAGAGGCGTTTAGTATCGGGATTTCCCTCAAAAATAGCTGGTGCTATACAAAAGAAAATGGTTTAACTTGAATTAGGGTAACTAAAAAGTTAGTACAAAAAAGGTAAATTATTAAACAAATGACCACCATGCTTTTTTAACAATCGTTCATTGCCTGACCAAACCAGCACGTGCCGTGGGAAAGAAAATGTAAACATAAACAAAAGTAAAGTTTAGATTCGCTCCAAGTTTAAGCGCATGCGCATTTAAAATTGCCAATTGAATGACAACTGAGTTTTTTTTTGAAATGTGCTGTATACCCCGACCAACTATTTATTGACTCTTTCACAGATACATAATAGAAAATAAAAATCACATGCTTTCTAGTTTTATTTATTTTGTAATACTAACGTGCTCCAGTAACCAGTGTCAACAATAGCAAAAAATACACGAATCGAAACTTTAACATTGTAATACTTTAATTAGAAAACTAAATATGTTTATTCTATTTACGCGTTTAATTTCTCTATATTAAAAAATTGTTAAATAACTTTATATTTATGAAAAACAAAAATCACTATCGAGCTAGTGGCGGCCGTGGAGATGCGCTTCTGAGAAAAGCTGAAACACGTCTGAGAGTATTTGGCAAAACGAATGTTTTGCAAGGATATCAGAATAATAAGCGACGAATTCCCAATTCATAGTGATTTTCTATGACTTTCGTTAAGGCATAGAGATTTATTTCAAGGGAGAGAAAACTAAATACAAATTTCATTTATTTATCCGTGTATGGTTTGTGTATGTGCTCCAAGGCGTTCTATGTGCAAGAGTACATATGTAAAAATATAGAATTACATGAGAACAAAACGGTTGCTACAATCCAAAAATATGGCGGACGGAAATAGTCGCCTGTCATAAATTCACTTATAGTTAATGCAGCCTCGAAGAATTTTATTAACTTGACAAAAATTATATTAAATTATTACGAAATAAGGTGACGATTTTCCTCAGAAAAGGTACATCCATCAAGGGTCCAGAATATTTATTTGAAATTTTTTTATTTGTAATCGAAAAGTTGAGAGCACATTTTTAGGGTTTATTAGGTTTAAATGAGGCTATTACTATTTAAAAAGCCCGCTTAAAGGGATTGTAAAAATTCTTTTCGCTAAGTTAGCACCAATCTTCCTCTATACAGACGTGAAGTTTGAGCGCGATCTGGCATTTTGTTGGTTTACAGTGCTCGATTTTATCAGTTCAAGTGTGTTCCAAGTCAGTTCCCAAGTGTGTTTTGCGATTTTTACAATGACAAAAAAAAGAATTGGTTCCAAATTTTGTATTGCAAATGGAATTTCATATGACGAATCGGTGAAAATGCTAAAGAAAGCTTACATTGAATCGACTTTATCAAAAACACGTGCATATGACTGGTACAATGCATTCAAAAGCGATTGAAAAAACCACGTCAAAGTCGATCAAAGGTCAAGGTAATGTTAACTGTTTTCTTTGATTATCGCGTTGTTCTTGTTTTTGTTTGCGAAATTCTTGCCAGAAAGTCAGACGAGCGTTATGCGGCGTTTGAGAGAGTTAATTCCTCGAAAAAGGGCAAGTTGGTGGAATGAAATCTCATTTGATTTTGCACCACAACAACGCACGATCTCACAAGGCTATCATTGTGAACTAATTTCTGGCCAAAAACTCATCAAATATTATCGAACAGCTCCCGTGTTCACCTGATACGGCAACTGACTGACTTTTTTCTCTTTCCAAAACTCAAATTACCACTTCGAGGCAACAATTTTCAGTCGATAGAAGACATAAAAGAGAATTCGCGACGAGAACTGAAGTCTGAATTCCAGCAAATGCGTTTGAAAAATGTTTTCATGATAGGATTATTCGTTGGTATCGCCTACTCGCTCGCCTACTTTGAAGGCAATACAATAAATTTGAATGAATAATAAATATTTTTTGTTTTATTTACCAATTCCCGTTCGTACTTTTTTAACAGAATGCAGTTACCAAAACTATGCCAGATCCGGACAGCGGAGCTAGGCAAAGCCCAGCTAGCAACTTATAATATTGAAATAAAATATAAACAAAGTGTGGTGTCCAAGAAAATCTGATAAAAGAAAGATGCAGCATATCCCATCTAAAAATAACATTTTCTTATTCCCCTTTTTTCAAAAATGTTATCGAGATCATTTCTTTATCCTCTTTTTTGTTTACAAATCCAGTTATAGGAAGTATATTTTTATAAATTTTAAAGGTCAGTTTCTCATTTCCAATTATTCTAATTTAACATTTTTTTGTTTTGTTGTTTAATTGATAATACTTTCTTTTTTACAGGTTAAGTTCCCCGTAACATTCGGGCAGTCAATTTTTGTAACAAAAATGAAAGACACGTAACTTTAGCCCGCTTGCAATATGTTAAATATCGATGCGACAAAAAAATTTCAAAAATTAGCAACCCCCTGATCATATGAGAACTAATGCGTATCCTTTCAAAAGGAGAGAAGGAGAATAAATTACTAAAATCGTTGCATAGCAACTAGTTGAAAAGAAAATTGTATAAACAAACAAAAAATAATTGAATTCTGACAAAATAACAGAAAAAAAAACTTTTCATTTAATCATAAACAAAAACATAGTATTTATAATATGTTAAGAAAAAACATGGCTATAAATTTCAATTATAACTATCCGCAAGTGGCAAGGGAAGCTGGTTTTAAATTGCGGCAATTTAAAGATGGTCCACTCGATTGGCGTGTGTTGGGTAAGTTCAAAAATTGATAGAAAAATTAGAAACTAATTGAAAAACATTTTTTTATTTAATTTTACACAAAACAACCATTAGGATCTCTCGAAATTGAGCGTATACTACGCGATCAATCAATCGAACAGATTGATGCAGCGCTCGCGCATCTTTCAGAAGCGCCGCTGGGCTCATTACTAGACACTAACATACTCGACAGTGGCATTGCCAAATATTTTATCCTCTCACAATTTTCCATACAGTATTTGCTCTTTTGTCGGAAATTTCTGGACGAAACGGTTCGAGAGTTAAGAGAGTCATATGCCGAGTCACAAATGGAACTAGTTAGTCTTAAAAAGTCGCTGTCCGAGGCAAACAATGAGATACTACAATTGCATAAGAAAATGACACAAATTGAAGCAATACACGAAGTGGTGTATCCGTGCCACTTATGCACCAAGAGTTTCGTTAGTAATGAGGCGCTCAACATACACATTGGCAGGAAGCATCATGAAAGCGCTGGCACAGGTGGTGGCCGTGCTGTGGTTATGTCAGAAAGAAGAGCAGAAACACCGGCCAGTATACAAAGGGAACGCGACCATGATCTGAACCTAATCAATACGATAAAACTGGAATTGGAAATAAAACAATTAAAAGAACGTTTAAATGTTGCCGAAAAAGACATAAGAGAACGCAGCAGCGCAGCGAATAGTAAGAGGGCATCACCGAGAGAACAGCCGCTATCAATGATGGCGGGAAGAGAGATGAGAAATATAGGCATACAGAGCAATCTGATCGAAGCCAAAGAGAAAGACGATACCAATCAAATGGAAGACAGCACGGCTGATTCGACAGAACGCAAGCAACAACTGGCAAAACTACAAGAGAAAATACAAGACTTTGAGAACTGGCGTGAAATGCAGAAAACAATCAATGAAGAATCCATAATAGAAATAAATAGAAAACTAGCAGATATGGCTCAAACGTTAGAGAATACGAAAGCACTCAATGAAGCATCACAAGAAAATAGCAGCGCTTCCAACGTCCAACGAAGAATGTCACCAACTGTGGAAGATATGGAACGTATGCTGCAAGAGAAGATAACTGAAATTGGTAAAACAAGCGCAGAAAAACTAGAGCAGGTAGTCTACAATATGGAAATGAATTATAAAGAAAAACTAGATGGCTTTGAAAGGGAACTTAAAAAGACACATGAAGAGAGCAAGCTAAAATCAGCGACTAAAAGCAAAGATAAAAAAGCGTCCGTGCACATCTTAAAAGCAACAGATAGCAGTGATACGGAAACGAGCAGTGCAGAACACAAGCATTTAAGAGTAAGAAGAAACGTAACGAGTAATATAAAAGCGAAAGAGAAGTCATCCATTGTTAAAAGTAGCAGTGAAAATGTGAAAAACAATGATGATACTTATGACATACTAAATTTTAACGAAACAAAACTAGTAGATGAAGGAGAAGAAACGCAGAATACAACTAACAAAAATACAGCCGAAAAACGGAACACAAAGAAAGCGTCACATACAACGAAGCTGATCTCCATGAGCACGACTGAAAGTAATCTCACATTTGTAAAATCTAATAAGGATAAAGCACAAGTTAAAGGTATCAAATGTTAGGCAAAACTGATTACGCCACGCTCATTCTTAAATTTATAGAGAAAGATTTACTTTCTATTTTGCTGTTGTATTGCCATACAAATTTGAAAATAATCAACTTTAACCAAGCAGAGCGACGGTTGAATCGAACGAACCGATTGCATTTGCGATATTAAAAACGTAACTACATTGAAAGTAATTATAATTTTCATTACAGACACACTGGAACTCAATAAAGCACAATATGATACTACTGATGTATCAGAGAGTCTCAGCGATGAAATACCAAATAACGTCGCAAGCACCGATACGGAAACTGAATCGAATACTGCAGATGTTAAGGGAAAACACACAGAAAAACACACGGGACACAAAGATTATCCTTGTAAAAAAGATGTTAAAGAGAAAAAAGAGGAAAATAAAAAACAAAAGTAAGTTACTATTTCAAATAGAGCGTTACTCCACATCGACGCAGGTTTCGCCCAATCGGCGAGAGGTGCACTGATCATCTGAGCATTCTTAATGATAATTCCTAGTACTTAAACAACCAAACAAAACGACAACTCACGGTCTTGAATATTCAATAAGAAGTTTCAATCAACCGATGTAATCCGATCCCCGTACTCAAAAAATGTTTTAGCTATCATTAGGATATCAGTGAATTTTGTCATAAACGGGGTTTCGAACAAAATATCTTTCAGCCTGCCTTATTACTGGACCTTCGCTACAAAATTATGACAAATCATAAACGATATTAAAAATGAACTTTTCACTTCTTTAATGGTACCTCATTCACAGAACTGCGCCAGCGAAACCAAAGCAATTTACACGTAAAGATGCTCAAAAGTTAGCAAATAAACAACTCTTGATTCATGGTTTCGATTTGAGAGCAAAAACTATTTCCTTCGCAGCAATGAAAAGGGTATCTGCAGAATTGTCAGATCAACGAAATAATCTAAAGCAGGTATTATTTGAATTTGTTAATTATAAAAACAGAATATATTATTTTACTTTGAAATCCCAGAAATACCCACAATTTTATACAACACGAAACAAAATTAAAAAGTTTGTCGATAGACTTTGCTCAACAAAACTACCCGAACATGCAAATAAAATGTTGAAATCAACACAACCGCAACAGCCACGGGAAAATCCAAAAATATCACAATATAACGCCACGTCTCCAGCAAATAGCTTTGAAACTTTAGAGCCAGAAGCATCGACGCCATTGCCTGAAGTGACCGCGACAAGTTCCATTGAAAATGATACTTTTAAAAAACGTTTGGAACGTATTTTAGCATCCCCTATGCGTCGCCCCGATGCTGAAAGTGGCGAAATTAAACAAAAAATGGTCACAGCACAAGTGCACACACAACCTATACCGCTGCCACGGAAGCGTGTAATGTTTAACACGACAGAAACACTCAATGATACAAAGTTGTTGAGTGATGGCAGTGTAACGGCTGAGGATACTGATGATACGCAAGAATCAGCAGAGTACCGGCGCAGCAGGAGGCAAGAGAAGAAACATACACTGGAGAGCAGTTTTGGTAGTTTGTTGTAAAATCGTTCATCACTTGTATATAGGTATATTGTAATTTAGTAAATATAATAAAATATCTATAATATATACATTCATACTTAAAAAAATATACATATAAATAAGCTCAAGCACTAAATAAGCTGCGCTTTATTTTTCTGTACTAAGTCAGCTACCAGCTGGTAGGGTATGATGTGCTGTGAACCCACAGCTAAATCAACTTCTTCGTCATCCACACCAACGACTACGGCAGGTACTGTATATAAATGTAAGCATAGATACTTTACAATCAATAATAAACAAAAATATTTTACTTAACAAACCTGAAACATTTGCCTTTATAAAGATATGGCTCATTAGATTCGGTCGCACAATTCTCTGATCTGCCTCTGAACGCTGCATATTCGGCATGTATTGTAGTGCAACACTATGGAAATATTGTTCAACATTGTCCAAATATTCCTGAGCGAATTTTGACTCCTCTGGCGACAACCGCTTATCGTCAGCATCACGTGCAGCCTCTTCAGTGATTATGTGGCGTGTATAGGTCTCGATTTTTTGCAGACGACAACGTAAATAGCTTGCCATAATATAGCGTATGCGCTCCAATTCCATTTGATGTACCACAAACCGAAAATCATTCTTATCCAAATCCTTCATATTCTCTTCCATGTGAGATACCTGGCCGAGCATAAGCTCCAGCATATCAGTTTGATGTTGTAATATTTCGGGAGCACACATTTCATTCCGCCAAGCAGTTTCCAAAAACTCAAGCACCTACCAAATTGGATATAGAAATTATGTGAGCTTCAATTCTACATTTTAGTTATCGTTTTATTGGTTTTTATCTACAACATCAACACATTGTTTTACCTTTAATGCTGTAATCAATTCCTCTTCACTATCGCTTCGAGCTGCATGTTCAGTTTCTCCTTCCGACATGTTTTCTAATAAAATTATATGTAATTCGAAATTATTTCTAGTTGGTGCAAAATTAAATGGCGCGAATTAATTGCGAACAAAAAAATGTAAACAATAGCAGGGGTGATTTTTCAGTTAAAAATCTTTGGTGTATCCACCATTCTGGGTTATCCTAAAAAATCACATTTGTTCGATACACCACGCAATCATACTATGAATTCATAATGAATTGTGGTGACAAAAATGTCTTCATTACCAATTGATTTTTTTTATTTTTTAAAGTTACTCTTTAGGCTTTTCCTAGGAAAAGGTGTAGAGATTTATTTGGAACGATTTCCTGAATGTTTTAATTTTTCAGTATTAAGATTCGAGTCGAATACAATGGCTGCGACAGCGTCATTGCATCATGGCAACAAGATGATGTCTGCGTCTAATTTCATCATATTCACAATTCCCACAGATTATTTGTTCTTCGCCGATAAAAAACATTAATATTTAAAAGAACGCTTCATTAATTCATTTAATTTCAAAGAAAATAACATAAACAAGCAAATTGTATAATTTCATCATTTCATCTAATGAATAGAATGAATCTAATGAATGAAATTGACGACAGCAATTTATAAAGTTATGCCAGCTAATAGGAATGTCACAGAAACCCAACTTGGTCAGTGGTCAAAAATTTGCTTGAGCGGCCTTCATTTTGTCAAGGGCGTTATTTTTCTGCTTTTCAGCTGAGCATGTTTTTTTGAATGAATTTGACAGCTTAAGAACACAAATGTAGCTGTGGTAAATCGAATTACGTCTGCAAAACACGACCATTAATTTTTTTCATCATAGAATGTCCTCTTACGATCAAAGATAAAACATCAAAAGACGAGCTCACTTACGACGATGTTGGTGTTTGTTTATGTTTGTACCTAGAATCTGATTATTTTAACTGACACTGCACAATAAATTCCTGAAATCTGAAAAGAATATCTATGCAGATTATGTATATTTTTCGTTAAAAACAATTAAATTTTAATACAAAAAGAAGTGTCGTAAGAAAATTTGTTTTTATTGTAATAGATTTTTAAACTTTAAGTTTTCCTTTGTTACAAAAATATTCGCCAAAAGTATTACGAATTTTTTCAGCTTCCTTAGTATGTAGTTTTATGGTTGCTTGGGCTATTATCTTCAGTTAAATTTAGTTAGAATCTGCTGCATAGTCCACACTATTCATAAGAAGAAAGTTATGCAAAACGCAACAGGCTTGAACCACTTTTACACCTTACTGGGATTCAATTGAATATTCTGTTTCAATACTCTAAACTTGTTTGACAAAATTCCAAAGCTGTGTTCAATCGCTTCCCAGCATGCCCCAGCCGGGAATTACAACTTCGTTGATATTCTTTTGTGGTGTACTGGTAAGGAGTCACCAAATGTTTTCCACAGGAAATGCACAGTCATCAATAATTATGTGAGGTAAAAGTCCATTATTGCCTATTTGTTTTTATCGTTGCCATAGAATTTTAAACTTTAAGTTTTCCTTCATTACAAAAATATTCACCAAAAGTATTACGAACTTTTTCAGCTTCCTTAGTATGTAGTTTATGATTGCTTGGGCTATTATCTTCGGTTGACTTACTAATGGACTCTTCTTTAATGTGAGAATCTCCAGCATAGTCAACACTATTTGTAAGAAGAAAGTTATGCAAAACGCAACAGGCTTGAACCACTTTTATCACCTTATTGGGATTCAAATGAATATTACTTTTCAACACTCTAAACCTGTTTGACAAAATTCCAAAGGTGTGTTCAATCGCTTGCTGAGCATGGCCCAACCGAGTATTAAAACTTCGTTGAAATTCTTTTGTGGTGTACTGGTATGGAGTCATTAAATGTTTTTCCAACGGAAATGCATCGTCACCAATAATTACGTGGGGCAAAAGTCTATTATTGCCTATAATTTTATCATTGGGAAGCAAAGCTTTTGACAGCAAATCTCTCAAATTACTTTGATTTAAAACGCCTTCATCTCTGATTTGGCCACGACAGCCAATGTCAACAAATACCAATTTGTAGTCCGCATCACACATCGCTAACAAAAGAACGCTATTAAAGCCTTTGTAATTGTGATATAATTTCCCGTCGTGCTTCGATTCTTTGAACGCTATATGTTTACTATCTAAAGCGCCAATACAATGTGGAAAGTGCCACCGAGAATTGAATTTTTCTGCTATGTTTTTCCATTCTTCGCCTACTGGGAACTGTAATGTATATTTGGTATTTATAAAAACATACAAACGAAATCTTTGCAACACCTACCCGTAAATACTGATCTTTTAAATTTTGGTATATGATCGCACAAGTTTCCGGAATACGTGTCGAAATATAAGCCAAAGACATGGAAGTCCCAGACTGTAAACTCCGGTATGATTCTCCAGTTGCCAAAAATCTTAGCACAGTCCTTAAACACTCAGCTGTCGTAATGACCCGAAAATTTGTGTCTTGCCGCTGAATATCAGGATTTATAACATCTATCAGATCCGTAAAGCAACTTTCGCTCATCCTCAAATCTCGCCTGTATGACTCGATGCCTACACGAAGCGACAGCTCTCGGCGAATTATTGGAACCGATCTTGACCGATTTTTCGCCAACTTTCTAACTCTCATCTTCTTGCGCCTTTGGAGTCGAACTTCATTTTCATCTTTTAGTCTTTTCGAAGCAAGACCATTTAATAGGAGCAGCATTAAAAGTTCTTCTTCACTATCACTCATTTTTGTTCAACAACTTTATTTACTTAATTTGAGTACAGTCTGTGTTGCACAAAATAATAAAAATAAAATGTTTTGACAGCTGATAAATACCATAGTGTAATCAATATGAAAATGGTAATCAAGGCAGCATTGCCAGAGGAAAATTGCACATTTGCATGTTGTCTTATAATGCCACACACAATTCAACTTGATAAGTTGAGGGTTGCGATGTTGCTCAATCTTTTAAAATAAACTAAAAAACGTCAACAATATTATGGAATCGTGGATGGGCAGGATTAGTAAGTACTTCAGTACAAAGAGGTGTAGTTACGATATAATCAAAATAAATAAAAAATTGAGAAATATTCTAATATATCAACACGGCTTGGGAGTCCTCGGGCGGAGAATACAAGGTGGAGTTCATTATAGTCGCACAAACGGATAAGCCCATGAGCTTCTCCGGCTCAAGACGACACACAACCTCTTCGTGAGCCCTTGAGCTTCTCCGGCTCAAGACGACACACAACCTCTTCGTGTCGCGCGCTGGATAGCAAAACTG
This sequence comes from Palloptera scutellata, assembly GCA_958295655.1. Taxonomy (NCBI): domain Eukaryota; kingdom Metazoa; phylum Arthropoda; class Insecta; order Diptera; family Pallopteridae; genus Palloptera; species Palloptera scutellata. The sequence goes on from OY282450.1 coordinate 89,771,867, forward strand.
ACACATTAGTCAGCGAGCTAACTAATATGTGCAATGCTTTGAATGGAACCAATGTGGTGACAATCACAATGAATCCTCAAAAAGAGCTTTGGATAAGGAAATCCTCTAATTTTGACGGCACTCACAAATACTCACAAGATAATGATTTAGAAATATGCACCTGGAATGTCCAAACCCTCAGCAGGGAAGGTGCCTCTATCCAGCTGGTAGATGTCCTCGACAAATATCGAGCTGTCATCACCGATATACAAGAAATATGACTTCTACGAGCTATTTCTTGGCAACTATAATGCCAAGGTGGGCCGACGATCATCAAATTCAGTCTTCACGAAGAAGCCACCGCCAACGGTATGCGACTGCTCGACTTTGCCGCGGCTGTCCCACCATTAAATCACATGAAACCAAATTGATCACGTTGTGATCGACGGAAGGCACGCTTCCAGTGTACTAGAACGCACGATACGTGGTGCAAACATTGTTTCAGAGCACTACTTGGTCAGCCAAGGTATTCACACGTCTATATCCAAAAATTTTCGAACGTATACAGTGAAAGCTGGTTGTCCAAAAGCTGCAATCACAATGGACAGTCGAAGCCGTCGCCAATCGACTCACACCCCTCAGCTTGATTATATATGCGAGCAGTGGGCTCACATTGCCACCGTCAACGGAGAAATATGTGGTACGACCAAGAGCGTGACGATACTACTGAAGAGGAAATCCCAGTATATAGAGCCATGCAACAATCAGTTACAATGCGAGCTGCTAAAGAACGCTAAAGAGAGCTGAGGAGGGAGGATAGCGTCTTTTCAAGCGCAAGAACAGAGAAACAGAAAGACGTGAGTTAGATGATATCGAGATGTTTGGGAACAGGAATGAGGTCAGCAAATAAGACGTCTGACTAACGGTTTGACGCCAGGGGCCTCTTCGTCCAAGGACGGACACGAAAATCAGGTTGCAGATGCATATATAATGGAGGCAGCACTTCTCGCAGTTGCTTAATGGCGATGGCGGCATTAATACCGCCACTGGGGAATCTGTTCCAGAAACCCCATTCACTGACCGCGTTGAAGTACTGCCACCCAACTATGAGGCGCTCTTAACAGCCACCGCTCGGCTGAACACAATAAGACTGCAGGTGCAGATAGCTCGCTGGCTATCTAGTTGCTTCACTATTAATAAGTTAACAAGCTGCAACATGAAAGCCCTTCTGAAATGACGCATATAATGGATTGGGAAATAAACTTATTGCAATCTGTGCAAAAAAAAATAGCAAGTAAGAAAGAGATGTGAAACTTTCGCAGAAAATAAATTTAAAAATTTATTATATTAAATTAAAAAAATGGAAACTGAAGATTTTGTAGAATATTTCTTAAGTGTTGGCAACACTGAAATAATGTAAACTCACATGTGCAGGTCAATTTGACAACGGCATTCCTCAATTCTTTACAAATAGCGCAAAACATAACATAGCAAAAATGTCTGAAACTGAATTTAATAAAAATTTTCGTTTAATTGTCGAAAAAATCTTCAACAATTGGCAAGATTTACGCTTAGCCGTTGAACATGGCATGGGCGGACGTAACGGTCAACAGGTAAACTATCAATTTGTAATGTATGTATTATCATTTGTATAGAAGAGGATTAACACTTGCTGCTCTACTTTAGGTAGCCATTGAAATTATGGAATACACATATCAATACTGCGTTTGTAATGAGAACATAACACCAGGCGAACTTCAAGATGTTATAGAGGATCTAATGGACCAAGAATTTAACACGTTGTGTGATGACAATTCCATACCGGGTAAGTGTGGTGGGATTAAAGGACCCATAACACAAAAGAATTATGAAGTCGATGGATTGATACCAATATTAGCTCGTGGGATTTCTCTTTCGACGGACTGATTTTTAAATAGAACGTTTTTATAAAAAAAATGTATCTTCTCGTACACAATATCTAGAAATATGCCGAAATTTATTACGCTATAAACAAATGAGTTTACAAGGCCAATATACAGAAATCGATACCGAATTGAGTACATTGCCTCAAGGAAAAGACTGGTTACGTCCTGACGTTAAAATAACATACACAGCCATTGCCGGTGAAGATTCTTCAGAGTCAGAAGGTGAAAGCGATTCTGATGACGGGGACATGGATGTCGACGATACGCCCAGCTGTAGTCGTGTCACACGTTCGCAAACCCGCAAAGCGAAGCAGGAAGAATTTGTCGAACCAGAAGCGGGGTGGACTACAGTAAGAAGAAAGTAAGGCAAGATACCACAATTACATTTTCTACCCTAATTTGGAAAGGCTTTAACATTTTCTTTTTTCGAAATCTGGTATTAGACGAATTACGGTGCAAAATTCGAATTTGCTAAAAATTTGGTTTTGAAAAAATTCAATATTCATACTTTCTTTTTAATTGTAAAATATACAATAAAAATAATAATGCTAAATTTAGCTTGTTTTTTTCTTTTAATAAGTAACAATATTTATTCAAATAAAATTCTATTCATATCATTAATATCCACAAATCGTAAATTCGCTATTTGTTTCGATGCAAGCGGATGATGCGTTTCTGAACAAAATTGGCAATTTTCAATTGTTTTTCGCATGTCTATATCGGTGTAACTTTTTGTTGATTCCATGTGTTTCAATTGCTGCCAAGAGAAATCTCCATTACTGCCACGCGTCACCACACTCACATCCAGAATGGATGCTATATCGTCGATATTCGACGTCATTGATAAATTTATTGCTGGATAGATAAAGAAAACGAAAAAGCCTACGCCAACTAACACGAGCATCGGCAAATAAATAGCAAAATACTTGTCAGGTAAATAATTTAAGCCCAGCTCTTTAGCGGGCAGCAAAGTCCAGAGCAAATAAATGATGGAAAGCGTAAAAAAGATCAAGTAAAAAGCGAAGCCATAAATTGCTCTATGAGGAGTAGGTGATGGAGTGTTCTGCGGCATCGCCAGCAATGACAGTAGGGCCGGCAGTAGTAGCTGTGGCGGTAATTGGTGTAAATTCCTTGATGGTATCTTTACACAGCTGCAAAGCCTCAAAAAATGATGTGATTGAAGTTCGTAAATTCTTCACTTGATCAGCAGCGAAACTCACTTCCAGCACGTCACCCTGCAGATGCAGGGTCTTTTGTACAAAATTTCGACTTGGCTCTTTATCTACGCTGAGGACACGGTAAGCGATTTCAGCATCTCTTGCCGATTCAAAAGGGATTTTTAGTACACTGTAATTTGAAAGAAATAATTTAAATGCACTGTTTTTCTTTGCTATATTTATAATAATACACACGCTTCTGTTGGTTTAACAATGGATTTTGTTGTAGAAAGTGGCATTTTTTAATTTTATTCAAAGAAACTTCAGCCTCCCCAACAACATACCACTTTATAAATTACCCCAATTCCTATAACTTTGCGCACTCATAACCTCAACAATAATGAACAGTGTTGATAAATTAGTATTTTTTTACTAGATCTGGTGGATTTTTAGAAATAAGACGCGACAATTTGTTCATTGGGTGGAAGTGCTTTTTTTAAATAATAAATAATTATATATATATATATATATATATTATATATTTTTTTTTGTAACTAGTCTTTAATATTGAAATTGTATTCAAAACGCTGGTATAAAAATCGGGTAAGCTAATGTAAAAATTGGGTGGGTTTTTTTAGAAGCCTTTTTTTAGGAATTCTGGCGGATTTTGCAATTCTTGATTTGGCAACACTGCTGATGACAGTACATTCATTTGTTGACATCACTATTATTGGGACGGAGACTCGTACTACAAATTTTAGCAAATTTTTTTTGTAATTTCAATAATGGAGGCACTTGATATTCTAGAAAAACGTATCGATACACTGAATCGCATGTTGGGACCAGTACGTGACGTGAGCTCCTGTAGTCCTTCCGCTACTGAATCAGGCAAACCGGAGACAATAGTTGATTCATTACTTACAGCAAACTCAATGATGAGTGGGGTCATAAGTGGGCGTGATGAAATCAATAAAACAATTGCACGCGCTCCAGAACTGGAAAAGTATCTGGATCCAAATTTTCTTGAAGAGAATCAGCAAGTACGCTCCAAAGAAGTTTATTTGAATGCAGTTGCACCAGACCTGCATGCGCAATTCGAACAACTGGACCAGATTAAGGCACTAGAACCTACATTGGGTGCAGAGTATTTTCGTAGTATACCGGGCGAATGCACTGATAAGTTGAAACAAATTTCACAGGATAATGCTGAGTTTTCGCAGCAAAGCGAACTTATCGAAGAGAGTCTGATTTTAGCAATGAAACGTTATGGTGAAATACAGTCGGGGCTACTGGAATCGCTGGGTGCAATGAGTAAGCGCCTGGAGGCAGTTGAGGAGAAGCTACAGCTGAAGAAACGCGCTGAGCTGGAAAAAGAACTGCCCGTAAAAGAGGAGGTAGACCAAAAGGAGGAGCAAAATAAGTAAATTCCTAGACAGTGTATGCAGCCCAAATGTGAAAGTAGTTTTTAAGTATCTATATTTCGAAAAGTATTTATGTTTTCAATTAAAATTGTTTAGATATTGCCGGTGAACTGATTTTTCTACATAATTTTATACATTTTAATTGAACTGAGAGCGAAGAAATTATATCTGTACACGGTATTGAATTAAATTACATTTTATTTTTAAAATTTTCCTTTTTTTTTCTTTAAAGTGAACTATTTTTTTTTTTTTTTCTATTTAAATAAGAAATCTACAATTTATTTGTAATGTATTATGATGAATTCCAATTGTGGACCTCGTTGTTCTCAGAAGTTCGTTTGTCTATTTTTACTTCAGTATTTATATCTAGTCTGAGCAGATCATACTACGGAACTCACCTTAATTGTAAACTTTTATTTGGAGTGTTTTAACATTAATTATATGTATTTACACATAGTTAGCTTAATTTGGAAGTACCCCAAAATAAATTAAAACAATGCCAATGTTAACTAACTACATATATTATACGTACTATATGTACAAAAATTTCAATTGACTTCAATTCAATTATTTAGTAAGGTTGAGCATTGTTTCAGAATCTGGCCTTGAATGAATGTATCAGAGCGTATCTAAAACTCACGTTTTAATCATTATTTCATATGTATAGGATATATTAAATACAAACTTTTTTGTTCTGGAAAATTTCAAAAAGTACATTCCAAATTAAGTAACAATAAATGTAGTGCGGGGTTGAAAAAATTAATCAAATTAAATAAATCACTCCATTGTCAGTGGTAATGTTTCTAGTAGCTACACATTTAATTCTACTCTTCTTCTTCTTTGTCCTTGCGATGTGATTTCTTCTTTTCACTGCGACTCGACGAGGAGGATGTTTTACTGCTGCGTTCGCGTTCTTTTTCACGCGATTTTGAGCGACGGCGTGACGATTTCTCGCGACTTTTTGAACGCTCTCTTCGTGGTCTACAATGAAACAAATTACATAAATAATCAATAATACAATAGAAAGCAATATATGGTGGTGATGAAATATATTCCAGAAACTGTTTTTCCGAAAGTACTTTTCATTAGACAATTTAGACGGGCTATGCCATACACACGGATCGCTAATGGTAAAAAGCCCCTCTAAGAACATGGCATCTAAACCAGTTTCACTGATTATCACCACAGTAAGATTAATTATTTGAAATATCAACGAAATTACCTTTCGCGATCTCTTTCCCTTTCTCGCTCGCGTTCACGCTCTCTTCTTCTGCGCTCACGATCCTCGTCAGGGCGTTCAACATCCTTTTTTTTTGTAGTGGAGTAATAAAACAAATATAATTATTTCTATAATTAGTATTGTAAAGTATTTTTAAACTCACATCAGCTTTCTCAACTTTTTCTCTTTCTCTTTCAACATCACGTTCACGTTCCTTCTCACGTTCCCGATCCCTGTCACGTTCACCACGTTCTCTCTCCTTTTCGCGTGATTTCGAGCGACGTCGAGATTTTTCACGACTTCGTGAACGCTCGCGACGCGATCTGCTGAGATTTATACAAAATATAATTTGAAAAATTTTTATCATTCAAGTATTTACCTCTCACGTTCCCTTTCACGCTCCCTTTCCCGTTCACGTTCTCTTCGGTCATTTCGTTCAAAGTCCCGTTCTCTCTCCCTTTCTCGTTCACGTTCATTGTGTCGCTCACGGTCCATCATTGGAAGATTTTGGGGACCATGTGGTCCCATCATACGCGGCGGCCCCATTGGCATTCGCATTGGTGGACCATTGCCGGGACCCATCATCATGTTCATGCCCGGCGGTGGACCCATACCTAAATATAAATACACATAAATTTTATTAAAAAAAAACCATTCATTTTCTGGTACGAGTATATTAATAAACGTACCCATATTAGGAGGCATGCCGCTCATCATAGGTGGGTGCGGACGCATTTGTGGTGGCGGACCACCCATTTGAGGTGGTGGTAGTCCCATCTGTGGCGGCACACCTGGTGGCCCGGATATCTGTGGCGGTGGCACCATACCCGGCCCGGGCGTCAATTCTTTTATGCCAGTTGGTACCCAACCGGGATTGTCATTACCCCATTGCGATTCTTGTGTTGGCTCGTAACCATAGTCATATGAATCGGATTCAGGAAAGAAAGGTTCTTCACCCGGTGCAGGAGCACCAAAATTCGGAGGCATTTGTCCGACAGAGCCTGGCCTCGAATATTCACGGCACTCGGCTGTCATTACTTGTATAGGATTCTCTTTGCTACCTGTGGGACCCATTGGACGAGGACCACCACGCTGCATCATACCCATACGTGGTCCATGGTGACCCATCATTGGAGGCGGCATCATACTTGGTGGTGGCATTTGCATTTGACCATCTCCCATTGGTCCGCCACCCATTGGTGGTGGACCAAGGGGACCTATCGGCATTTGCCCTTGCTGTGGTCCACCACCACCTTGCGAACCGTCATGTTGTTGCCGGTCGGCAGATTGATTAACATTTTGCGTCAAACTGGCCAAACCAACGCCACTCTCTACAACACGAAACCGCTTTTGTCGTTCACAATAAGCACGCCATGTCTCCTCATTAAAACCATAATTAAAGTAGTCTGTGATATCAGCACCGGGTTTACGCCATGGCTTATCCTCCAGAGAATCAATGCTGAATTCATGCGCTGGAACACCATTAATAGTGCCGACACCTTCGAAATCCTCAACGCTGAATTTTCCACCTTGTGCAGCAGACTTTGATTTCTCTTGACCTGCGCCTGACGAGGCACCAGCTAACAAGTTAGCCCGTTGCTTTATATTATAGGTGCTGGGAGCTGCCTTAATATCGCCAATCACCACATTTATATCATCGTCAGAGTCATCGTCATCCTCATCGTCATCGGAAGCTTTAATCTATGAAGACGTGTGTTAAAATTAAAAATCAAAAATACATTATTTCACACCACTCCAACCTGTTCCAAAACGCCAACATTATCGGCAACATCATCTGTGGTATCGGCTGCAATCGCAGCAGCTGCAGCGACTGCTTCCTCATCCTCTTCCATTTCGTGTGCAGGATCCTCGAAATCTCCATAGGGTTCGTTAAGATCAGCTTCAGCATCTGGAGGCAGCTCTTCCTCCTTCGCCGTAGACTTGGAATTCCCTTGAATTTCTAAAGCGGTCGCTTCATTCTCCGACTTCGACGGTGCCGCTCTATCTCTATCTCCACCTTCGCCAACACCAACACCCGCTTCAACATTTTCTTCATTCGTCGTTGAGTCTGGATTAGATGTGCCATACAGCCAGCTATCTTCATTCGTATCATCTGCCATTTTTTTTTACCACTTTAGAACTTGTTTTTGTTTTTCTTACCAATTCAATAATTTAAAATTTCCCAGTTGCTGAACTTTATCAAAACGCGTTTGCGGCAAATATTTTGTCGAATGATTGTCAAAATGCTTAATTAAGGTATGAACACAATGACACTTTGCACACATACACAAGAGCGCATAGTTGCATTTTCTACACTAAAATGTTTAAAAAAAAAAGTATTTAAAAATTGCTACTTTCTACGTCATTCATTCGTAAATTTTTACTATAAAAGCTACATGCAGAGTTCTGCCTCTTTTCAATATTAAAAATATCTTTTAAAGATTTGGCGATAAAAAAAAAACTAAAGCATTATTTAATTTATATATAAGTTAAACATTTTTCAACGAAAAAAATTTTTCCAAGTGCAGTGCTAAAATAAAAATAATATTTATACTTGAAAATTACTAAAAAGAAAATTTTGTAAAGTTCAAAATGCGTTTTATAACAAGGTAAGTAAAGTACAATTTTTAACTTTCATGAGGCTTACTGTATATTAATCTTAGTATAAGCAAGAGTTTTTCTATCTTATCGAAGTATTTTGTAACACAGCTGCAAAAGTGGCACAACTCAAAAAAGAAAAATAACTTGGAAACGTAAAATAAATGTTATTGTATCTACAGGTAAATGCATATATAAATATATTTCATGGAAAATAATATGCGTATGTATAATAAAGACTTATTATTTTCCATCAATTCAATTTTTATATGTATCTGTACATAAGGAAAAACATTTTTTTTTAATATCCTTCAAATTTTACAATTTTGTAGTTAGGGTGCCATATTTGAGTATTCATAAATTGCTTACAAATTTTATTACAATATCTAAGTGAAAACTCCTGACTCAGCAGAATAATATCTTAGAAGAACGTTGTTCCATGCCTAAATTATATCATCTTCATACATACTTCACTATGTGGGATATCTTGATCCTGTTGTTGAACATCTGAAAAGATTTGCTTTACGTGATTAATTACAGAAATGGGCAACACACTTTATTTATTACAAATTCTATTTTTTTTATTCAATTTTTGTACTATTGTACATAATGTAATGTAATGTATGTTGGTCGGTTGAACAAAACTATTTGTGCTTAAGCAAGACTAAACTTAACATATTTTACTTGCTGAACTTGTATCCGAGCAATATATGTATGTAACAATGTTTAAATTGCATTAACGCAGTAGAGGGCAGGCATAATTGACGCACGAACCAGCACCAATTGTTTTATTTATTCCCATTCATATATTTTATTCATTTCGATTTCTCTTATCAGTTACACTTTTTATGAAAACATATTTTTTAAAAGTTGTGTTGTTAACGTTTTTACATTTTTCGTAAACATGTTATTTTGCAGTACTACTACTTAGCCTAAGCTTCTTTAGAATAATCTTCATAGAACCAACATTCATAGCTTCATGCTCACTCTGTGAGATAACTTGATCCTGTTGTTGGACATTTAAAAAGATTTATTTTTTTCCCCCCCATTCATATATTTTATTCATTTCGATTTCTGTTATCAGTTATCACTTTTTATGAAAACATATTTTTTAAAAGTTAAGTTTTAAACGTTTTTACATTTTTCGTAAACATGTTTTTTGCAGAACTTCTACTTAGCCTAAGCTTCTTTAGAATAATCTTCATAGAACCAACATTCATAGCTTCATGCTCACTCTGTGAGATAACTTGATCCTGTTGTTGAACATTTGAAAAGATTTATTTTTTCCCCCCCCATTCATATATTTTATTCATTTCGATTTCTGTTATCAGTTACACTTTTTATGAAAACATATTTTTTAAAAGTTAAGTTGTAAACGTTTTTACATTTTTCGTAAACATGTTATTTTGTATATTGTAAGAAAATAGTTCAAGTACATTTTTTGTATCTATGTACATACTATGTTCATAATTACGTACTCGTATTTACTCGAATGTTATTTATGTATCTGTGGCCTTTTGACAAAACAACCTCGTTTCCTCTTTTCTTTTAAATTTTATAAGATTTTTCTGCTTGTATCTCCCAAATTTCTAGTGAAGCTATGACTTTTGAATTAAAAGAACGAATACAGATGTTGTAAAAGCTTAAGCGAAAATGAAACGTCATATAAGTATCATATGCATATTGTATAAATGGAAGATTTTTAAGAGTAATTTCTAGGATAATTCTACAATTCTATAACTGATATTATGACAAAATTTCAATACAATTAATCAATCGTTTAATCTTTTCAAAGACAGTATCTTGAAAGAAGTTTTGCTTTAAAAACGCAAAATATTCTTTAAAAAATTACATCAAATCTTTGCAAGCAATAACAATGCAGTCCAACTGTAGATACGGATTTATAAAGTTTCCGAAGTGAGCGTGAACTTTTAAAATTTACTTCGAATGGGAGATTGTTTATTATGTTAACTGATGTAACAGTTTTCGAGGCAAATTAATGCACGTGTTTAAAAGATTAAAAGATTTTCACTATTAGAATTAGCTATTATTTATATAAAATCGAATTATTATTTCTAGTTTAAGTATGGTTGAATCCAATTATATAGCAACAACAAATAATTATTATTTACTATATTAACGCATTCTTAAACTATGTGAATTTATGTTAGTATTTTAAAGGGCTTAGAAAAATTATTTGGTTTTATTATTAGTATAAAAATTTTGCACTTATTTTGTCTACATTGATTATTGCAATAATCAAAGCAAATATGAAAAAATAAGCTGAATATATAGAATATTTCATCAGTAATTTGCGCCCAACAACAACAAATTGATAACAATCGCGAGTTGTGGAAAAGTTCTGCCCTTATCTGTTTTAGGAACTGCAACTGTAACGATGTTGAATTGTTTGCTGGGGTCTTCAATGTAATAAATAAATAAAATAAATACCTGACGTCAAAGATTGCGAAGCTTGTCGTTTTGAGATTTTGTTCATATATTGTCGTTGATAATGGAAAAACGAGTCAAAAAACGCTTTCATTACCATCATACATACATGAAATAGCATACATATGTATAGGTACATATATGCGGTATATCAGTTTCAACGACGGCATTCATATGAAATATAAATGAGCCGATACATATCAAAACCGCTCGTGTCGGAGAATATATCTTAAGTTTGGAATATTTTCGCGTTAATGGCACAACAGCCCATGGAGGGCTTAGGCCCAGCTTTTCGCATCCACTCATATGCGTGTGATATTTATACATGAATAGAAAGGACCTACAGTTTTATACCGAATCCGAAAAGTGAAATGAAAACCATTTCATAAGCATTTTTTTTTTATTCTTGTAGTTTTGCCATTGTCTCTCAAGACGTGGTGTGCCGTGCAGGAAAATTTTTTTTTTTACTTTTTGATTTTGCATGTGCCGAGATTTGAACCCCGTACACTCTGCGTAGCAGACCAACGCACTACCAAGAACGTTCCATTGACCATGAAAATTATAATAACTGATATTCTGATATCCTATCCCAGTGAACCATTTCGTTATTAAGGAGTGAGATCGAAAAAATCGGATAACTTTAAATTGTCCTAGCATTAAAATCCCTTATGCAAATAAAAAATGTAAACAGTTTTGAAAAGAAAATTTAACTTCTGATAAAATGATCAACACAACTAATTTGTTTGTTGTTTTTTACAGAATTCGGACAGCTTTTCCGGTATGCCTGCCATTAGCGCCTTTACTGTCATTTCTGAGACTCTCTTGGCCGCAGCATTCCACTTATTTCTAAAATCTTCCATGGATTTAACTTTTTTGTTTGTTGCCTTTAATGTTCTTGGCACTAGAGCCCAATATCTCCCGATAGGCCGAAGTTCTGGGCAATTTGGTGGGTTGGCGATTTTTGGTACCAATTTGATGTTTCGGTCTTCGAACCATTTAAATGTTTTTAATTTACTTTACTGTAGTGGCAGAAGGCTAGATCAGGACAAAAGAAAGTAGATACATTGTGCTTTCTAATGAAGGGTAGCAATCTCTTCTGGAGGCACTACTTCACATAAATTTCGGCGTTAACAGTGCCACTTGTTGCGAAACTTTTACTCCTTAGCCCGCAACTACAAATCGCATGCCATACCAGAAACTTCTTCGGGAACTTGGACTTTTGTTTTATCCTTAATCTTTCCCCAACTCCTCCTCGTTCCTTTGCGGTGTGAAACTCTTGACCAAGCAATTGAGAAAATTTAGACAACACGTATGTTTCATCGTCCATAACACAGCAATCGAATTTTTGGAAAAAATCTGTCTTCAACTTTTTAGCTCGGCTCTGGGCTATCAAGTTCTTAGTAGCGTTCCTCTCGGGTACTGACTGCACTTTGCATGTTTTAAGGCCCGCATCTTTTTTAATTTTACGAACTAAAAACTCACTGCAACTCGCTTTTTCCGCCAATTTTCGATTAGACAACGCTGGATTCTTCTCTAAGAGAGCAACGACTTTCTCCGTCTTTTGTGGAGACACGGCACCGCATTTTCTTCCAGAACCATATTTTCTAGCAACTGTTAAGTCTGTATTAAATTTTTTAAGAATCATCGAGACAGTGTTTTGTGTAACTTTCGCCTTAATTGCAATGGTTTTCTGGCTCCACTGCGGATTTCCTCGAAATAATTCAACAACTAAATCGCGTCTTTCCACTTCCGATGCCATGACACAACTGAAAGTTCACGAGTCAAAAAACATGTGATTGTATTTCATCAGAATTTCTCCAACGCAAAGTCTACTGTTTGAATTTTTTCATTCAGATGAAGAGTTTCAAAGCAGTGGTCTTTTAAAGTTATCCGATTTTTTCGATCTCACTCCTTATGGACAATATAATGGATAGTTGTTTTTTTTTCTGAACTACGGTATCATTGAAATTGTTGTTGAGTGTATGGGTGCATTTTAATTTATTTTCAACCACCTGAAACTATAATTTTAGCTTTCAAAAACCTACTCATTTTCTCTATATACATACATATTTACATATGTATGCATGCAGTTTTACGTTACCAATTTAATTTTTTTACATAAAGAGAGTTCGTAACTTATGCATACAATATTGGCAGTTCACACACAAGAGAACAAACAGCAAGAGCGAGTCAAAATTAAACGGATAAAATATTGGATAAATTTTAGCAAAGTTTTGAACACGCGATCTCTTCTTTAGTTAATTAAGACTGGTTCTTCATGTACAACGGAAAACACGTTGTTTGATCAAGTATAAAATATACAATATTTAAAAGTGTGCAAGTGAAATTTGACAAGTTTAAATTTCCTATATAATTAGTTTCGCAAATTTAATTGATTTCTCAGGTAATATCAGATAAATAAATATTTAACATTAAGTTAAAAAGATAAATGTATCTATTTATTGTATATTAAAAAATAGTAGCTCTATTACATGCTCCAATTATATATCTTAAGCATGCACTTTTTAATCAAAACTAAGCAATAGATTGCAATTGATAAGTGAACGAAAAATTAATCAGTACGTATTTCAATGGCATTGTTTATTTTTTTTTTAGTCGTCATTGAGTCAGAAAAAAAATTATCCGAGTTAGTTCATTGTTTTCCTTTGCTGTGCAAATTGTGTATCGTTCTTTTTTTTGTATTTATCTGCACGAACCGCATTTATTTTCGTAAACAAAATGAATTGGTTGCTTAGACTGAATTACATTCCAAAAAATGTAATAAAAACAGTTTTCCACTGTGGGCAGAAAGATTGGTGCATCCAAAGGTTTGTGAAATTATACAAATTTTACTTCATTTTTTTTTTGTAGAGTTATGCAGAGAGTGTCAGTGCGATGAGATCGATACTGTACTTCATATGTCAAAGGGGAATATACTTAACAGGGTTGCGTTTTGACCCTTTTTATAATACCTTCAATACAGTGAAGAACTGAGCTGGGTGTCGGAAATCAATATCATTTAACGCCGTTAACCCGAAAACGTTAATCAAAAAAATTAATTCCGCTAAAAAATTAACGGCAGTTAACGTTAAGCGTTTAAATTACAAGCATAATCTACTCTACTCTAACAGATGAATTTGTTAAAAATTCAAAAACGAATTTTCTAAATTAAAAAACAAAAAACAAAAACAAAAAATATCCATTAAAAACTATATTTGAAAAAGCTCTTTACCCAAAAATCGGTTTGAACCAATCCATTTTTGAATCTAACTAGTCGTACCAAGAGATTTGGAGAGACCGTTAACCGAACCATACTGCCCAATTTTGCTGGTTCATATCCCTGGCTTTCCTTATCTTCGCTTGTGAGAGAAAATGTGGCATAAATTAAAAAAACACGATTGTTTGTTTTTTCATATTTCTTTTATATAATTCAAGACAAAAATTGGTTATTTAATATCCACTCCCCTAGCTGCAAACTACTACTTACCGTGTGACCAATTTAGCTTTTTTGAGGCTAGATAATCACGGTTACCCGTTTGGTTCAATTAGACTTGTTATTTTCAGAAATATTAAGTAATTAACATTCTCTAATGAAAAGTTAAATTAGTCATGTACTTCTTGTTCAGAGGATTCATGTTGTTGTTGAAAACTAAATTATGTGAAAACTATTTTCGCCCTTTTCCATTTTGGCTGTTTTATTAATTTTTGGCTCTAAAAGAAAACCGGTTGGGAACCATGCCGTTTTCGGGGTTTTCTACCAAATTTGGTAGTTTTATTTTCTCTTAGAAGTAACCACTGCTTTAATGTCTATGTCATATGTTTATTTTTAAAGTAAATGGCAGGTAACGATTTTACTTACTCAAGCAAATAAATGAAATTGGAAACAAATTTTTTCAAACAAAATTTATGTTTCAATATTTAGTTCTACATCATTTTTCTTTTTTCTTAATGGTTACATACACTGAACGAATACAAAAATCTTACGGGATGACCGGACTGTTGTTGTTTAATTGCAAAAAATGATTAAAAAGGGAATAAAAACTTGAAAAGAAGTAAAAGCATAGCTGGCGTATAGTGCAATTCTGACATCACATTCTTATTTTCTGTGCATTTTACTAAAACTTATAAAATTATGTTTGGGAACATTAGGTATAATTTGCCATCTACACCCAGCGAGCGATGATGTTTCTTCGGAGCTTATGCTCGGTCAGTTAAAATTTTGCGCGAATGCAAATTTGTTAGCTGCAATTTCTACGCGAAAGAATGTTCATTCGTCAGGGCGGTCGAAATGCAGATTAATCATTTACACCGCCAGAACATTGTTCCTGAACAATTTGTACCGAACACAATATGCAACGTTAAACCATTTACACCGACCGAACGAATGAAGATTCTTTCTTTCGTTTGGGCGGTCTAAATGCAGTGTCATGAAGTAATTTCATGAAAAAAGGGTTAACATCACTGCTTCCACGTGCTTTCCTTGAGCTATACAGAAAGCTTTCAACTAAACTTAATTTCAAAAGAAAATCGAAAAACCAGTTTATTGTTCTTTAATAATTTAGCTCGTTTCATGTCGTTCTGTCGTAGTACTAATTTTTACAATTTTTACTCGTGTGTGTACAACCGTGGAAGTCGCGACGTAGAGCGCATGGGTTTTATATTTCTCTTTGCATTATTGAGCATTAAAAACTGATTTCAAAAAGTGAATAGGTATTCGAAAAAAGTTCACAACTATTTAACAAGTAATAAAGAAATTACGAGTTGGCACTAAACTGTTCGAAGAATAAAGTTAAACGGAGCGAAGTGAATTGTGAATCATAAAACGGAAAATCCCCTCACGGCGCCTTTGCTCGTGCTTCCACAAGCCAAATACGACGAATTGTACGACGGGGAAGAACCAAACTCAAGTAGTAATAAAAGTAGCCCGATTCGAAAGAGACTACGAATCATTTTCAATTCGTTGGCCGCTAGGAGAAGTGTAATACGCAATTGCTGCTCTTTATCAACGATAATTATATATTTTTTTTTATATTTCAAATAATAATTTGGTTTTCATAACACATACAAACGCAAAATATATATATAATATATATTCAATTTGTGTAAGATTCAGAGCAAAATCAATAAAATGATTCACGATATCATTGATATGGATACGAAGGAGAAGATTCGCTATGTTAGCGAATCATCAAACACAAGTGGATATTCCACCATGTCACCTAGTGGTGGTGGTGGTGCTGGTGGAATAGTTGGCAATCTCTCACCAGCGTCATCGGTGTTCTCTTCGCCAGCTCAATCGCCAGCTACAGCGCTACAGGCAGATTTTTCCAATATGAATTTGCCATCAAATTCACCGCAACATCAATTTGTTAATTATAATAACAGTGGCAATAACAACTACATGAACCCCATGGTCACAATGCCCAATCAATTTGGCGGTAGCATGCGATTGATGCCAGCACAGCAAATGCCAATGCCAGCAGCGGCAACATTTAATATAAAACAAGAATTTGGAGCTGTATTGCGTATACTAGAGCATCCGGTAGAAAAATTTCGTTTTCGCTACAAATCGGAAATGCACGGCACACATGGTTCTCTTAATGGCGCCAGTTCGAAGCGTACACCTAAAACGTTTCCCGAAGTTGAGCTATGCAATTTCAATGGACGCGCTGTTATACGCTGCAGTCTCTTCCAGACCAACTTGGAGAGCCCGCATTCACATCAGCTGGTAGTTCGTAAAGATGATACCGATATTTGCGATCCTCACGATTTAAATGTGTCACCCGAGCAAGGATATGTATGCAAATTCCAGAATATGGGTATCATACACACGGCAAAGAAATACATATTGGAGGAATTGTTGAAAAAGAAGAAGAATCGCTTACGCTTCGAATTGGGGCGCGACGAACTGTCCACCAAACAAATGCAAGAGTTGCACAAAGAAACCGAAAAGGAAGCCAAGGATATGAATCTTAATCAGGTGCGCATTCATGCAAATGAGAATCACCTTTATTTTGTATGTTCTAACAAGTTGTTTTTTGTTGTATTTTTTGCATTGATTTTAGGTACGCCTCTGTTTTGAGGCTTTCAAGGTGGAAGATAATAATTCTTGGACACGAATTGCGGCGCCCGTTTATACAAACCCAATTAATAATCGGAAGTCTGCTCAAACTGGTGAATTGCGCATTTGTCGCTTAAGCATTGCCACTGGCAGCGTATCCGGTGGTGACGATCTTATACTGCTCGTTGAGAAGGTTAGCAAAAAAAACATCAAAGTGCGATTTTATGAGATGAGCGAGGACGAAGATCTAGTTTGGGAAGCTTTTGCCAGATTCCGGGAATCGGACGTGCATCATCAGTATGCAATTGTGTGCCAGACGCCAGCGTATCGCGATAAAGATATTGATCGTCCGGTGGAGGTATGCATTGAACTGGTGCGTCCTTCCGACGATGAACGCAGCGATCCGCCCATAACATTTCGATATAAGCCACGTGACGTTGTGGCATCACGCAAGCGGCGGCGCACCTGTTCCACTCTGACTAGTAGCACGAGTTCTAGCAGCTCATTAAATTCATTTGATCTACCAAAAACCATTCAGGAACCAGCTGCTGCTAATCAGAAGATGGATACGACACTACATCAACCACATCAATTATATGGCGGTTTTAATGGACCCACGATTAGCGAGGAATTCAAAGATATGCTAAATGAAATTATAACTGAAAGTTCGGAAGAATTGCAAAAGGTTTGCTTCCCAAGCAGTTCAGACTTTGCCGTATTCGATATTTTACAAGGCAATCTTAGTGATGGTGCCCTGCGAGAAGATGGTATATCCTCGTCGAACTCATTCGTATTGCATTCCCAGGAAGCACAGAAAAAACAACTACTTAACAAAGTCCTTTCGACTGCTGTAGCTAACAACAACACATATTTAAATAAAATTTTTAAAATATACGAGGAAACGCTGATAGCAAAGAACCTGAACAATGAGCTGCGTCAAAACTCAGCCCAAAAAATTGAAAAAATTTTCAGGGAATTTGCCGAGAAGAATGAACACGGCGACACTATTATACATGAAATCATTACCAATGACAACCCGAAGATATGCATAAAAACGTGGCATATTCTAAAATATTTTCAGCTGACTGCTTTGCTGAACAGATCAATCAATGCGCAGGGCCAAAGTGGACTGCATTGTGCATGCCTGCACAATCGCGTCTATCTTGTGCGACCGCTGCTAGGTCTCGGCTGCGATCCGAATATACAAGACCGTAATGGCAATACGGCGTTGCACATTGCCGTGCGTGAGAGACATCAAAAATGCATCGAAAGCTTCCTCAATATGAACAGTCTCCATCTCGATCTAAATATAAAAAATGACGAAGGATTAACACCACTTCATTTGGCTATACGCCAGAAAGATTTTAATATTGCCAAGAAGATGTTAAGTTACAACCGTTCAGCCTCATTGATATGCAATACTAAGGATGGCAATAATGCGTTGCACATGGCGGTTAATCTGCAAAATGTAGATTTAGTTAAATACATTTTAGAACCGGAACAATTCCGGAATATTTTGTTGGAACGCAATGCAGCCGGGCAAACTGCGATGGATTTAGCCAGAAGTCTTGCCACAAAAACAGGAAACGAAATTCTTGCTTTGCTGTCAACACACAGCAAAGATGTTATCGTTACTGATATGGTAATTAAAGAAGAAGATGTTTCGTCGTCGTCCACCGAAGACGATGAAGACAGCGAATCCGCGGATAAAGCGCTCGAACTGGTAAAAGTTAAGGAGGAAACATTAGAGCTGGAGGAGAGCCAAGCAAACAATAACGATACTAATGCGGCAGATAATACACAACGATTACAAAACATTTTGAATGATGAAGAAAAGTTTAATAAACTAGTTCAGCTGCTGGATGCACCTGCAAAATGGAGACAGCTAGCGCAATTGTGTAAGATGCAACATTTGCTTTGCTTGTGGTCTAATTCTGCGGGTATGCTTATCTACGTAAAGAAAAATGCACAAAGTATAGGTTATAATTTATTCGAAAAAGCATTAGCTGAAGTGGATAAGGACGCACTTAATATTTTACTGACTACCTAAACAAATAACGATTTCTAGTGGACTATCTACGATTTACATTATATTAATTTTATACATATTTTTGATTATCATTAAGTTTTGATGCATTATTTCAACTAAATGAACGTAATTTCATTATATTAATATTTTGTATTCGAATAAAATAATAAAAGAAAAAATACAAAGCAGAATATTTAATTATATAATTGTATTTCCCCGCGCACCCACGCACATAAACATTAACCATGTGCTTAGCTGACAAACAACAGAAATACATTCGATTTAATTTCACTTGGGGATTTACCCAAGTGATGTTGACTCGCACCGTGAAATATTCGCCTCCACATTTAGAGCTACCAAGAAATTCAATGCGTATGCATTATCAGTATAGAGTCAATATTAATCGTTTTGTTTTCTTTACTTTCTTATATTATGAAAAAATGAACTTGTTTGCACAAATCATCAAACGGGGAATTACCCATGTTCGTCATGTGAGTCCCCTTGCTGTTAGCGATAAGTCAGTAAATGCAAAAAGCTGCAAGTGTTTTGTTAGTACGATTTCCTACTCGTATGCATACCTACAAACGAACACACTCATTATAAAGTTGATCATGCTATTTCTCAATGTTCCTCCTCAACCTTCCCCTGTTTGCACCGACTACAAACTTCTACGGCACGCTCTATTTCAATTGCATAGATGTGATTCAATAACCTTGCAAAGAAATTTCGCTTCCTTCTAAAAATTACGACTAACATTGGTTTGAATGGTTTGGTTAACACGTTTTGAATATTAAAATTGTGATTTGTGTTATTGGATTTGTACATAATTGTAGACTTGGGGTTTCTACGCTGCTAATTTTCCCAACTACAACAATATATACAAATACGAGTAACCTAAAAATAGCTTGGAGAATTATTGTCTAATAACACAGTTCAATACACAGAAAAACTAATGTGGAATTTTGCTTGATCGGCCCGAACATCGCTGGTATTCTTATTTCTTCTACGATTAAGTACCTCAGCTGAAGATGCCCAGCTTTGGATGTAGCAACAAAAGGTAAAACTGCTCGATTTAATTCAATATCAGGAATTTTCTAAATCCCAACGGAATTTCAACTCTTGAAAGTTTTCCATTCTCAAACAAGAGAATTTAATGTTCATCATTAACATTATCAATTATCATTAATTATTATCATTACCAAATACCATCATTGACACTAAACTCAGTTGGATGGCCAATATAGAACTTGAGGTCATGAAGGCCTGCAGAGCCTTATACACTTGCAAAAGAATACTCGGGGAAAGAATGAGGCCCAAGTCCAGAACTGGCATTTTGGTCATGCACATCCATTATAAGGCCAATCCTGAAGTATGCGTAATTAATATGGTGGCATGCTATGGGAAAAGAATACAACCAAAAAATAACTAGGCAGAGTAGTGGTCGCTATGGTGTAGTTGGCTGTGCGTTTGCCTGCTACGCTGAGTGTCCGAGGTTCCGAATCTTGGCAGAGGCAAAATCAAAAAAGTAGAAAAAATGATTTTTCTACACGGAACCACCTCTTGACAGGCAATGGCAAACCTACAAAAGTAAAAATTGTCTTGAAAAGCCTTTCAGTTCGAATTCGGCATAAAACTGTAGGTTCCATTCATGTACAAATATAACACGCACAACATGAGTGGAAGCGAAACGCCCGGTCTAGGCGTTTCAGAGTTCAAAAGTCAACCTGGAGCTATCTCTTCATGCCCGACATAAGCTCTAAAAGTGATAGTGCATTTGCTTTCTATGGAGCTATTTCTAAATCAAATCTGCCGCAAATTCAAGCGCGGTCAGACTCAGATAACCATCGCACTGAACAGCCAGCAAATACGGACATAGCTAAATTTTATCACAGATAGCTAATATACCAAACTAACACAACACTGATTACCTGGTACCCAAACTGGTATATGTAAGTCAGCTCTGGATATATATCAGACGTAATTAATAAAAATTTGACCGCAGTAGAACCAAGTACCTACTTGGCCACACCCGATATGACGTAGCCAGGGTAACTGCAGTAATAACGGGACACTGGTCCCATAGGTTACCATACAGCCAAACTCCGCATCCCATACAACACACTCTGCAGGAGCTGCAATGACCTGAAAGAAGGAAACTCTCTCGTTTTCATTGTCGCTGCCCGGCTCTTGCCAAAACCAGTTTAAAATCATTCCATAAACCCTTCCTAGACGACATAACCAAGATTCTCTACTCCGAATACAGAAAGCTTCTCCAATTTCTCAATCTCACGGACTAACTCTAGACAACAAACAACATCCATTGACACAATGAGGATGTGGTACCTAAACCGCGCTCTAGCGCTAATTGAACTTCCTTCTTGAGAAAATAGCCACAATACCTACCTACATTCATAGCAGTCCAACAAACAAATGTGGTAACCGTCATTCGTTCGGGTTATCCGTAGATCTCACAAAGCATCTCCTATCGAATGCTCCAATAACTACTTGGATGCCATCGGCAAAACCTAACTAAGTGTGTATTATAAAAAGATGAGTTACAAGAGAGGAAATGATCAGGAACTACTAACTAAGGTTCTTAATAAGTGAACGTGGGTCATCCCATACAAACTTTCCGTTTATTTTACTATATCTATTGATCCACTCCTACTACAGGACTATGGTTTCTGTCGTATATAGAAATTGCTTGACAATTCCATACTACAAGGGGAAAAATAAATAAATGCCCAAGGGTACGATTGAAAAATCGACGTGAATATGGATAAGGTACCATTTGTAGTACGGTACTAAGATTTGATATGGAAACATTATTTGTCAATACAGAGGCTATCGTGAAGTTTGAAATCTTAATTTCAAGTGGGCGTAGCAGCTCCCATTCAACATATCATTCATTCGCTCATTAAAATACAAAATTTAAATCGAACCTCAAATCCAAGTATTTACCATATGTAGATGATACGAGTCATTTGAAATTTGTAAATTCATTTAAGCGCTATCCTTTGGGTATTTAGATAGTGTTTTATTTAATTAATGTTATAAACAAATGATATTCTTTAAATGACATTACTACTTATACGTACACATTTTATTTGCAGCAATATGGCTCAAATCATCGATGGCAAAGCTATCTCAGCACAAATTCGAGACGAGCTCAAGAAGGAAGTCAATAACTTTGTTAATGATGGGAATCGTGCTCCTCACCTTACTGCGATCCTAGTCGGAGAGGATGTAGCAAGTCAAACTTATGTGCGTAACAAAATGGAAGCCGCCAGGCAAATTGGTATATCAAGTGAAACGAAACGATTACCAAGCTGTATCACGGAACAGGAATTATTAGAACTTATTGATGAACTAAACAATGATAATAAGGTCGATGGCATTTTGGTGCAGTTGCCGGTTCCGGATCATATGAATGAGCGTAAGATTTGCAATGCTGTGGCATATGAAAAAGATGTGGATGGCTTTAATGAGCGCAATGTTGGTCGTATGTGCCTTGATATGAATGGAATGATTCCGGCAACGCCGCTCGGTGTGCAGGAACTTATTAAACGCAGTGGCATCGAAACGTTTGGGAAGAATGCTGTTGTTGTTGGGCGTTCCAAAAATGTAGGAATGCCGATTGCAATGCTACTGCATGCGGATGGGCGACATGAAACTAATGCAATGGATGCTACAGTAACGATTTGTCATCGCTATACGCCACCGAAGGAGCTGGCTAAATTTTGCCTCTCGGCTGATATTATAATTACGGCAACAGGAGTGCCGGGTATCATCAGGAGGGATATGGTGAAACCAGGTGCGTGTGTTATCGATGTAGGAATTACACGTGTTACAGATGAGAAAACTGGCAAGACGAAACTTGTTGGTGATGTGGACTTTGACGGTGAGAATTCAATAACTTTATTGCTATAGCAAAGGTTTACATTTAAATAATCTAATTCCATTTCAGAGGTACGTCAAGTTGCTGGCTATATAACGCCGGTACCTGGTGGCGTCGGACCCATGACAGTTGCCATGCTAATGCGTAATACCATGACCGCCGCCAAAAATTTTGCGAACAAGATTAAAAAACCTAGCAACGGTCATTAGTAGTATGGTATGGTCTGACATAAAACATTTTTTTTTTTTAAATATTATCGTAATAGTATTTTATATTTTAATTTTTGATTTAATATTTCGTTAACTATTGTATTCGAATTAATCGAATATTTAGTATTTACTGACATTTTTCTCAAATATTTACATACTAATAAATCTTTCGTATAAAGTACATAAGTATCCATGTATTGTTTTTAAACTCAAAACTGTTTTCACAAATACATGCATAGTTAATAAAAGCTATGAAAAACTATTATTATTGCGCGTTTAAATAAATTAGCATACAAAAAATTAATTGTCAAGGAATTCATTCGGAGTGCAGTTTACATAGCCGTACTTTATCCTGTAAGCTTAGTGCCCGGACACAATAGAAATCCATGTTACTTTTTGCCTCGAATATTCGTATAAAAATTGTCAAATTTGACTTATATTTTTTATAATGAAGTATAACGATTATAGACAAACTGATAAAAATAGATTTTTGTAATTATGCAAATGACCTTAAAGTGATCAATATAGAAAATTCAATCAAAATCTGTGTGCCCCGCTTATTTTTATCTAATTGCTCGTAGTCAAACATGGCTGCAACATTTATAAACATATGTAACTATCTTGAAGGAGTGACATTACCAGTGAATAGGTGGGGCCATTGGCAAAGCTAAGCTTATTGCCTAAGTGGGGCCTGACAATCAAATTACAAATTTTTAACAATCGAAAACTTAATATCCTTAAACATGCAGGTCATCAATAGGAAGGGTGAAATTAGAAACTGATTTAATTTTTGGGGTAAATATGAGGGTTGTGAAGGTCCTTACTTTTAATGGCACAACAACCCATGGAGGGCCTAGGCCGAGCTTTCCGCATACACTCATGTTGTGCGTGTTATATTTGTACATGAATGGAATGCCGAATCCGAACGGCGAAGTGAAAAGCTTTTCATAGCAATTTTTACTCTTGTAGGTTTGCCATTGCCTGCCAAGAGCCAAGAGGTGGTGTAGAAAAATTATTTTATCTATTTTTTGATTTTGCCTGTGCCGAGATTCGAACCCCGGACACTCTGCGCAGCAGTCCAACGCACTACCACTACGCCACAGCGACCAGCTGTGAAGGTCCTAAAATGGTCTAAACTAAGTTTTGAAGTTATAGTTCCAATCATGTAGTGCGTGTTATACCACATTTTTACACGAAGGCCGATTTCCCCTGGTATCTATAAAAATTTAAGTAAATTTTCCTCAATTCCATTTCATAACTAAATAAAGATAAATAAATATAAGTCCATAATTTAAAAATTAATGTGATTGCTCACAGAATTTGTACACACTATATAGGTCATTGAGTATGGTCTAATTCTGGATGGGCTGCAAGTAAAAAAGAAAGAAAGAAATACATAAAAGAGAAAGATAAGAGAATTGTCTGAAAGTTATAGTAAAATCTGCGATTTTACTTCTCTGACGACCTCTCATTTTTTTCACCAACAAACTCAACATGAATGCAATGAACTGTTGCTTGGAAATGCTATGTATACCAAGAGACAAATCTTAAAATAAAAATATGGATTTACGCATAATATTTTGTCTTCTTCATTTTATTTTAAATGTTCAAACCACTTTTTAAGTGAAAGTTCTTCGCCCATGTTAAGGGAAAACTAAACCGAAAGAAAGTCATTTTGCAACGAAAGCATTGAAACGACGTGTTTGAATTTGCCAGCTGTTTTGTGCACCCCAAAAGTATACTGGTATTTCTGGATACAGCACTGGTGGTTAAAACGATATGTGAGAAAGATACGACTATACTCGTATACTACTTAGATGTATATATGACATATAAATATGACAAATTGTAAAAAACCATATGTTTTTCTTCGGTGCACACCATTGCATATATAGTATTTTTACGGAATGCAATAATCGATGCCCATCCATCTATGTAGTATGCCGTTGTTCGGCGAACATTTTGTGCTCGGTATACGTTACACCCAGCATAACGTGTTCAGTGCAAAAACAATTTCGTGGTGTTCGCCTACCCACACTAAATTTTATGTATAGGAGAGAAATTGAAA
This sequence comes from Palloptera scutellata, assembly GCA_958295655.1. Taxonomy (NCBI): domain Eukaryota; kingdom Metazoa; phylum Arthropoda; class Insecta; order Diptera; family Pallopteridae; genus Palloptera; species Palloptera scutellata. The sequence goes on from OY282450.1 coordinate 89,796,879, forward strand.
ATTCACTTTTTCGATTCTTTTCATATTTTCCATACAGATGGTGTAATCTAAAATGTTTATAATGTAACGGTGAAAAGAAGACATACGCTTTTCTTTTCCGCTACAATTTCATTTTACATTCTTAAAACTTTATAATAGCTATTATAAAAAAAGTGAATTTCAGTTTGATTTTAAACGAAGTGTGGTGTGTTGATTCGACCTATGTGGCAAATATTATCTTAGCGAACTGGGTGGAGTTGAAGAATAACTGAACCGGCTATAGGATACTACCAATCGGGTCCACTAAGTTGCGCATGTGGGTTATTTTTAAATATATAAGTTTATAAATTACAAAAAATTAATGTATCCTAAGTTAACCAATTTTCTTTGCAAATTGCAAATAATATTCTGTACGAAACACAAAGCGTACGAAGACTCATCTAGGCGGCGTGCTTCTTCTAGCTACGCCAATGCTTGCTGTACCAAATTTGTGCTATTCAAGTTTAAAATGTATTCAAAATTCCTTGATTAATTGAATTCCACGATTAATGAAACCATAAGTTGGCTTCTTATACTTTTATAATTGATGTTGGAGACTTTGTTTTTGAGAATTTCGCATCCAACCTTATCAATTTAAGGGAAAATGTTATTCTATAAACAGATTTATTGGCGTTTCTGATAACCTCAGAATCCAGACGTGGTCGCAAAGTTGAATTTTGTAAATATTTTATTATACAAAATATACATTAAATGTGCCCACCGATGGGTCTCAAAATGTATAAGCAATGGATCAGACCCAAGAGTAAAAATTACTATGAAACTCCTTTTCTCAATCATTCAAATTCGAATTAACTGGTATTAATTTAGCACTTGATTTAATAATTGGAGATTATATAAATAAAATAATTAAATAAAAAATTTAAAAATAAAAAAATAATGGCATGTTATTTCAAAATCTTAAGTCTATGTTGAATATTGACATCTTAGTGGTTGCTGTGGTTTATTGTCTGGGCTCGGAACTCGGCACAGTTAAGCTCAACAAAAATTATCTGCATAAACTAACACATTTTTATTATTTATATTGCTGCTAGTAAATGCAACTGTGCTGCTTGTTTACCTTGTTGTATTTTACTTTGTCGTTATGATGTTACTGGGATCGTTTTGTTACTCTGAGAAAACTTTCATCACAAGAATTATAATTCTTGTTTTCACAATTTATTTTACTATATTCGTATTAACAGAGACTAAGTAAGTGGGCAAAGAGTTTCTTTCGTAAACCAATATTTCGAAGCACATCATCAGACGAAATGGCAACGGCAGGAGCAGTTGTAAAGAAACTATTCGCATGCGATTTTGAAGTGTTTGGAAAAGTGCAGGGTAAGCTTATAGATTTTGTGCGATGTGCAAATTCATATAAAACATTAAGGTATCTTTTATTATTTAGGAGTATTCTTCAGAAAGGTGAGAGGATGTTAATAATTTTAGTTTAATAGTTCATGGAAGAACAGTAGATGAACTTTGCTTACAGTTCACTGAAAAAGCAGCTAAAAAATTGGGATTGCATGGCTGGTGTATGAATACCCCTGAAGGGACAGTTAAGGGTCAGATGGAAGGTCCACAAAATGAAATCAACGACATGTAAGCATTAGAATTACTTTTAAGCTGGATTTTTGAAAAGGTTAACTTTGCTCTGTTGCTGTGTGCTGTAGGAAATATTGGCTACAAAGTAAAGGAAGTCCGAAGTCGCGCATTGACAAAGCAGTTTTCTCTGATATAAAAGAAATTCCTGTGTATACTTTCAAGTCGTTTGTAATTAAGAGTTAATTACATTATTTGTGATGAAAGGAATATTAAGGCAAAATCTGCGTATATAAATAAAAATTGTTGTACAACTTGGAATATAAAATTTCAATTGTATGCATCCCTGTTTGTCAAATTTCGTAGCAGATATAGTAGTTTAGGGCAAATGATAAAGCAGTTCCCCAATGGCAACCACGCCATTATTTTGGGTTTCAAATGCGATCGCGTGTTTCTGGCTAAACAAACACTTTCATTAAATTTCATAAAACAACGAACTTGTTATGAATTTTCCGAATTAGAAAATATATTAAAATAATTAGCAATTTTTCGTGAGCAAATAAATCGAAAAAATTGATTCAATCCCTACGCATCAAGTCTAAAGGCATACCACCCATTCTGCATACAAAGCGGAAAGGTGCCACACTGCTCAAAAATTTACCAATTTAATAAAAAAAAAAGAACAAAGTGAAAACGCTTTAGGTAAGGTTCAGTAGTTTTTTATTGGTAAACATTGCTTTGGAAATTTCTGAAGGCTTATATTGTGCATCGGTGTAATTGAAAGATGTTAATGATATAAGTTAAATATATTTAATAAATTGTGTTTACTTTGGCATCACTACCATGCTGAATATTTTACGCATATAAAAAAATGAAACATCAGTATAGTCAATCATTGCGCAAACATACGTGAAAACGAGCCAACTATACATCCGTATTCGTTACTTATATCGACGAGTACGCGCACGATAAAAGAAATAGTGAAGAAAAAAACGAGTACAGCTACTACAGCTAATTCTCGATACACGTCGTTTTTAGCCAATCAGTTTGGATGTGTGTGTTGTGTGAAAAGTAAAGACAAAAAAGAATATATTTCAGTGAAAAAAGCGCAGAATATAAAATTCACTATCGCGGCGGCCATTGTGTTTTGTCGCCAGCAGAACAAATCGTGCTTAAGAAAGTATTTAGGAATTTTATAAAAACTATAGAATTGTGCTTTGAAACTGTGTTTTTTTTTGCGTCTGAAAAATATAATCGAAATTCAAAGCAAGCGGAAAAAAATTAACGTTGGAAAACGATTTTCATTGTTTTTTCGCTCATGGAAAAATGCACAGTGGCCGCACTCGTTCGACTTAATTAAATAGTTTAGTGGAGGGGTAAAAACAGCAGCCATACCTAACAATTGAATTTAAAATTACGTGTGGTATTCAAATGAAAACTCGATCTATGTGAAACTGCTTACTGATTGATAATGAAATATGTGAATTAATAATTCCTTTACTTTTTTCCACATATTTTCAAAGTGAATAAAAAAGTAGTAGAAAAAGTGCGAAAAATAATTTTGTTCTCCCTTTTGCACAAAAAAAAATTGATGAAAGGCGCGAGTGGTGCTATTACAAAAATGCTCTAAAATTATATAAAAATATAATATAGAAAAATCTGTCCCAGACAAAAGGTACGCCCGCTAAAATGTAACATACGAACGAATTATTTTAATATAAAATTGAATAAAAAAGTGTGTACAATGTAAACATTTGTAAAAATGATGAAATTAATTTGAATTTTTTTTTGTAATTATTGTGTGCGGAAAGCATAAAAGTGTTCCCATCCCCTCCAGCATGTACATATATATCGTACCATATTATACGAGACGACAAAACGTAGATTTTTGGTAGCTCATCTCCGTCGTGCGCAGTAGTTTTTCCGTGCTGCTGCTTCTTCTTCTTGTGAACCTTTATACGTTCGTTGTATCCGTTCGTCATTGTGAATGGCGTTCATACTCGTTTATAGTTGTAAATACGGTTCGCCGCAAATATTTTTTTTAATTTCAATTTTGTGCTTATCTAGTGAATGTTTAAAGTATATATTTTGTTGTTTAGAGTTACTGTATAGGCTTTCCCGGGGAAAAGGTGTAGAAATTCATTTGGCCCGATTTCCTGAAGAAATTATATCGCCATCACATTATAAAATTGTTGCTTTTTCTTTTTTGTATTGTCAACTGTGTTTCTGTTAAAAATTGGTTTTTAATAGCTTGTAGTGGTCAATATTAATTATTTTGCCTGTGCCGACGTTAAAAGTTGTAAAATAGACGGTAACTGTTAATGTTATTATTTACAATAATTAAGATTTGTAAAGTTATAAAAGTGATAAGAATATTTTTGTTACTCGTTGTGCTTTTCATCGTTTTCTTTTTCTAATTCACTCACTGTTGCATGAAAAGCACTTTTGGGGGTAGGTTTCAGTTTTACAATTTTTGGCTACTATTTCTAATACTTTTTTGAAAACATTATAAAAACCTTCACATAGTAGTGTGGGAACAGTTTTATTAAAAAAAAAAAAAAAAAAATGAAGTCAATACCGATCCAAGAAGAATTTATCATTGACAATCTCTAAAATTTGTATCTCGATTTTTGAAAACTAATTAATTCAAAATTGCTTGTTTAAGGTACGTCGTAAAGAAGAAATTGGCTTGTCTTGCAAGTATTAGATGGACCCATATACAAAAACATCCACCAATAAATCGGAGGAAGATTAAACTCTTACTGCTAACAAACAAGTAAACAAAATAAAGAAAATATTGGTACATTTCGTGTAAGGTGTCAAGTGAAAGAGGAAGAAAGATATCACCTGGCTACCAGTTCAGGAACAGCAGCGGAAGCGTAAGCTACCGCCATAGATTTATATCCAAATGCAGAAGTTTGTCACATTATGGCACCTGCGCTCTCTGAGCCATTGAGCCCGACTGAAAAATTGTCAAGCTCAACGGCAAAGGCCACGCCAGCAACGCGATCTAGTAGCAAAGTTAAAGTAGACGATCCAACAGTTTCGTCAACTGCAACGACATCAGCCTCTTCGTCTGCATCAACTCCAACAAATAGAGAGAAACGAAATCGTATTAGCGTTTCAACAGTGACATCAACGAGTAACACGTCCCGAGTAACACGTTCAAAAGACGCTTATCAGCGCATCTTTGAGCAAGCACTTACGACATCACCGTCGCCATCTTCTGCCACCACTTCGTCGATAGCTCCAGCAGAAGTAATTACAAATTACAACAATCAGCAGCAGTCTAAACCATATTTAAATGTTAATGAGCAGATGGGCTTGAACGCAGCCCTTAATACAACTAATAACCACAACGAAACAAACTCTGACTTAAACCTCAGTAGTAAAAATAATACCAACAACAATAACCTCTTTAAGGACAATTCAACCGAACAGCTATTGGCAGATTTAACCAACGATTTTGAAGAAGCTATTACTGCTGAGATTTGCTTGCGAAAACAATTGTTGGACGCAAATTTGGGTAAAAGTGCTGACCCCGAAACTTCAGGAACATTAACAGCAAGAGAGCCAAAAGATATTTTAGTTATTAAGGTCGGATCTGTTGGTGGAGCTGCGGCGAAAATAAGTTCAGAATCACAGCACATGGAGTCACAGAAATTAGGGGAAACGCAAGAAGAATCTGATGTATTAAAGCCACAAGCAGCAGTTGTTAATAAAGAAGACCATACAAGGGAGAAAAAAGATGATCATAGGGTTAAAATAAGTGTAGCAACAACAGCAACAGTACATGCAGTAGAGTTAACTGATCTTAACTCACAGAGGCATGAGACTCAACGTCTACAAATACTTTCAGTGGAGGAATTGCCTCCCATTAGTACAGACTCGACAATGACTGCTTCAGAAGTTGAGGATAACCTAGAAGGTTAGTGTTTTTTTCCCATATTTTGGCAATTTTATTTTCTGATTTTGTAATTTCAGAACGTTTGAGCCAATTGGATGGCACTGCGATTGTTTCATCTACCTCTGATGAAACGATTGTGGCAACCACAGCCATGGGTGTGATTACAACACAATCGTCTCCCAGAACTCCGACAAAACTACAGCAGCAAACGCATCAACAACAAGTGCAACAGTTGCAACAACAATTGCAGCAAACTCCACCCACACCGCTATCGCATCAACTTCAACATCAGCAGCTGCAAGCACAAAATAGTTATACCCCACAAAGCACCACCTCATCGATGAACATATTAGGAAGCGCACAAGGTTTTATTAAAGAAACTGCTGCTGGCGATCTGGAGGATCAAGATATTGAAGAAGTACTCAAAGCGCTCAAAGGTTTCGATGGCACTTCCGGCACTGATACGCTATGCGACCTCAATGTACTCTTCAATGAAGTTTACACGACACTTAACAATTACGAGGAGATGAGCAGCCAGCCGGCTTCATCGTCAACACCAACATCTAAGCCCAATCCTCTGAAGGAAATGCAGACAGAAATCGAAAAGAAACAGCTAACCATGCAGCGAAAAATCGATTTTCTCGTACGACGTTTACGTAAGATGCAATCGCGTTATATGAGCAAACACACGAGCGAAGAAGTAGCGGGGCTATTTGAGTGGTCAGCGCGTGTAGCGAGTAAAGGCGGTAGTGTTAATGCACCAGTTACAGATGATGTGCCACCGACAGGCTCTACCGCAATGAGAGACACATCGGTGATAGCAGCACGACCACCAGCATGTAACTGGGCAGAGGAGAAGAAAAATCCTGTTCCCCTGACGCAAATGGGCTCAATGTTACGCAAACTTGAGTTGGTATCAAATGCGCAGCAATTGTGCACTAGCCCCAGCAGTACAAATGTGAGTTTGGCCGCACATACTCATCTCAAGAAGTCCAGAAAGTCGATGCTAGATGCACAAGCAGCGTCTGCATCGTCGTTGTCATGCTCAGCGATAGCAGCCACTAGCGAACGCAAAGGTGAAACAGTTGTGCCCATTTTCGATATGAAGGTTGCGGAAGAAATGACGCATGTTGCGGGATTATTGCAAGCTGAAATGCGCGAAGTTCAAAATGCCATTGACTCCGATGCAACAGAATCAAGTTCGGGTGGTGAATCTGCCGATGAAATGGTCACATACAATAATCAAATCCAACAGCCGCTCTTAATGTAAGTACCCATCTCATTATCAGTAAATGCTTGCAGAAATGTGTAATGTTGAATACTTTTTAGTTCGAAACGTGCCGCCTGGCGTTATTCACGTGATCGTGCGGCTATTGCATCACGATGGGCATGGCTTCTTTCGCAAATTGCTGATTTAGAAATAAAAATACGCCAGCACAGCGAGTTGAATCAGGAAATTGTTAGATCCAAAGGTGCAGTCATATGTGGCTTCGAAAAAATGGCTGACTCGGCGGCGGCATCTGCTACAACGTCTGTCAATGGATACAAGGGTGCAGCCAACGTCAGTGCTGTGGCCAATGACAACGGGAGCAATAGCGGCATTGGCTTTATGAAAAACAATGAAAATGAATGTTTGCCGGGATCATGTAGAACGCGCGGTTATGTGGCATCGCAGTTTCGTAAACGAAAGCTCTTTCAAACTACAAATATACACACCTTTTCAAAGAAGGCGGCACGACCAAGGTATGTAAAGTGTTTAGTGGCGAAAAGTACAACACTACAATGGGGAATTGTTTTTGTTTTCTTTTGCAGCACAATCAAATGTGGCTGTCAGTGGCCTTTGTATCCTTGTGCGCTGTGCACGGGACGTTCAGATCCGACAGCACCTCGCGATTTGCCTGATACAATGATGTTGCCAGAGCGAGTGGCGTTGTTGGACCCTGGCTATCATCCTGTCCTAAGCTTTCCCGAAGGTAAATATATGAACTGGAAATTTTAAAGCAATGATTGCGAGAAGTTGACTAAGCTTTATTCTTAAATTTTATTTATATCTTATTACAGATGTCAGCAACACGCTTCATTTTGAAGCCATTGCTCGCTTACCTGAATGGCAGCAACGAATTATGCGTTGTCAGGTGAAAAGCATTGCGAAAAGCATTTGGAAAGCAGAACGAGAGGCTGCTGCAGCTGCTGGTCATCATCATACATCAAAAAAATATGGTGGTGACTCAACAATAAAACGTCGATATATCAAGAAAAAGGATCGTCTACAAATGGATGGTAAAACCACAGGAGCCACAACAGCAGCGGCACCGATTGGAGGAGTCGGTGCAGGAGGAAGCCCGACAACGGCAGCAACAGCAGCCGCGAATGATGCTGGAGGAATCGGTACAGCAAATTTTTCTACGTCTACAACGCCACTTGTGGCCAACAGTAAATTATTGTAAACATGAAAAATTCGATAATTGATATTAACATAAAACAAAAACAATTTTGCATCTTTTTTTCTTTCCATTGTTCGCTCGTTTGTTTGATCGATCGTTCTCTTCTACTTCTTCATTCAACAAAAATAACAACAACACTGTTGTATCAAAACTGCACAACCACTACTACTACAACATCATCTGCACCGAAAAAATATATGAAATGCATTTATATGTGATGTGATACTTTACTATCATCAATCACACAAACAATACCTACACCACTACCAACAACAACAATTCACGAAACAATTATTCATTCTTCCACATACACATGATTTTCCTTTTATTTTTCTGCGTAAATGGAAATAATATGAATTTAAAAAAAAAAAACAAACAAACCAACCACCATCGACAACAACAGAGACGTCGAAAAATTCGAAGAAAGTACGCTGCCATCCGGTAGGGGACGGCATTTTGTTGGAGCCCTTGTCGCCAGTGGCAACGAACAACAGCAGCACTCACAGTCAGAGCAGCAACAGTCACCACAGCCAGTACGTACATCAAACGAGCGATTATCCTCTCCAATCAAATTACGATCAATTCAATCCCAACCAAGCACATTCATCATTGATCTCCAACAGCAGCAACAGCAAAAATAACAAATACCGTAAACTTTCAACATCAACAACAAATGCTTTTTATCACCACCACAATAACCACACCCATCATCATTATAATAATAGTAATCAATATTACAATTCGAATGGAAATAGTGAAATGAATTTTTTGCACACCAATGACAATTGGGATTGTCTAACGACGCGTAGTAGTAGAGCATCATCACCATCGCATGGAGGCAGCAGTAATTATCATAAATATGAAAGGTGATAAATAATTTATACATTCTGGTATCTTCCATCCATTTTCAACACAATAAATTCTTGTCAATTTCTAGATCTCTTGACCGTAAAAATCGCTCTTCATACGATATCGATAATATTGTTATACCGTATAGTGTTGCCGCAGCGACTCGGGTTGAAATTTTACCATATAAAGAAATTCCAACGCCAAAGTAAGTTTTACATATTTCTAAATTACGCAAGATTTCAATTGTTCTCTAAAGATATTTAATTCAAAATATTAAAATACGGAATGAGACATAAAGGAAAGTTCTGTGTAGCGCTACACATTCTTATTTCCCTTGTTATAGTGTCTTTCGGAGCACTTACTGATAATAAGATAGATGGTCTTCATTTATTGTTTCCTTTTGGTTATCCCTTCTTAGTGATAGAGTAATGAAGAAAGGTTTAGTAAATTATGACAAATTGGGGCTTACAAAGCATAGTTTTTATACAAATGAAGTTAAGTTTTATACAAATGAAGTAAGTAAGTCTAAAAAAATTAAAAATTTCAAACTATTGAAAGATTCCAAAACTAAAGACTTGTCTCAATTATGTCTGCTACAGCAATGCAGAAGCTCAGCATTGGTTAATAGTTGATAACCGAAAACACACAATTTATAAAATTATTTTTCCTATTACGATTCTTTCGAAATCAAAACCCAACCTCAATAAATATATAAAATAAATTTTCTTTTTAAACATTTATAGATGGCGTGTTATTGAGAACGATAATGAAAACAGTGATAATCCCAGCTCAAAGGAGGACGAAGAAGTCTCTGAAGTTATAAAAACGGCCGATGTCAGCAATGGCCTCCAAACTGAAGAAGACGAAGTCAAATCTCATGCAATGACTGGGGAATCTGTAGCAAAAATTCTTACAGATACAGAAAAGGTTGCTTCAGATATAGAAAAATCAGCTTCAGATACAGAAAATCCTGCTTCAGATACAGAAAAACCTGCTTCAGATACAGAAAAGCCTGTTTCAGATACAGAAAAGCCTCTTTCAGATAAAGATATTCCTGATTTAGATAAAGTAAAATCTGCTTCAGTTAAAGAAAAACCAGCTTCAGTTAAAGAAAAGCCTGCTTCGAAATTAATTTCCACTAACGTTGAATTTGATCGGTCAACTAATGAAGTTGCGACAAATGTTGAAACCAACAACATTGATGCCAAACCAAGGAATAAAAGTCCTTGCAGTAAGAAGACAAATAATATGTTGAAAAATAATAATAAAGTCATCGATTGTGAAACAATAAAGAACCATCAGCAACACGAGGAAATGCAGTCATCTGGTGAGAGTTTTGAAAAAACTACAAAGTGGAAGAGAGAATTAGATCAAAAGCATGATGAGCCAGTGGCTATGAAACTAAAAAAAGAAGAGATTGCTGAAGCAAACGCTAATAGCAGCAATATTGGCGTTGGTGTCACAGTCAACAACATCGCAAAGGCCAACAGCACAGCTGATTCAGCATGTACGACAGTACCTATTGAAAATGAGACAGAATCTGCAGAAGCATCTGCAAGAGAAGAACCAGGGAAGGAAGAAGAGAGCATGGATGAGGGTAGTATTACGCTCGAGGATTTAGAAGAGGACATCACCGACGAAGCAATGACATTGCGACACGAGCGTGCACTTACCGAGGAGCGACGAAAATTCCAAACATTCTTAAAATTCCCATGGAGTACGCGTTCTCGTGCTAATCGTCGAATTGATAGTCGCGCCGAATCCAGCGGTGCAAATACACCAGATCCAACGTCACCAGCCCCACATACACCCAGCGTAGGTGGTGGTGATCAGGAGGTAAGTTCGAAAGAGTTCAATTATGTACATAAATACCCAGCATAACATGTACCGAAATTTGCAGAGCATTCCCTCGCCATTGGCACCGTCGACCCCGCTCAATCCATTGGATAGTATTTTAGAAGCGGGTGAAAACGCTTCGGGTTAGTGTTTTTTGTTTTATTAAAAAACTGAGTTCAAAATATATTTTAGTCTCATAAATTATAAATTTACTACTTGCATGCCCATATAGCTATCTCAATTCCAATGCCGGTTCCTGCCACTATTACCGCTGCTGCCGCTGTATCCGCAATTGGCATTAACAATTTTAATTCCTCAAGTAAACTCAAGTATGAGCGTCGTCGTACAACCTCAACGAAAAAGGAACAACGCGAAGCAGAGCGTCGCAGCACGACGCCAGATCCAAAAGAGGTAAGTTACTAGAGTTAGTTGGCAGCGGAATAAACAATGTTTGCATATATGTATATAATATATTAAATATCAATTGCTTCTTGTATATTTTTCAGCTAATTCCTCCGTATGAAGCGCTCAAATTCCCATTGAACGATGAGGAATTTGGTAATTTACTGCAAGCCATGCCTAATGATTACTTTTGTTATTACCAAGACGATTCCAAATATTTCGAAGACTGTCAGACTATAAGCATTAAATCTAAACGCAGTAGAAACAATTTAAAAAATGATTTCACTGTCTTACACCATAAGCGTATTTCTAAGTCAACAACCGCAACAGCAGCACCAAACTGTGATGTAAATAGTCGGAGGCAAAGGTTAAATAATTCAGTTAATCATAAAATTATCTTGGAAGCAACAGCGGCCGACGCCAGCAGCGGCAGCGGTGGTGGCGTTGGCGTTGGTGGTGCGGGCTTAACAGCAGCAACAATAATAAAAGCAGCTGGTGCCCTCCAACAGTTGCCCTATCAAAACGGTAATAAAGACAATAGTATTGTCGATGAAGACTACGATGAAGAAATGGATATTAATGAAGAGGATGATGACGATGATTATCCCAAGCATCATTTAGCTCCCAATAATGATGAGTATGACGATTATGACAATGATGAATACGGTGCATATGTGGGGCGACGTAGTAGTATGCTACGTGCTGGTGATAGTGAAGGTGAATCTTCGGATACGGAACCATTTCAAGATGATGATCCAAATGATCCCGAATGGAAGGGTGAGACAGATGAGCGTTCAGAGAAAATGCGAAAAAAGGTTTAAAACTCAATGCATTTGCAAAAGCAAGACAAACAACAAAAATCAAATTGAATTAAAAGAAAGTAGAGAAGTAAATATTTTACTTAAGTCACTTTCGAGGGGAAGTTCCATTATATTTGCAAAAGTTAAAGAAAGAAAGACGTGTTGCGCTCATAATTGTTTGTGGCTTTTTATTTCTATTTTACAATATTCATTACGAGAACGTCCTCATCGAAAGAAATAAAAAAACACCCTTTTATATATATATAAAAATTCTGTATTCCCAATCTGTTTTTGTTGCTTACATTTAATTACATACGCATTATATAATGAGAAAATTTTCATTTTTATTATTACTACTACTTTTTTCCTGCAAATTAACTTATTGAATAACTAAACAAACAAAACTGTTTAGCCTTTTAAAAACAAAAAACAAAAATAGTAATACAAAAATATATATAAAAAAACAAATGTCTTATTTTTGCCTTTGCAAACAAACTTACCTTGTCCTCACAGTTGGAAATCTTTATTATTATTATGGTTTCTATCAAAATTTGTAATTATTTAATTTGCACTTTCATTTAATTTCATCTTTATACATAAGTATTTTTTAATTTTTTTTAATACAAATTTCTATACAGATATGAATTTTTGGTTTTGCATCGCAAATTAAGGAATGCGGAAAGGAACGAAAATAGAAAAGATTCTAATAGAAAATTAAGGAGCTTTTCCCTCATCCAATTGGCCTGATATTTTTAACCTAATCCTTTCAGGACTTGAATACTTTTAAGGAATACACTTCCGCAAAACGTTTAAAATAAGAATATCGGTGAACGTTGACATGTGGGGCATTTATTCAACTCCTTCGCATTTGATCAAAATGGGACAAAGTAAAGACCGTACCGCAAGAGGGTACTACTGAGCATTAATAGCATTTAATCAAACCAAAATATTTTGAATTTCTATTGAAATTATATAATTTGAAATTGACATATTTTGATTTAAAAAAATGTAGTTTTAATGGATTTTGAAGGCTATTGTAGCTTTGGAATGATACTTCCTGGCTTTGATACGACTATTCTAATCGAGGACTGAACAAATTTAATTCTATATTTAAAATCCAGGTTCTTGTGCTTTTTAATATAAGATGGCACAATTGAATACGAGACGAATTCAGTACGGAGAATTTTATTAACTGATTGGTGTGAGTAGTCTGCCTCCAAACAATTTAACATTTAGACATTCTTGACGACTTCTAAAAGTTTATGACAACAACAACTATAAAATGGAATACAATCATGCTTGTGTTAATATTAATTTTTCAATGCGCTCTCTCTTATTATGTACAATGATTGAATAATTAATGCAAATGCTTCTACATCCATATCCGATCGGTGCGTGTGTATAACAAACTTAAAATCGTAGAGGCAGTGTGGAATTATGATCCTGATAAGCAGGATAATCTTAAAATTATTGATTTGTGTTGCTTAGCAGGTGGTTTCTTTGCTGCTTGCCTGCTTCTTTCCAATATGATAAGAAAGTGAACGTACTTATTGACTCACCTCATAAATAACTAAACTATAATGGTGGCTATGATGATAACAAGTTTACAAACAAAAATATTGCTAGCATTTTAAACCCAAGTGAAAGTAGTTTTGTTTTTTTTTTAGAAGAAACATTAGTTTCTAACCAACAATGTGACAGTGCAACAATGACCAATGCTTTGTGCAGCAATGACAACATTCATTTTTGCTGAATATAATGTGAATTTCTGGAAGACTTTGTTTCGAACGTTCTTCAAACTTATTTCATCCTAAACTAAACTAGCTCCTTTCGTGTTTCCTCGAGAAACGTACATTTGTAACCCGCTGAAACGAAAAAAATAAAAGAAAAAATTTTTCGAATTAGAGGAATGCAGATAATGCAGATAAATTAATTCATTACTTTGAAGACATTCGCCACTGCGCTCTTTTTTAATTAATTACTTTTATTTTGACTTTTTATTATTATTTCAGCTATTTAGTTGTAGAAGTAAAATGTTAATAAACTATTATATAAATTTTGGAAAAATTTTTTTTTTTCATTTTCAACTTATGAAATAATATTTGCATAAGATAAAAAGTTAGTTTAGTGATTTATGTAAATAAAACAAAGTACATGCTACACCCATATTCTAATATTAATAATAATAAAAAAGAAGAAAGGGGGGAAAAAGCGAAAATCTCTTGGAATCAAGTGTGTTTGTATTGTAAATATAGTTTTAATGAAATAGTTGTAAGATTCATAAATGTAAATTTTAGTTTATAACACTCGACATAGGACCCACACTCACCACAATCCCTCTCCTTTCCCCACAAATCCAACCACACACACAAGCAAACACATGAAGTTAATAGCTGTAAAAAGGAAATCGCCCATTTATATTTGAAATATAATAATAATGAAATAGTAATTCATTTTGGCTTTAAGCTATTTCCAAAATAAAGCAAAAAATATTCATATATATATATACCCACGTACGTATATAAAATAAAACCCTACATAAATACATACATATATATATTTTTTGTAAATTAACAACTTTATTTTTTTATTACTACTTATTGAAAGTGATGGCGCGATTTTGTTTTTAAGCATAACTGATAAAACAACAAACAAAAACATGCATATATTTTAGTTATTTTTATTAATAAATTATGCTAATTATACACACACAGTATATACTAATATTCAAAAAAAAAACAAACAAAAAAAAAACAAACCGAAATAGAAACAGAAACCGAAACAACAAAAATGAATTGCGAGTATATATTGAAAGTTTTGCATTAGAATTTGTTCAATTGTTCATTTTATGCCTGTAATGTAATTTAGATACATTCATCAGTTTATAACTGCATGAAAAGAAATATAAATAATATAAATATATATATTAAAATGAAAATATTAACGTAAAATAAAATTACAAATTTAATTAATGAACATAGTTTTATTTCTATTTTACTTGTGAACGTAGGAATGTGCCTAAATGTAGGAGAATATTGAGCCACCCTCTTGACTTGGGCCCATCACTTCCGTTTAAGGTTAAATGTTTTAAAACAAAAGCATATCGTTGGAGAGGTCTTGGAAAAGGCAAGCTTAAATTGATTGGGTGAATATTTAAAAGTAAAATAGAGCTACGCCAATTATATTGCTAAAATGAAATCAAACTTTATTCACAGTATTAACAATGTTGTATGTATGTATAATCCATCAATCTGATTCCGATGTCTGAAAATAATTTATTAACGCACTCGTACGTCTTGATCATTTGCCTGTGCTCTCTATTTGCTTTTGTTGTTTTCACTTCTTTTCCGGATTGCTAGCATATTTATTGAGCTCATAACTTCCGTTCAAGTTTGAATGTTGTGACTGCAACGTCTTCTTTACGACTTTCTTTTTCGGAAATCACTTCCACGATCTCATCACTGGTCTATATATTAGTTTGCGTCCTCGACGCTTGGTGTTTTTTCGCTGGGGAGCTTTAGGAAATGGACGCAGCGACTAAAGTGTGTCACTCAAATTAACCCGTAGTGTTCGAAATGTTGAGGTAGAAAGAGGATCATCGATCGTATCCATTTCATTACGATGTGTTTAAGTTGACATGTTGATATCATCCAGTATGATTTGTATGAGGCCCTCGATCGCTTTAATTTCAATTAATTTTTACCCAATTTTTGCCTTAAATGGTCCAAGAAACAGCTACGTCATGAGGTTGCAATCGATGCGAACAGTAAAACGGAAATGTTAGCACGTGAACGCTGCTTTTTTTTTTTTTTTTTATTTATGCATTCAACACACAGAGTGTACTCCTATGAATGCAAAGCATTGTGCTGAATGGAAGGAAGAATGAGGGAGAATGTGAGAGGGAATGCAATCACATGGGACACCGATAAAGCGAAAGGCAGCCATTGTGGCAAGTGTTATGCCTTTGCCACAATGAACTTCAGTTTATCAGTGTCGACTATACCGCATGTAGCGCCAAAGGCCGAGCTTTTCGCATCCACTCATGTCGTGCGTGTTATTTATATTTGTACATGAATAGAAGGGACCTAAAGTTTTATGTCGAATCCGAACGGCGAAGTGAAAACCATTTCATAGGCAATTTTTACTCTTGTAGGTTTGCCATTGCCTGCCAAGAGCCAAGAGGTGGTGCCGTGTATACATTTTGTTGTTGTTGCTTTTTTTTAATTTTATTTTTTTGCCTGTTCCGAGATTCGAACCCCTGACACTTTGCGTAACAGTCCAACGCATTACCGCTACGCTACAGCGTAAGATTCTGCAGAATCTTAGAGCGGCAAAAGTTCGATGGGCCTCGTGATTGTGTAAGAATAGTAAAATTGGATTCTGTGGAGATACTCTTGTTAATATTTGAAAATCTTTTAAAAAATCCAAAAAATATTTCTACATTTTAAGAATTGCTATGGTTGGCGGCACCAGCACAGCCAGCCGGTCCATCATTCAGAAAATGCTGATGAAAACGAGAACGTGGGTCTCTCTCTTTTTGTCGCCTTTTGTTTGTAACCTCGACCGATTTAGAACTAAAAACTATATATACTATTAGTAAGGTTTTGGAAAGATACAAAAAACATGCATAATCTATGACACATAGAACAAATAATGTGAAAAACGGCGTTTGGAAATGGAACACATGTTTGTCTCTGGTGTTAGAAAAACCGCTATATTTTGTTTTTTTAGCCATCGAGTGATCTTAGTGATCATCATAAAATTTTTTTTATTATCATAACCAATGAGATTAAGTTATTCAAAAATATTCTCACCTGTTGCTGCTAATGCTTACAAAAAAAAAAATTAACTCAACACTGCTCGTTTCCATTTGTAGTACAATCATACGGTATTTCGAAATGTCGAACTTCGTCTTAATGTTTTGCTAGTAATGGCGGCTCCATTTATTAAAAGAATGTCCGGAATTGAAACATGTCCGAAATTAAAACAGTTTCCCCTACTATAAAAAAAAACTGTTAGGCGATTGCGTTTTTTCACTTAGGCCTACAGGGCCTTAAAATTTCTTGATTTTTGAAAACTTTTGTCGATAATCGACAATGTTGTGGGATGGGACAATAAACAAACAGTGGAATCACTGCATTAGTGGTCCGAATCGGGGTTCGAATCTCGGCACAGGCAAAATCACTAAGTAAAATTTTTTTCTACTCGGCACCACCTCTTGGCAGGCAATGGCAAACCTACAAGAGTAAAAATGAAAAGCTTTTCACTTTGCCGTTCGGATTCGACATAAAACTGTAGGTACCTTCCATTCATGTACAAAAATAACACGCACGACATGAGTGGATGCGAAAAGCTCGACCTTGGCCCTCCATGTGGTGTTGTGCCACCAAAAGAAGAAGAAGAATCACTTCGAAATCTCCGGAATCAGTTAGTTTCGTTCATTTGCTATATCTCCATAGTATATACTTTACCTGTAACAAATGAGTAATTTATATTACCCAATATTACTCTATAATTTGGCATTTTTTAAAACCAATGCCTCTTTTTTTATATACGAATATTTATCTAAGTTTAGGCAGTATTCATCGTTATATTAGCTGTGTTTCTTTTGTCGCGTATACCGGCTTAAATAAATTTTTGTACTGGAAAATAATACTATATATGCTTACACTGCGTCTACACGTGCAAGTAAGCAACTGCAAGTTGAGAATACATATTATCTTCGAAAATCTTCGAACATTGCGAAAACTAGCTGCACTGCACGTTGACTGCATTGTGCAGTGCAAGTTAATTTTTAAAATGCAGTGTATAAATAACAATTATTTGGTGTTACCATATATTATATAAAAAAGATTCGTCATCATACTTAAGGAAAAAATGTTTTTAACTAAAAACATGCGAAAAATTTACAGCCTCTCAAATTTCGTTGCAAGTAACAAATCTGTAAGTGCATTAGCTGCTGTTTATACTGGTGTTCGCTGTTCGACGAACACATCATATTTTACTCTCGTGCTCGGTGTAGTGGTTACATTGGTGTTCGTTACAGAGTTGCTTTCTGTCGAAATTCAGTTTTTTTTTAATACTATATTGTTTGCAACGGCAACACTAAATGGTATACCCAAAAACTTTAAACGATTTTATTAATATGGAGCGTGAAATTAACAATATAATTGAAGATTTATAAAAATTAAATGTTTTTTCTTCAATAGTATTATGAATAATATATTTAATATTCACTGTTAAAAACTAAAATATTCGCAACTTCGCTTTTCTGCATATGCAAATAATGAGGTTGGCATGTTTTCCTTCAATTTTACATACATTTTTGTTCCTTTTTTGTGGAATAACTCATTGCTAACCCTGAATACTCGTGCTCTGTGCTCCGGGTACATTTCACCCAGCATATCGTGTTCGGTGCGAGAGTGAGTAAAAGTTTCGTTTTTTCGTGTTCGGGCAACAACAATTGCATGGTGTTCGCCGAGTAAACTTTGAATATAACCACAGCCTTAGTGTAAAACCATGAATGAAAAACTTGAATTTTGAATACTGGAAAACAAAATCGTGTCCCAGAAAGGAAAGGAGTTCCTTTTTAATTTTGGGATATTTAATGTGTCAAAATTGTATATATTTATGATATAAATTTATTATTTAAACTTAGTGGTACAAAGTTTTCTTCAATAAAAATTAAGCAAGTTATCTTATATACGCTTCTAAAGAAACCCAGCTATTAGTAATAGTGGTAGAAGTCAAAATTGTCGTAGTAGATCTACAACAATTGGTGGGGATAACAGCACTGGTCACAGAACCAGTGTATATGTCATGATTCCTTCTAACTTTCCCACATTGAACGAAGGCTGCTATTTGATTGTGAATGTCAACGGAAAGAAGTGGAAAGAAGAAGACGAAGGTTCGAGTTCTTATACATATATTAATTTTTGCTTGGTTTTGAATATCTGGTCATTTGTTTAATTAGCGGAAAACAGACCGAATAGAATCAAAAATGCCCGCGATAACAAGTAAACAAATAAAAACACAAAAGAAACAGCTGGAAGCTCTAGAGAAACTAATTGAGATGTACGCGTTGTTTAAAAAGATAAAAAAGAGAGAGTCTAGGAAGGTTAATAGAATGAAAAAGAGGAACATCCTTATAAACAGGATGATCAAAAGGCAACGAACCGCTGAAGGTTATTATGCGACAACTTTTTTGGATATAAAGGAAAATGATCAGGAGGAATTTTTCAACCTCACCAGAATGACGAAGGAAGTTTTCGGCTATTTATTGAGCCTCTGCGAAATGTTTATGGTTAAAAAAAGTATCCGCGAACCCATCAAGCCCCAGGCTCGCTTGGCGCTAACTCTTGTGTAAGCTAATTTGTGAAAATAATTATACTTTGAATCAAGCTAACAACTAAATTGTAGGTACCTTTCCAAAGGGAGTACTTACAAAGATCTAGCATTAAGCTGGAAACTGGGAAAAGAGACGGTACGGCAAATAATATATGAAACTTGTGACACCCTATGGGAGGTTCTGTCTCCAGCATACGTGTCTGAACCAAGTGAATCGGAATTGTATGATAAGGCGACTGTGTTCTTCCAGAAATGGAATTTGCCAAACTGCATTGGTGCCTTGGACGGTAAACATATAACCATAGCAAAGCCACCAAAGAGTGTTATACAATTTTATAAACACAGAAAATCTCACAGTATTGTGCTATTGGCAGCATGTGATGCTGACCATACTTTCACATACATCGATGTTGGTGGTTACGGCTCGCAAGAAGATGGTGGTACGCTTATGGTAATGCTCGGGATTTCATCTTTTTCTAACATTTCTCTATTTTCATTAGATGTTTTCCATGTCAGTTCTTTTGGAAAGAAACTGCTAAGCAATCAATTGTGCCTACCGCCACAACGGCAATTGCCGTTGTCGGACAGAGTTTTGCCACATTTCTTTGCAGCAGATGAAGTATTTCCCCTGCACACCAATATAATGAAACCATATTCGGAGAAAACAACAGCAACAGACCGAGCGAAAAGTGTGTACAACACGAGGATCTCAAAAGCGCGCCAAACAATTGACAATGCTTTCGGAGTACTTGTTGCGCGTTGGAAAGTTTTATCCACAACATTAAATATGCGACCGGAGAATGCAGGGAAAATTATACTGGCATGTATTGCAATGCACAATTTCTTAAAAATTCACCCGGAAAGTCAGAAATTATACATTCCAAGTAATTACACCGACTGGGTAGACAGTAGTGAGGTTGTGCACGAAGGACAGTGGAGGAGTGAAATAGGAACTAGATTGATATCAATATCGGCATCACGTTCCAGACATGTGTATAATAGACACAACTCTCTGGCCATTAGAAATGAACTGTGCAACTATGTCAATAACGAAGGGCATTTATAAATGAAAAAGATTTACGTAGCTATTTGATTCAGCTTACCATAAAATGAAATAAATTTAAAGTAAGTAAAAGAAAATATACCTATTTCAATTCTATTAAACTATTCGGTTTCTAAAGAGCGCTTATCTCATTTTCACAAAATCTAATAAATACCAAACCCTTTATGTGATGAATGTAGGTAGTATAGTTGAAAGCATTTTTTATATTAATAAATATTTAACCAAACTGATACCGTCTTTTATAATTGCACAGAACAATAAATAGTAAACTATGACAATGAATTTTCCTGAATATTTATAAAGGGAACTTTGTTCCCACTGTCTGTTGTTATGCCCAGTGGCGCCTTGAAGAACAATATTGAACACTTTGCAATATAAAATAAGTTTTATTTTATTAATATCAAGCAGTGAAACATAATTTTATATTTTTAAGAAAGCGGAAACATGATAGTGTTTGTCAAAGTCGTGGATGATTGTAAATAAAATAATGAATAGGTGCAAAATTAGTAACACATATTTTTAAAGTAATAAAACATACATATGTTTTATGTATGATGATCTTTCCTAGCAGTAAGAACCATTTCATAAATTATTCCTCTCAATTTGTCCTTTTGATTCATGGGAAGTGGCCGCATCATTGAACATACGTGCCTCAGAAAATACTCGTCATCATCATCCGCATTTAAGCTTTTTTTGAAGGCAGATATTGCATTCTTTAATTCATCATAAAGTAAATCTACATCAGTTTTTTTCGAAACAGTTGGAAAAGCAACTTCACTCGGTACATCTTCAACCTCGTCCTCTTCTTCAGCCTCACCATCGACGTCGCTGCCATCCTCATTGGAATCTGACAGAATGTCTTCTTTTATTCGCCGTGCCCTCTTTTCTGTGTGATCAATGGGATCCGATAAGACACACTCTGGGGTCAAAGTATGTGCTCTAAATGTGAAAAAGATTGAGGCAGTTAGTTTTAGTTTTCATCGTACCACATTCCGTTGGCAAATATATGCTTACCTTCTTTTTCGTATCATTCGTTTCGAGTCGTCATTCGAATGTTTGACATTTTTTGGGGTATTACGTGATCTAAAGTAAAAAGTCAAATAAGTTTTGTTTTCATTAGCGTATACTGTAACGTTATCTTAATGTAGAAAGACACTAAATTATATTTTTTAATCGATATTTGGCTAATTTTTATGCATTGTACTAACTACACCACTTCATAATGAGCAGAAAACTCGATTTAAACATTTTTTACGTCAGTGCTTCCCTACATTAACGGCATATACTTGCCTCCTTTTCATGATGTGACGCTTAAGAAAAGACATTTGGAAGTAATAAGGCCATTTCACCTCTTCGATCGCTCTACTGTCTAACATAATAGCACTCTGCAAGTCCTTTTGTATTCTAGCGAACTTCTCACGCATAAGCTTCCATCGTTTCTCGCATTCAAAACCTATATTTTATGTATGTTTATGAATAAGTTATTAGATTTATGTCCATACTGTTTATGTAAGTTGATAGGTACTTACTGTCTCTTCCCAACTTTTTCGCTATCACTTCGAAAGTTTTCGACCGAGCTTTCTTATTAAAATAGTCAGGATGTCTCTTATCATACAGATTAGTCTCGATCTTAACAGCTCCAATTAAAGCTTCAGCAAAATTATCTTTCAACTCCTCCATATTTTATTCATTAAATATTTTACCGCGCCAGGAATTCACGCAAAATATATTGGGAACCTTTGTGGTTTGCACACTATGCTGTGAATGTTCGTTAAAATGGCCGATGCTAAAGTGCATTTTGGGCGTTGCCATACAGTCACATTGATTGCCACATAACGTAATCAAACGTTGAAAGTATCATTTATCCGTACCTTTACGGTGTGATCAATGGGGTATGGGGTATCGGGGATTAATTTTGTGATTTAAATGGGGAAAGGATTCAATTCATTTTCATCGAAACATATTTTTTTTAAATAATAACATACCTTCTTTTTTTATATTATTCGTTCAGAGTAGAGATCTTTAAAATTTGGTACATATTTCCAGATATTTTTAAGTGATCTAAAAGTGAAAGGCAAGTGCTTTTCATGTTTTGACATATTACGTTAAGATGCGTTCCGTAACTTTATGCTACGTTGCACCATGTATGTGTAATTAAGCGTTTTATTATAATTTTATTCCACTGTATTACACCCCTGGTATATGTAAAATCTTTAGCTGTGTGTGCTAATTTTCCACCGGTGCGCTTTTGTAAGCGAAACGGGTTTTCCGCTCCATGTACATAAGTCTGCTTTTATACACACCGACTTTTTCCTTATCCATTTCTGTTCTGTTTTTACACACACCGATTTCGATCGATTTCGTTTCTGATGTGAGCCATGTGAACGCTGTAATAAGACAGTCATTTGTTCGCCAACAAACATAAAATCGGTTAGTAAAAGTGAACTAAGTGAAGAAGTGAATACACTCAAATAATAGAAAAAAAATCCTGGTCTAATGTGTGATTCAAATGAAATAGTATGGTAACGTTGAAAATCCCCTAAAGTAACTTTCGGCAAGTTTAACGAAATACCAAATATCAAAATGGGAAAATAATATTTTCTCGTTTTGGTGGTATTCACGATCCTGGAGTAAAAAGTCCCGTTTTCTGCATTTTCGTTAAATTTTATATTTATGATCAATATGATATTTGTAGTAAATTTTGATTGGTTTACAAAAACAAAAAACATGCAATTCTTAAATACCACAAATATCAAAAATACAAAGGCGGGAGCCCATTGGAATTTTATACAATATTTGTGTATTTGCTAGTCAGTTGACACGAAAATATAATGCTGCCATATAATTTAATTTCTGATATAATTTTATGATTTTTAACAGTCACATTTTATATATTAGGAAATAGTTCTACGTTCTTTTTTAAAATCGATTGAAATCGATTTATTTTTTTAATATCATTGATAAAAAAATTAGTTGAAATACTTTTAGCTATGTCCCGCAGCACTTCTAATTAATTGGAAATAAACATATGGTAAATATGGAGGTCGGTGGTCGCTGTGGTGTTGTGGTAGTGCGTTGGACTGCTACGTAGAGTGTCCGTGGTTCGAATCTCGGCACAGACAAAATCAAAAAGTAGAAGAAATAATTTTTCTACACAGCATCACCTCTTGGCAGGCAATGGCAAACCTACAAGAGTAAAAACTGCTATGAAAATCTTTTCACTTCGCCGTTCGGATTCGGCTTTAAACTGTAGGTCCCTTCCATGCATGTACAAATATAAGACGCACAACATGAGTGGATGCGAAAAGTTCGGTATAGGCCCTCCATGGGCTGTTGTGCCATTAAAAGTAAAGTAAATAAAACAATAAATATCACAACTAAAAAACTCTCAAAATCAGTGCTCACAATCTGTAGTAAAAATTGTAAAGTTTTTATAAAATTACCTACTACAAATTCTCTAGAATGTGAATTGGCACACGCTATTAATGGCATATGCAAAAAACACAATTTTGTGGCAATAAATAAAATAGTATCAAATAATATTGCATAGCTTCTAATTGCCAAAATTTATCTGCATCTTCTTGACGTGGACCCGGTTTACATGGAATCATTTTATACCTATTTCTTTTCATGTATAGCCTGAAATTTATTTACTTTATGTTTTCTATACCAAAATTGAAAAGTCGAAAGGCGGATTTTTGGATTTATAATTTTTTTCACTTACAAAAAATCAAATAAACAAAAGATTATTACAATTACATATTAATAAAACCTTGACAGAAAGTACTCTTCCATTATGCTTTCAATAAGTGGGAACCATAGAAATGCAACCATGCAGTTTTTAGTTGTGTTTTTTTCATTCCATTTTCAGGCGAGTTGTTGAAGAAGTGTGCGTGGCGACGGGATATATGTCGATGGTGAACTGATGATAAATTGTAGGCAAACAAAAGAAAAAGTGCAGCAAGTGATGTACAGAAAGAAAACCAAAAGTTCCTTGCATTTGTGTAAAAAAAGATGAAAAAAAGTGTTAAAGGAAGTTCTTTAAAAATAAAATTGCAACAAAAAGTGAAAGAAGAAGCGACAGAATATGTGGAAAAATTAGAAGACAAGTGCCACTCCTTATGTGTTAAGTGAAGTAAAAGAGGAAAATAATTAAAATTGAATACAACAGACTATCAAGAAGAAGAAGAAGAAGGATAAGTAGTGAATAGAGATAATGAAAGAGAAATAAATGTAGATAAAAGCAATATCAATTATTTGTGGTATATGTAAATGAACTTAAAAGTAATCGAAATTTAATTGACGAATTCATCAGTTAATTAAATAAATCGAAAAGACGAAAATTAGAAATAGGAAAAAAATAATTGAAAAGAACTCAGAATTCCGATAAGGGTGCAGAGAAGGAGAGAGTACAAAAGTCGCTTTGGCCTTTGTGGAAGAAGAAGAAGAAGAAGGGAATTGTTAGGTGTTGTCGGGAACGAACGGAGCGAAGAGTTGCATGACTCACACGACAACGATATAGGCTGAGACAGAAGCAGTAGTAGCAGCGCCAGTGCTATTGAATGGTTACAAAAATAATAATAAATATATCAACATATAGAAAACACGGCGTTCAAGACTGTTATTATCTTATTACGCTATTTAAATTTTGGATTACCACAAAATGACTAGTTTTACAAGTCTGAAGGGTTGGTTTCGCAAAAAGGAGCCCATCTCTGAGATCGGCAACCCTACAAACTTCCAACGTCACTTCCATGTGTCGAAAAACAAAGAAACTGGGGATTTGGAAGGACTACCAGCACCATGGGTTCGCTTAATGAATGCGCAAATCACACGTGACGAACAGGATAAAAATCCCGATGCCGCATATCATGCCGTCAAATACTACAACTACTCCATCAAGAAGAAAGACAACACCGATGTAGTCTTTAAGCCTTTCATCACCGAGGAGGCCATACACGAAGAATCCAAGGAGATTGATAATTACGTAAATTACAAAAACAAACACAAATCGCACGATCTTGATAAGTCTGACGATGAATTGTACAGCGGTAGTTCAACAGCGGAAAGTGGCTCGTCGAGCGGGAACAGCAACAGCAGCAGTTTCAATGATAATCAACAGGCTATTCGTGTCACCGCACTGAATCAAGTCATCAAAGAACTGGAATCAAATTTGCAAACACAGCGAGAGACATTAAAGCCAGAAAGCTTCGGCGCCGAACAACCGCCTCCACTGCCTGCCAAAAAACCATACACATTGCCGCCTAAGCCACAAATTAAGCCAAAACCGCGCAGTGTGACACAGAACCTCTCGCGTTGTGTATCTGATCTGAGTAGCATCTGTACGATAGACGAAGACGGACACTCAGCCCCTCACAAAATTAACACTGATACCATAATCATTAAGCCTGCGGCGCCTGCTGAAGGTGGCACCGGTGAGGGCGATGCTGATGAGTCGATACTGCGTCGTTCAAAAGATAAACGGGCACAGAAAACAGACGCCGAAGTTTATGAGGAGCTGAGGGCCATTTGCAACTTGGAAGATCCACGTGAACGATATAAAACAACACAGGAGGTAGGCAAGGGTGCATCGGGTATTGTGTTCATTGCGGGTGATTTGCAATCGGAAGCTCAAGTCGCCGTCAAAACTATAGATTTGAAAAATCAATCCTCCAAGGATCTCATACTTACCGAGATACGTGTGCTTAAGGATTTCAATCATAAAAATCTGGTTAATTTCCTCGATTCGTACTTGCTCGAACCAGAAGATCAACTTTGGGTCATTATGGAGTACATGGATGGAGGCCCTCTGACAGACGTCGTCACGGAGACTGTCATGAAAGAGCGTCAAATTGCTTGCGTTTGTCGTGAAGTATTGTATGCCATTAGCTTTCTACATTCCAAAGGAATAATACATCGCGACATCAAATCGGATAATGTGTTGCTTGGCATGGACGGTTCAGTCAAGGTAACCGACTTTGGTTTCTGTGCCAACATCGAAGGTGATGAGAAACGTCAGACTATGGTGGGCACACCTTACTGGATGGCGCCTGAGGTAGTCACACGAAAAAAATACGGAAAGAAAGTAGATATTTGGTCAATTGGCATCATGGCCATTGAAATGATTGAGGGTCAACCGCCATATCTGTACGAGACACCTTTGAGAGCGTTGTATTTAATCGCTGCCAATGGGCGTCCTGATATCAAAAGTTGGGATAAATTAAGTCCTAGTCTGCAGGATTTTCTTGACTGTTGCTTGCAAGTAGAAGTTGATAAACGCGCAACAGCGGATGAACTGTTGCGGCATTCATTCCTTGACGATTGCAGTGAAACAAAGGCATTGATACCGAATATAAAGGCTGCTAAGAAGGTGCTGCGACGCATGGTGTAAGGATGTGAGTGACGAAATGAGAAGGCAGACAAATTGAAATAAAATGGAAACGGGAAACTATACCGATCTGGTTCTGATAATTTACATATTTTTTTATTTATTAACTATACTGAATTAAGAAAAACGAAAATGCTATTTCGTCTTAGAAGTCGCCGCCGCATAGTCTTACGTTAAGTTTCGCAGAAAATATGCAGCAGAGAAGGTGGAGAAGATGGAGGTGTACGCGTAAAAGTAGAAATAGAAAAAATATGCACTTTCACTGATGAAATTGGTGTGAATCATGGGGTAAACATCGCTGATACCCATGTTTTTGTTGAAGGTGAGTTATTTTCAAGGACAATATACTTTAATAACAACACATTTCCTCTTTCTAATTTGATCTTAACTACTTACTTATGTAACTTTGTGTAACTAGGCATGGATCGTCTATTCTCCACTTAACTCATTGCCCTAATTAACATCTTGCGGTTGCACTTCACACCACCAATCCTTAGCCAAAACTGTCAATAACTCATATCATACAAAACAATAATAAACATGAAATTAAC
This sequence comes from Palloptera scutellata, assembly GCA_958295655.1. Lineage (NCBI taxonomy): Eukaryota > Metazoa > Arthropoda > Insecta > Diptera > Pallopteridae > Palloptera > Palloptera scutellata. The sequence goes on from OY282450.1 coordinate 89,824,023, forward strand.
GTCGTCGAAAGCAAAGTCGCTGAATGAGTTAAGCTTCTTTGTTTTTCTCTTTCTTCCCCAAAGCAAATTGTGCGCATTTATTTACGTGTTTTTACTAACAATTTGCTAACTCTTTTATATAACGAACCACGACTCTCTTCTACCTTACATACACAAATGCACACTAGCAATTACACTTGCACGCACGCACACACTCAAACTATTTGTTCAAATTTTGGCAATTGAAGAAAATAATTATTTTAACTTATTTAGTTTTATTTTGTTTTTGTTTTTAATATTTTGCATTACTATTTCCTGTTGTAGCATTAAGTAAAATTTGTTGCCAACTTTAAAGTTAACAAACAAACAAAAAATACCTGCAGTTCTATAAAAAGCGGGCTGACTTACTTATCGTGTAAAATATTTTAAAGCTATCATAAACTCACAAAAAAGAAATAACGTTCCTTATCAAAATTTAGTAGTGATAAGCGAAAGTGTTTCCCCCTAAATAAAAAAATTAAGAAACTCATTGTCATGCCATTGTACATAGTAACCATTTGTAAAAGAAGAAGGCGGCCATGTGCCCGCTAAAGTTGTACACTACACTCATTCATGTCAATATACGAGAAGAAAACTATGTTTGAGTTATGAGCATTTAAGTTTTAAGATGCCATGCTGGATAAAACCAAATAATAATTCATAAAAGCTCGGTCTAAGTCCTCCATGGGCTGTAGTGCCATTAAATGAAAGAATAATTCACAAAATGTTTTCGATGCAAGGTGGACTCGTACATATGTATATTGTTTAAAGATTAAAGAAACTTTAATTTTAAGAAAGTTTAAAGAAACTTAGGTAATCAATTTTGCGATATGTTCTTATAACAATAGCAAACTGTAGTTGGTTCTCAAACAATAAGAAGATAAAGAATTTTGCTTTTCAATGGCGGTTCATATGTACTCAATTGACAGCCGTCTTAATTGCTTTAAAGTTCCATTTTAAAATTCATATTTCATAAGGTTTTTCGACAATTAAACTAAAAACTTTGTATTTGTAAAACAGGCGAAGAATAAAATAAGATACATTGATTGTATTCTAGAACTTTAATGGGAGGCACAACTTTCTGCCTGTCTTTACTTTACTTACTTTTAATGGCACAACAGCCCATGGAGGGCCTAGGCCGAGCTTTTCGCATCCACTCATGTTGTGCGTGTTATATTTGTACTTGAATGGAAGGGACCTACAGTTTAATGCCTAACCCGAACGGCGAAGTGAAAAGCTTTTCATAGGCAATTTTTACTCTTGTAGGTTTGCCATTGCCTGCCAAGAGTTGGTGCCGTGTAGAAAAATTATTTTTTCTACTTTTTGATTTTGCCTGTGTCGAGATTTGAACCTCGGACACTCTGCGTACCACTACGTAGCACTACCACTACGCCACAACGACCAGCTGCCTGTCTGCAAGTTTCATTTATTACCCAGATTAATTTGATTCCAGATGCCGATCTGTTTAATTTAACAGCCAGAATAATTATTCCGGCCCAAAGGCCAATATGTTTCTTTTCATCTTATTATTAAAGGCATAACCGATTTATGAAAAATATGATTATAAATACTGTCTACTGAGTATACTGTTTTCTTGCCAGAATGTGTATGAACTGTTTTTAGTTTGGTTTTAACTGAAAGTTGAACTACAAATTTCCCTAAAATCCACTGGTGTATTTAATTATCAATCTACACTCATGTTATCAACTATTACTATAGACTCTTAGGTCATGGTTATATTCGGATTTTGATCGGCGAACACCATGCAATTGTTGTTGGCTGAACATGAAAGAAAAGCTTTTACTCACTCTCACAGCGAACACGATATTCTGGGTGAAATGTACACCGAGCACGCCGATTATTCAGGGTGTCTATGAGTTATTCTACAAAAAAATAACAAAAATGTATGTAAAATAGAAGGAAAACATGCAAACCTGTACATCATTATTTTCATATGCAAAAAAGCGAAGTTGCGAATTTTTTTTAGTTTTTAAAACTGAATATTAAATAATTATTCATAAAACTATTGAAGGAAAATCATATTATTTTCATAATCTTTCAATTATATTATTAATTTCACGCTCCATATTGATAAAATCGTTTAAAGTTTTTTGGTATACCATTTAGTGTTGCCATTGCAAACAATATAGTATTACAAAAAAAAAATGAATTTCGACAAAAAGCAACTCTGTAACGAGCACCAATGTAACCGCTATACCGAGCACGAAAGTAAAATATGATGTGTTCGTCGAACAGCGAACACCAATATAACCAGCACCTTACAGATCGGCTATTTGCCCAGCGAAGTTTTACGCTCACCATCTGATACCAGGGACGAGTATCTACAGTACTTTCGGCTTTTTCGCATGAAATAATTTGAATATCAAGTAGGCCTTGATTTTCAAAAAAACTTGATTCCATTGTAAATTTCGCAATGTAATTGTAGTCCATGTAAACAGTCCATCCATACGCTTTCGTCTCAAGAGCATATTTAAGAAATGTTGTTCCCAATCAAAAGGTCCCAAGATGTCCCACTTGAGTGCTTCGAAGTACTTACAAAAGTCGACGGCGCTTGTCCAGCATTGGAACCAACACTTTTTGGTGCACAAAAATGTGGACCACCACTTGTCAAATCGCGGCATTTGCAGAGCTACCTCGAAACAGGAGGACTTGGTTATAAAGAGGATTTTCGAAGCTAATCCAGCCATATCCTTGAAAGCATCTAAACAAAAATTGGCTCGAAAGGGCATAAATGTCTCTCTGAATACAATAAGAAACCGTTTGAGGGAGTTTCAGTTCAAATTTCAAGGCAACGACGGTAAAACTCTTACTAACTGCAAAGCAAATAAAAAACCGCCAAGAGTGGTCAACTGAACATGTGGATGGCGAACACCATGTGGTGTTCACAGAAGAATCCTCCATTTGGATGACAAACACTAGAGGCCACCACTCAAGACGGTAAGATGCTCCAGCGGTCAGTGAAACATCCAGGAAAGGTTCATGTTTGGGGATGCTTCACAAAACAAGGATTTGGCAAATTAATCATGTTCACGAGGAATTTGGATGCCAACTTCATGACCACGATATACCGTCGTGGACTTCTGCCATCAACGGATAAGTGGTTTGGGGCAGGAAACCGAGATTGGGTTCTTCAGGAGGACAACGACCCAAAACATCGCAGTAGCGATTGTGTAGCACGTGGAAAGAGGAAAACGGCATAACTTCATTGGATTGGCCCTCGCAGTCGCCAGATGCGAATCCGACCGAAAATGTTTTGGCTCTTATGAAGTTAAAACTACGTGGAAAAAAGATACGTTCAATAAATCATTTGAAACGGCTTCTTAGGGTAATATGGCGAAGTTTAACACGGTCATATGCTGAAAAATTAGTCGATAGCATGCATTTCCGTTGTAATGAAATTACAAAGAATGGTGGCGACTGGACGCCATATTAATATATTTGCGCAATGAATAATTAATCATTTCAAGATGCTGTGGACTTTTTTTTTTAAGATACCTTAATTTTTTCAGTGACTTAAGCCGATTGCTTTCTTGTTGAATCTACTGTATAATGCAATGGTAGCTATCACGGGGCTAAATACCTTTTAAACTGCAGAAGTAATCAAAACAAATATTTATAGTCAAAGTTAAAACATTTTTGTAAGAGCTGAAAAACTGATTATAGGGTAGAGGTGAAAAAAATATAGATACTTCATTAAGTATTAAGACTTTTTAATTTAAATTTCGCGCAAAAACCCATTCATCAAAATATTATTTTTTTAAGGTTGGTATGACTGTCGGTGACATCTGTGCCAAATGTAACATCAAAATAATCATTAGTGGTTAGTATACGCTTGTCTTTCTGAAGTACAAAAAGTGCATTCGGCGATTTTCACAATGAGTGAAATTATTCAACAAAGAATTTCCATTAAATTTTGTGTGCGGAATCAAATTTCTGGTGCCGAAACGTTCAGAATGTTGCAAAAGGCCTTCGGTGATAATTGTATGTCGCGAGCAAGTGTTTTTGATTGGTACAAATTGTTCAAAGATGGTCGAGAACGCGTTGACGACGAACCACGTCCAGGCCGGCCATCAACATCAACTGATGATCAACACGTCAATAAAATCAAGGAATTGGTGCTCGAGAATCGACGATTAACTGTCCTTAACAGAGACCTTACTGGCATCGTTGGAATATCGGAAGGATCAGTGAAAACCATTTTAAAACATCATTTGGGCCTAAAAAGAGTGAATGCACGATTGGTTCCAAAATCACTGCATTGGTTTTACGAGACCATTTTGCCAAAAATTCGACTGATATCGTTCCGCAACCACCCTATTCGCCTGACTTAGCACCGTGTGCCGTGTGACTTTTGGCTATTTTCTAAATTCAAAAAACCGCTTCGAGGACACCGTTTTGAGTCAATTGAAGACATTAAACATGAATCGCTAAGCGCATTGAAGGCTATTCCGGAAATTGACTTTAACAACTGTTTCGAGGATTGGAAAAAACGTTGGCACAAGCACAAGTGTATTGGGGCCGCGGGGGATTACTTTGAAGGGGACGAAATAGATTTGGAAGAATGAATAAAAAAATTTGAAATTATGAACAAGTCTTACTACTTTTTGCCCACATATATACTTTTCGATGCATCTCTGTTTAACTCTTCTCCTTTGTTCAAACTTTATTTTCTCGTTGTCGGATGTAGTATATTTTTTGCTTTATGTAAACATTTCCGTTTTTTTTTTTTGGTCTTTTTTTTATGGGATAGTGGAGTTTTATTTAAATAAAATCAAATTTTAGTATATTATTATGTTATTTGAAGGAAATTTGTTATATTTCCATTGCAATTTACTGGTAGTAGTATATCTGTGTAAAGTTTGTATGCCTTATGCAAACAACTTTCAACAGGTAAAACTTTAATTTCTTTTTACAATATTCGCTTAAGTTTATATAAAATTCAAATACGCGCATAAGTAAAGAAACTAAATAGTTTCACCTCTTCTCTTTATGAAATCAAATATTTTTTTTACGTTTTACACCACAATTTCAACGAAAATTTCGTTTTGTTGATATTGCTACTTGGAAATTCAGATGAATCACATTTGATTTGTTTGTTGTTGTTTTTGTTTTTAATCGATTTAATGATGGCTTTGTGTGTGTGTGTGTGTGTGTGTGTGTGTGTCACTTTAAATGTGCGTGCTACTTTGTTTGCTGTTTAATTTGGTGTCTGATTATTTCCGAAAATAATGAATGAAAAAGAATATTTTAAATGAAATTTATTTTTATATTTCCTACATAATTCTTCATGTTTGTTTTTGCAAGTACCTACATATATACATATTTATTCATTTGCATACGAAACCTGCAGTGAAAAAATGAGTTAGTTTCACAAATTACCTAGTATGGTATATTGCCGAGCTAAAAAATGAGCTAGTTAAAATACCAGCTTGAAACTGATGTAGGACTGAAGACTCTAGACTATTCTGCTTGTATTGACGAGCTTATGCAGCAATAAAGAATTTCGTTTTACCATCGGCTGTTTGTGGTAGCTTCCTTCAATAACACTTTTCAGTGAAAATATTAGGCGTGTTCTCTATGTCTAGCATATACCCTTGCACTTCTCGCATCTTTCGCGAGAAGACTGTTTGACATAACTGACTGTTTGCGTTTTTGTTGCAAAAATTGTATTTTCGTGTGAGATAAGAGACAAGAGATTTTCCTGTTATTGCTTTTGAGTTGCATACAAAATTTTACGACAAGATGTTCCTTGCCAGCAACGGGAACCCGTTTATCAAGTTTAAGAAGAGTTATGGAGTATGATTATTTAAAGGAATCTGGCGAAAAATTGTCGTCGTCCAGAAATCATGTAGTTCCATTCATAAATAAATTCGCTGGTGTCATGAAGGAGTGCAACCTTTCGAATGAAGCCGTATTTAATGCAGATGAAACCGCCCTCTATTGGAAAATGCGCCGGACAAGATTTATGTACATTCATTCAAATTGTGGTGCAATTCTATGAATATTTCGATATTGCGAAATGGCCTGACAATATATCATTCGGTTTTGAATGCCGACTGTATAGGTACATAGGTATTTATACTATTTAATTTTAAACTATATGACTATATGAAAACATACTACTTAGTTCAATAGCTAACGCAAAAGTTATCAATTATAGGACAATTACCTTTTCGTATTACATTAGTGTAGAATAAATGGTTGAAGTTCCCTTTTCTTTAAGGCAAATTTTCTTGAAAGCAAGTAAAGTTTTTTTTTAAGATAGACGAAATACGAGAGGGATTGGTACTGACTTGCTCGTACCGGCAAGTTTTCCTTTGTGCTGTTCGTTCTTTGATATGTCAGACAATGTAAAAGCAGAATTGATCAAGAAATCTGTCTGTGTGGAAAAGCAAGTGTAAAGACCAAAAGGAAATCGAAAACTTGCTTTCAAGAAAACTTGTCGTGTGGAAAAGATGACTACACGAGATGTGTTTTTTTTTAGCTACTTAATTAACTAGCTTTTGAGCTGGTCGGTTACGCTGCAGGGTAATGTTGAATGCATTTGTTAATTGTGCTGCAGTGAAATTGTTATTATGTTGTTGTTGTTTTTGTACCGTACATACTCGTTCATATGGATGTGTGCCAGCGTATCCATGTAGGTTTAAATTAGTTTCAATGCATTAGCATTTTATTTTAGTATATGAATGTTGAAGTTGTTGCCTCTCTGGGAACAAAGAAATCTCTGTGATGCATACCTACATACAATTGTATGAATATAAGCAAAATATCAATGTCTGGAGGAACATACAAGCAATAGAAGTATATATACAATATTTACAGCATGCTTACATGTTTTATTTTATCGTTAAACACGTAGACTTACTACAGCGCTGACGGTAGCTATAGCTTTAGTTATTCGCCGGTAAATACCCAGCGTTGTCCGGAGATTGCAAGTATAAAGCTATCCCTTCTAAGATTAATTAATAATACTTACTACAGGTTTTCCCGCGACGTTTTAGTGATTTAGTACATTGTGTGTGTGAAATTCAAATTTTTTCTTATATATTCCACATTTTCGCGTTATTTTTAATATTTTGTCCAGCCGCCATTGTTGTGAATAATTGCTTGGAATCTCCTGGTGAAACTTTGGCTCCTCTATTGTAAATCCTCTCTATATGCGCTTCAATGTTGAAATAAAATTTGTTTTCCTCGGCGTTTTTGTTTCATTAAAGATCACATAGTGGTCGCTGTGGCATACTACAACGCTGGTAGTGCGTTGGACTGCTACACAGAGTGTCCGGAGTTCGAATCTCGGAACAGGCAAAATCTAAAAGTATAAAAAATAATTTTTCTACACGGCACCACTTGCACGGCACCATTGGCAAATGGCAAACTTACAAGAGTAAAAATTGCCTATGTAAAGCTTTTCACTTCGCCGTTCGGATTCGGCATTAAACTGTATGTCCCTTCCATTCATGTACAAATATAACACGCACAACATGAGTGGATGCGAATAGCTCGGCCTAGGCCCTCCATGGGCTGTTGTGCCATTAAAAGTAAGTAAGCAAAGATCACATATTTTCTATAGCGTTCGAATCAGTACTGGACTCTGGAAAGGGCAATCAAGCATTGGCAACCCATTATCTTGCTTCCATGTCTTACAAAGACAACTGTGATGCTTTATTCTCTTGCATCATTTTTTTCGGATCCATACAACAAAAAAGCAGAATTCATCAAACCACATTTGTATAGTTTCACCATGAATTCATTTATCATTAAGATTTTGTGTTAAGGCTATAATACAATATTTCCGAAACCCCTCTCTGAAAAGAACCCATGGACTTTTAAATGGTGCTTAACTGTTGACTGAAGCGATCTGTTATCATTTTTAGTCCAATCTCTCTTAAAGCTATTAAACAATGGAAATGAAGACTCATCAGTAAAGATGACGTTGCGCCAAATTTTCATGAGCCCATGTCAAACGTTTTGTAATGTGCGTTTAACTCAATAATAGTTTTGGGTTGGTGCTTTCGTTAGAGATGCCTGATTCCAAAAGTCGTTGCCTGATTGTAATTGTTGACATTTCGATATCATTTTTGTATGGTTCTTGTTGGGCTTATCTAAATGAAAGCGTCAGTTTATTTTTATAGAAGCTACACATTGCCTTAACAGCTCTAGTCAAAATGACTTTCTTTCTGACCCTGCTCCCTGGCCTCACCGTCGTCAACATTTCTGAATTGCTCGTATCGCTTTATCCAAAATTTTACTGTAGATTTGATGAATTTCGGTGTACCTTTAACTCTAACTCTAATTTTTGGACATTTAGACAATTTCACATCTCTTCTTAAATTTGGCACTCATTGCTAATTGATGTTATGAAACCAAAAACTCATACTTGATTGGAGAAATTATAACAAGAATTAATGGAGAATATTCTAAATATAAGACTTATATGGTATGCTTAGTACACTGAATAAAAAATATTCGAGTCTATTACTTTCTCTCACAAACTGTATTTCATTCTATGAGGTGTGATTTCAAGTGAGGAATTCCAAAATTCATAGTACCAGTATCAAGCTAGATTTTTTCAATTGCTTAATTTTACAATTTATATTTCTGACGTTATCTATTTAAAGTTTTTAGAATTTTTTATTGTAAAGACAATTATCATTTTTTCGAATGGAAGCCGAAGTGTCGAGTTGCCTGTTGTGAAAAAAAATTGAATTGGGATCTTGCATTTATTGCTTCAAAACACTTTCCGCAATCGAAAACCAAACAGTTTTCTGGTTCAGCGTTGATGCTATTCACTAAAGATTCATCTCTCTCTCACTGCATTAAGGCCGCCCGAACGGTGTAAATGGTTTTGTGTTGTACATAGTATCCGCTATAAAATGTTCAGAAACAATGTTCAGGCGAAGGAATTTACAAATCTTCATTTGGGATGATCGGACTGAGCTCGATATTTTTGTCGAATCCAGTGTTGCTGTTGTTGTCTAATTGTGAAAATGAAGTAAAAATAGAATAAGAATTGGAAAATAGTAAAATCGTAACTGACTGCGTTTTACTATAAAATTTAAAGTGATATTTGGGAATATTATACTTGTATATTGCCATCTTCACCGGGCATGCGAACAAAATGGCTTCTGATGTTTGTTCGTAGCTTATGTTCGGCCGGTGTAAATGGTTGCGCGAGAGAATTTCTACGCGAAAGATTCTTAATGCGTGTTTAAATACTTATATAACAAGCACACATGAGTGGATGCGAAAAGATCGACCTAGGCTGTTGTGCCATTAAAAGAAAGTAAAAGAAATATGATTGTTAGTACCAGCTGGCTACCATTTTTGTCAGTATTAGGACTATTTCTTGTTACGAAAAACATTAAATTTCCGACAAGCTATTTTATGACTGCATAGGCTATTTGATACCAAAAGAGGTTTCCTACAAGGTGACTTCCTATCGTGCGACTTCTTTACTATTTACAACAAGAGTGCCATGCTGCTAGCATACGCAGATGGTATTGACATCATTGGCACCATCGCGACCAGTCAGTGCAAGCATTCTCCAATCTTGAAAGGAAGTCTCGTCGAGTGAGTCTAGTGGTGAACGAGGACAAAACGAAATACCTTGTGTCAACAAACAAAGATTCACGGCGTCTTAGACAAAATGTTAATGTTGACAATGATACTTTCCAAGTCGTCAAGGATTTCTTTTACCTAGGATCCAGCATAAAAACCACCAATAATGTCAGCCTTGAGATCAAGCGGAAATTAACTCCTGCCAACAGGTGTTATAAGTCCCTCATCCTTTCCGCCCTAATGTATGGCGCAGAGACGTGGACATTGACCATCAATGATGAGAGGCTGTTAGGAGCGTTCGAGAGGAAGATGCACCGTAAGGTCTACGGTCCATTATGCTTGGACGACGTGTATCGAATAAGTTGGAACGATGAGATGTATGAGCTGTATGCCGACACTGACATAGTCAATGTCGGCATACATCAAGCGTATGGGTCATGTTGAGCGAATGGAAGAAAGCGCTCCAGCTGGAAGGGTCTTTTATTCGAGCCACGGTGCAGAAGCATGCAGAAGAGGACGTCCTAATCTACGTTGGAGAGACCAGGTTCAGGGCGACCAGACTGCCCCTTGGCCTTATCAACTGGCACCTGCGCGCGCATATCGTCCAAGACTGATCATCGGTTGTAGTGCCCGTTAAGTAAGTAAGTATTAGCTGTTGGTCTCCAAACTTATTTGCGGCCCTGCCGTTCTTTATTTTTAACATGGATTTTGAGTTCAGACTTTCCTGATTTACCCTGGAAGACTACTACATACATATGTTTAAGTACTTTTAAAACGTTGGGTCTTCGCAAAAGTCAGGTGCCGTCTATTACCCTCCGTTTTTTGTTTTTTTGTTACATTCAACACTCGGGGTGTACCCCTATGAATGCAGAGTATTGTGTTGAATGGAAGGAAGATTGATTGGTGGGAGAAAGAAGGAGGGAGAATCAGAGAGGGAATGCAATCACACAGGACACCGATAAAGGGATAGATAGCCATTGTGGCAAGTGTTATGCCGTTACAATATCTTAATGCAATCGTCTTAGTAAATCAACTCAACTCGAAAAGTATCGTTTTTATAACATTCTGTGTTATGTAGACTTTATACCTCGGACCTACCCACCGCCACGTTCATACCACACCACATAAAAGTGACAGTGAAAAAGAAACGGAAACAATTCAATTACATATTAATATTGTAGATTGCGTGTGATAATTACATCTGTTATGTAAGTAGGAATATATACTGCCGGCTTTATGTATGTACATACATATGTATGCATATATGGTACATATGTAGTTAGGTGCAGACTATCAAAAGTACGTGCATGACAGAATTTGACATTTTTTTGTTATACATATTTACTTGCTTAAATTATGACCGATAACCGTCTGGAGTAGTGTAGGGACTAGAGCAGAAGAGAGTAAACTCTATTACTTGTATTTTTATACTTTTGTTTTGTTTTTTTTTGTAGCTTGTGAAAAATTCAACATTATTACCAATTTTTTTTCTGTACCTTTTGCTATTGTTATTAATATTTAACACAACATCATCATTTGTTTTTGCTTGTGTATGTATGTGACACAAACACAATACAACAATAGCGCACCATTGGCGCTTTTACGGGTAATTTCATTGAAAATTACATGTGACTCTACAGCAAGTAGCAACTAACTATGACGAGTATGTATGTATGTATGTATGTGCACACTCATACATACACTCAAACATTTTCCACAAATGCGAATTGGAATTCACATTTACTTCACATAAACATACTCTCGTTCTGATAAATACAATAATTATAATGCTGATAATTGGATAGTGACGCTGTTACTTAAATTTATATAAGTTTTTCTACTTTATTTAAGTACACATACATTTTCAGCAATAATTTTAAATATTGAAATGTACATATGTATGTACATATTTAAATATGTAGGTACTTACCTACAACTACAACTTTGAGTTACAAAATACATTTTTCTCTCTTTTCCTGGTCAATTAACAAAGCAATATAACGATATAAATATAACGATAAGTAAATATTGATAATTTGTATGCATTTCGTTTATAACTAGTTTACGAGGGTAGATCAATAAGTACCCGTGTTAGGAATGACAAGGCAAGTTTTTCACAAATTTTTGTTTTTTTTTCAACGTAATCTTCTCTTAGTGCAATTCGCTTTTCCCAACGTTTCTGCCATTTCTTTAACCTCTCCAAAAAATACGATTTGTCAAACTCTTCAAAATACGATTCTGTCTCGACAATAACCACCTCGTTTGACCTGAATTGTTTTCCCCGAGCCATGTTTTCATGCTGGAGAACAGAAAGAAGTCGCAGGGTGCCAAGTTGGTGGGTGCGGCAGCAATTAGTAGTTCAATCCATGCAATTTGGCCGCGACAATTCCTTATCCGCTTGTTGTCCATCGTAAGCAATCGCGGCACCCATCGGGTCTACACCTTTCTCATGCTTAATCTATCAAGTAAAATATTAATTACCGTTCCGTACGACACTCCTACGGCCTCTGCTACTTCGCGCACTGTCGTTTGGCGCTCAGCGAGTATCGTGTCGTGGACCTTTTCAACGTTTTGCACGGTAACCACATCTGCTGGGCGGCCTGGGCACTCCTCATCAAAAACAGATGTACGACCACGTTTAAATTCGTTGAACCAATATCTTACGATTGTCATAGGTGCTGAAGGGTTCCCATAGACAGCATCCAACTTCGCTTTTATTTATTCGCATGTTTTTCCATCCAAAAATAGAAAGCGAATTGCGGATCGATGTTGTTCTTTTTCCATTTTATCGCGAAACACGTGTGATACTAATGGCGCGACGGTAATGCCAAGTACACGACGGAAATGTCAACTTCCCTCAGCAACGTCACCTGTCTTCACACACGGGTACTTATTGATCTACCCTCGTATGATTCAAGAATATGTATTATTGATAACAAACAAAATATTAAGTACATATTGTGATAGTAAGTAGGTACGGATTGTTGAAATTGCTGATAAAGACAAACCACATAAAATTAATTTTAGGCTATTGTTGTAAACCTCTAATTATTCAGCACATGACAGTGAGGCTCTTCGAAGTTCTAATGAAATGGCTAATATTGGAAAATTAAATAGGACACAGTAAAATATCTACGAAGTTAAAAGAAAGAGATGAATCAGACTATAATAAAAAAGGGTAATGAGCTTTCTTCTGTTTTCCACCTCTTTGTTCCACAAATTATTTGCTTATGATTCTAGAGCAGTTGTTTGCTCTTTCCTTACATGTTACAAATTAAATGTTTTGTTGGTAACTCTTGAAGTATTGAATATCTTCCAATATGCCCGAGTATGGCTTATCCATATCTTCTTCACAACGTTCCAGACATAGTTATAGTAATGTATTTGATCAGAATTTTCTTAAATTCTATAAAATTATTTCTTACTTCTGCGAGGTGTTTGAGGTGAATTAACTAAGCTTTATTCCCATATGTGAAGGTAGTTTTTTCACGAGTTGCTTTTACTATCCTGACTTTAGTTTCTTTTTCTTTGGATATGTTCTTGCTATGTATTAATTGAAATATGTCAGTTAATTTATATAGCTAAAATATTCTTTATGTTAATCTCAAGGGCAACGTATTAGGAAAAAAAATCAAACCTATGAAATCATCGCAAATCTACCGGTGCATAAAACTGTTTGAGGAGACTGGAGCTATCAAAGACCGTCACCGTCGCCGGTCGCATGCCGCAAGTCATCAAAGCCGTCAAATCAAGAATTCAACGTAATCCTATCCGAAAACAGAAAATCATGGCCAAACGGTAGAAAAATCCAAACGTCTTTTGGTGAAAGGGGTAAAAACTTCCGCCAAAGTTTACCAAAAAACCGTTTTGGAAGCTGTTGTGAAGCCACTTAACCATTCCCTGTTCCCAAACCAGCCGATTACTTTCACAGAAAAATCTTGTTTACGGATGAAAAACTGTTTACCGTGCAGGAAAAATTTAACAAGCAAAATGATAGGGTGTATGCACGGTCATACAAGGAAGCATCTGAGCTGATCCCACAGGTCGAAAAGGGTCATCACCCAGCTTCAGTCATGGTTTGGTGGGGTTTCTCTTACGATGAGGTCACTGACTTGCATTTCTGCGAACAAGGGGTAAAAACTTCGGCCAAAGTTTACCAAGAAACCGTTTTGGAAGCTGATGTGAAGCCACTTAACCATTCCCTGTTCTCAAACCAGCCGTGGACTTTCCAGCAGGAGATTCTGCGCCAGTCCGTAAGGCTAAGACGACCCAAACCTGGCTTCAAAACAATTTACCAGAAGAATGGCAGTCTGGCAGCTCTGATCTGAACCCACTGGATTACAAATTATGGACAGTTTTAGAGGACAAGGTTTGCCACAAAAGATACCGCAACAGTGATTCTCTGAAGACTGCTTTGATTTGTGCTGTCAGCACTTTTCCAATGCACGAGGTGCGGTGCGTGCAGCTATTGATGATTGCCCAGTGCGATTTAAGGCGTGCGTGAAGGCCAAAGGCGGGCATTCCGAATAAATAATTGCTTTTTGTATACAATATATATCAATAAATATATATTAAAAAATTGGTCTAAAAAAATTTTAAAATTTTTAATTTTATAATATCAAATGTGTGTAACAGTATTTATGTCGCTACTAAGTACAGTCTGTTCAACAAACTGTTACTCAGTTAACTTAAAAAAAAAAAATCGGAATGTGCTATTTTACATAAATATATATTGTTGCGGTTGTCGACGCATACATTTTAATTTAGTTCTGTTTGTACTTTCCACTGTAACACGTTTCAACAAAATGAGTGTGCAGTTCAAGAAACATTTCGAAGCGAGCTTTTTAACAAAGCATCCCAAACGGCCTAAATGGTCACTTAAAAAAAACTGCAAAATATCTTAAAACTATTTGCACACTTTTTAAGAGGTGGTTTGAACGTTATCGACGAACCAGGAAGAGGCCGAAAGCCTACCACCTCCAAGCGGAAAAATAAAGTCATCGTTGGACTTTTTGATAAAAATCCAATGATCAGCTTAAGGGAAACAAAAAAAAATGTTATCGGAGAAGGGGTGGGATATATCCTTAAACACGATTCGCGACAGACTTCAGCAATCAGGCATAAAACGTAGCAGTACTCTGTCAAAACTATTGCTTTCAAAAAAGCATGTTGAAAAGCGTCTTCAGTGGGCTTACACAAACATCGATCGAGATTGGACCAAAGTAATATTTACAGATGAATCCACTTTTGTGTTGTTAAATCCAATTAAACATGTTTGGTTGAAAAATCGCGAAAAATTTATTCAACGAAGTGTAAAACATCCGCAGAAGGTTCATGTCTATGGATGCGTCTCTGCCCAAAGATTGGCTTTCTTAAGTGCTTCACGGAAAATTTAAATGCCGTTAGAATGCTGAAGCTGTATAAGTATTGTCTATTAAAGTCAGCTGAATTATTATATGGGAGAAATAACATCGATTGGATATTTCAAGAAGATAACGACCCGAAACACAGAAGTAAACTATGCACTAAGTGGAAAGAGGATCACAATATTACAACTTTGGATTGGGCCTCTCAGTTACCAGATGCAAATCCCATAGAGAATGTGTGGGCCTTAATGAAAGCTAAGATATCCATTAAAGAAAATAAAATCATCAAAACATTTTATTCGATTGCTCAAAAGTACGTTGGAGGTCTCTTTCCGTGGAAGATGCTGAAATTCAAGCGGCCAGTTGTAGCCAAAGATGCCAAGCAATTATAGACAATACCGAAAATTATAGACAATACAGAAAACCATAATAATATGTATTTCTCAAAAATAAAATACTTTTTCAAACAAATGTAACATACAGTCTGTTTGGAGAAAAACGTTTTTTGTTGAACAGACTGTATATCGTTATTTTATGTATTTATTGGATTCATAAATATGTAATTAACTATCTTCTGTTTTGATAATTTCTCTTTGTATACACATGCAATATAACAATTTTATAAAATTTTCTTTTACGAAAAAGCAAACAATTAAAAAAAAAAAATTATATGGGTGTTGTTGGTTTTTATATGCTGCTTATGGTATTAACCTATGTACTTTAATCAATTGTCAATATCTTCTATTCTTTGATAACAACAAACTGATAAGATGTGAATAATTGAATTTGAAGTCATAACTACTTTACCTAAATGTAGTCTCGCAAACAGTACATAGTCATAGTACATATGTATATATCTATCTATAACAATAGATGATAACATGCATACATGTCTTAGCTACCATATTGTACATACATAAGTATGAAGTCGTATGTAGTTGACTAAATGCAAGTAGTAAAGTAAAAATAAAATTGTTTTAAATGAAGGTTAAAATGTTAGAATTATTAATAAATAACAACTGAATAAAATAATGGGAAAAGAAAATCGAATGTACTCGTAGTGTAAAACAGAAATATTAAATAAAGTTAAGTTTATTTTTTTGTTGTTGTTGTTGTAACATTCAAAACATTATGTAGATTGTGTGTGATAAGTTCGGGGTTAGCATAAATGTTAAATGTAACCTTAAATGTTAAATATCCGTAGAAAATTATGGATCTAACGACGTTAATTTTGTCAGGAAAATTTGGGTACCTAAATTCTACACCCTCCCCTCTTCTATCCCCTGCAAAATATTATGTTGATATGGTCGCTGTGGCGTAGTGGTAGTGCGTTGGACTGCTACGCAGAGTGTCTGGGGTTCGAATCTCGGAACAGGCAAAATCAAAAAGTAGAAAAAATAATTTTTCTACACGGCACCACCTCTTGTCAGGCAATGGCAAACCTACAAGAGTAAAAATTGCTATGAAAAGCTTTTCACTTCGCCCTTCGGATTCGGCTTTAAACTGTAGGTTCCTTCCATTCATGTACAAATATAACACGCACAACATGAGTGGATGCGAAAAGCTCGACCTATGCCGTCCATGGGCTGCTGTGCCATCAAAAGTAAAGTAAAGTAATGAGCAACACTGGCTTTGCAGTAGAAAAAAAGTCGTGTTCAACAAGTTCCCTTATTGTATCCGTCTGTACGTACAAATAGTGAATAAAAAGTTTTTCAGAAGTGCTCTTCTTGCACTAGGTACCCACTTATAACAAAAGTATAATTGATTAATCGGAAACTTTAATATGTTTTGACTAATTTAATTTATTGTATTATAATTACAGTAACTACGCGAATTTTGTCATTATTTGTTCCCGAAAATAGCGACGTATTCGAAACAAAGAAAATCGAAAAAAAAACCTTTTACATCCCTAAATTTAAAAGTTCCATAAAGTAAATTGAAATGTGGAAGATATTTCTTGGTGACTTAAATCAAGAAAGTCAGCGACGTAAATAAGGATGTGAAATATTAACATTTACGGCGTAAATCAAGAAATTACTATAGTTTCCGAATTAGGTTGAACCGTTGAATTGATTTTGAGTCACGAAATCTACATAATTTTAATTTCTATTCTTCGTTTTTGTTTTCTGTTACCCTACACACACATAACAACTATCTAAAACAGTGTTGGCCAAACCTGCAAATGCTGCAAGCCAACTAATATGATTTGTGTTGACAAAATTGCTCTCAAACTTTGTTCGAATTCCATTGTTCGTTAATAGTTCTGTAGTAAGCTACTTACACGAAGAATTTTATAGTGTCTGTGTGACAGCATTGCGTCGGCAGAGAATGCGAGCCTATTTCCATGTGAATAGAAAAATCAAAATTGCCCGACACTGATCTAAATCTTTTGTGGTATTTTTTGTTGGTTTGTTTTTATATCGAGTGAGACTTTCTTTCAGTTCTTTCGTTTTTAATATTGTTTTTCTATTTTCTCTCTTCTCGTTTTTCAACACTCTTCTTATGTTATGATATTTTATTTGATGACTTTTTATCTTGTTTGCCACAGTTCGTATGCATAAGTTATTAGTTAGGTTTGGCTAATAGCGGAGGTAACGGCATATATACAAGTAGATCTTACGCCGCTCCTTATCGACAACTACTTATATACCACACTTACTTTACTTTTACTTTTAATGGCACAACAGCCCATGGAGGGCCTAGGCCGAGCTTTTCACATCCACTCATGTTGTGCGTCTTATATTTGTACATGAATGGAAGGGACCTACAGTTTAATGCCGAATCCGAACGCCGAAGTGAAAAGCTTTTCATAACAATTTTTACTCTTGTAAGTTTGCCATTGCCTGCCAAGAGGTCGTGCCGTGTAGAAAAATTATTTTTTCTACTTTTTGATTTTGCCTGTGCCGAGATTCGAACCCCGGACACTCTGCGCAGCAGTCCAACGAACTACCATTACGCCACAGCGACCACAATGTACCACACGTTATGTTAAATTTTCCTAAATACATATATTGTTTAAGAGGCGAAAAATCAAAAAATCTCTCTATGAGCAACTACCAGATTCATTGGTATCACCTCTGTGTTCCCGAGTTCGATTCACGGCAAGATTATGGCTTTTTACATATCTACCTCTTACTCTCCAGTCAACACTTTTTTTATTATGAAATTAGCCTCTGTAAAATACCTAAAGGTTTTTAAATGTGGTCGCTGCGGCGTAGTGGTGGTAATGCGTTGGACTGCTACGCAGAGTGTCCGGGGTTCGAATCTCGGCACAGGCAAAATCCAAAAAAAAAAAATTATTTTTCTACACGGCACCACTTCTTGGCACTTGGCAGGCAATGGCAAACCTACAGGAGTAAAAATTGCCTATGAAAAGCTTTTCACTTCGCCGTTCGGATTCGGCATTAAACTGTAGGTCCCTTCCATTCATGTACAAATATAACATGCACAACATGAGTGGATGCGAAAAGCTCGGCCTAGGCCCTCCATGGGCTGTGGTGCCATTAAAAGTAAGTAAGTAAATAATGGTTTTTAAATTATTATTATTCTGTAAAAAAATTATTAATTGAAAAGCATAAACTAATTAGAATTAAAATGTTTCGCTTATCAAGGTTCTGAATAAGAAGGAACAACCCTGATCAAAATATTTAATAGAAACTAATAAACCTTCTTCGTAATCGTTTGGTAATTTGATAAATATTGATGTAGTTGATAAGTATCCATTGTATGGATATGCCTCTATGATTTGTTATTACTGCTCCAACTTCCTCGCATTTGGGTATGTTTGTTTGTTTTCATGATAAAATCACGAAAGACTTATGTATATCAATTTGATTTTTGTTCGTACCCAGATATTTCACTAATTTTTCTGAGAATATGTTGAGAACATTGGAAACCACAGGCAAAATTTTGATTAAAAAAATAGGAAAAATGGGATAAAAAAAAAGAATAGGATAAAGAAAAAGTTTCTCTATTACAAATGATTAATACCAAACTTTTTTTTACATAGTTAATTGATATACTGTAACTGATTCAATGATAATTGTTTATTTTCAGATTATCAAAAGCTTTATTCTCGTGTATCAATCAACCACCACCGTCATTTGAAATAAACCGTCGTCACTCCAGAAAAAATCTCGCCGCATCCACAATAAATATATGTATTTTCTATACCTAGTTTGTAGCTTATATGTAGGTATATAAAATGAATATTGTAAGGCACACTCAAACAACGACAAATTACAATTATTATGTCATTTATTGATTTAAGTAAATGATTCGTGACAAAAATTATAAAAATTTAAATTAATTTGTTTTCTGTTTGCCCCCAAATTTATATAATTTTTACATAGTTTATTGTAAGTTCTAAAGTTCAACTTATATATAAAAAAAAAAAACAGCAACAAACAAAACGCCAATATTTCTATTGTAATGAGGTGTAGTTCTAATCTAATTTTAATTGATATCAATGTGATTTAAGCGATTTTATCAAAGCTATGCAATGTCTTATCTTATAGTATAAACTAACAATATATTATATAATAGATATGTATAAGTTTACAAGTTTTTGTTGTTGTTGCAAATTAGCCAAATTAAAATGAACGCAAGTAAACCTTATTTTTTTTTTGGAAAACAATCAACTTGAAAAGAAAGAGATAAAGAAATTCGTTGCTATAAATTAAAGTGCCATTAGGACTAAAATTTTATATTTTTTCGTTTTTGATTTGTGTAATATTTTTGCAGGATTTTTAGTGTTCAATTAAAATAAATAACAGATAACTGTAATGCCAATAGGCCAACTTGCCACGCACACATACACCCACACACGTGCAACAGCATTTTTATTTGTGTTTGTTTTTCGAGGATGCGGTAGGGCAAATGTCATAATATTATTGCCAAGATTGGACTTCCATAAGAATTGTAGATGAAATAAAACAAAAGCGAAAAACAATTAACACTATTAAAAAAAAATAAATAAATCATAATAATAGTTGTGAAAATGAGAAGTATTTTGACTGGCACACATACATACACTAATATTTAAACTGATTTTTGTAGTTGAAATATTTATATGCAATTTTTAAGCATTCTAGACTGTAATTTACTTAGATTCTTAGAGAAAAAAGAAAAAACATGAATTGAATTGAAAACTAACGTAACAACTAAAAATAATTGTAAATTAAATTTATAACATTTTGCAATTTAGATACATACTTAGATATAAGCAAAAAGACAAGTAAATGTCTGTAAAGGAAGAATAAATAATGCACAAACTATGTATTTCTTGCTTATTGAATGATCTACTTTCTCACTCGTACTCCTTTACGGATTGATCCACAAACGAATAGAATAAAAGTTCGCATGGGTTTCCTTTTGTCCACCTACCATCTGCATTTGGATTGACCAACATTCTGTTTATATAGTTAAATTTAAATTGTTTTTTATTTGTTTTTTTTAAATTGGAAAACGCAAATTCTTAAGTGCCCTCTATGAATATAAATTCTTAGTTTTATTTCTTAATAATTTTATTAATGTTTGTAATTAATAAATAAAAAAATGAGAAATAAATGAAACAATTTCGTATTAGCAACAACGATAAAGAAAAATAAATTACAGTATTGAAAAAGAAACATACCGTTAAAATAACAAACTACTATAAAACTAATCGTGCATTTAAAGGCAAAAGTAATTGTGTTTTTTGTTTTATTAACATGCATAAGAAACATACAAATTTTTTTGATAAATCAACTTTTGATACTTTTATCCAAACAGCATTGAATTAAATATACATTCTTACAAACTTACATAATTGCATACATACATACATATTACTATTTATATTATAGAATAAGAAAAGCACAATGTAACATTGAAAAATTACCATAGTAAGTTCGTTTTTTAACAATAACAATAAAATAAACAACAAAATATAACTAAATAAATATACATAATGCCACAACATTGTAGCGTTAAACATATTATATAAATATATATATAATTTTAATTTTTTTTGCGGTAGATATTATATAATTGTGTATAAATTAAAAAGGGAAAATAATTGAAAATTCAATTTTAACAGTAAAGAAAACACAAATAGTAGCAAAATATTCGACAATTTTACAACAATAAAAAAACAAAAATATACTTTATATTTTACTTTTTTATATACATACATACATAATATATACCTACACATTTCAATTACATACGAACATACAATATAATTTAATTTTATGTATAATTATTTTTAAGTCATCTAAATTTGTAAGCTTTGTATATTTTGTTTCTCTTGATTTCTGTTTTAGTTTATTTACTCGTAGTTTCTTCAAAGAGAAAACACAATTATTTTATTTTCGTTTTCTATCTATCCACAAAAATTTATAAATTTTCATTGTATTCTTTGTTTGTTAAATATATCGTTATTTTAATATTGTATAAAAAAAAAATCATGTTTCATTTATGCATATCGTTAGGCGCGTTCTATTCGCAAATCTTTGTTCGCTAAAGCTTGCTTGATTTTAAATTTGTATGAAAATTCAAGGCTACATATTTAACAACATTTTAAAATAGACTCTTGCAACATTGAAATATTGAAAGCATCGATTCTATATATAATTCGTATTTCACCTGGAAATTTTAATATCTTAAATTTTTGACTACTCAATTATGAGGTTTAAGATTAAATTACTCGATGTCGAATCGAACGCGACTATTATTTGTTTATTTTTTCTGTTTTAAGCGTAAACTATTCACCCTTATCGTGAATACGGTATTCGCCCGGAATGTTTCACTTTTCCCTTATTGTGAATTCCGAAATGTTCGAAATTTTTCCCCTTATTGGCAACACTTTTTTCACACGTAAAATTTTGAATTTTTCACCTTTATTTTTCACTTCACTTTTGGAAGCGAAAACACCGGAAAAATGTAAGTTTTGCATTGTTAAAACAAAGAAAAGTGAGATAAATAATTTTTGTGTGTTTTTCAGGATTAAAACAATAAATAAGGTTCAAAGCGAGGTTATACTGAATATAATGCTGGAGAAACCTGATATCGCTAGAATTTTTGTCAGGGAAAATCGTGAAAATGTGTCGCAATTTTGGAAGGAATTAACATTGGAGTTGAATAGGTCAGGCCCACCAGTGAAAGCCGTATCTGAATGGAAAAAGGTATGAATTTAATTAATTATATAAGCCTTTAGCTAATAGAATCCTTTTTGATTAGGTTTGGTCAGATCAAAAGCGCTACGTACGGAAGAAGGCTTCATTGAATAAAATTTATGAAAGAGGAACAGGAGGTGGACCTAACAAGACCCAAAAACTTTCACCTGCAGAAGAGTCCATTTTTCAGCTCATTGCAATGAAGGAGGCTGTAGAAGGTGTTGGAAATTCAAAGGCTTTTGGATTACCTCCGGCTGAGCAGGAAAAAGGGTTAAGCACAGAAGCAGAAACATTTCTCGAAAATGAAATGTTGGGGGAATGTGGGGAAAGCAGCATAGATCAGCCATTAGTTGAAGCCATGAGTTCATCGTCTGATCCTCTTATCCCAAGTCAAGTTGGTGTTAATCAAGAAAGATTAAACTCCAAAGGAAAATCCTGTAATATGACAACTCTGACAACTCTTAAAAGAGCTGGAAATACAGCAAGATTTGTGCGCCAAAGTGGGTGAAGCGATATTGGAAATGAAAAGGAATAACTTGGAAATGGAGAAAGGAGGAAGTAGAATTTAAAATTGAGAAGAATCGTCGAATGCTGGAAATAGAGAATATTAAATTGGACATTCTTCGGAATAAACAAGTATAAGAAATTTGCGATCTCAAATCACTTTTACCAAACTTAGTTTAATTCTCGTTTCAAGTACTAAATTCAATATTTTTATTTATTTCTTTTGTTTTTAAAACGTATGTATATCTTAGGTTAGTTCTTATCTTATGTCTGAACGTGTTCAAAATAAACTGAATAAACTATGTCTGAACACGTAAAAACGGTTGTTCATGTTCGCAGTAGTGTGTTCGAAATGCTCTATGCGATTCACAGTAAAATTTTGTTCGGGCGGAATTGCCAATAAGGGGAAAAGTTGCGGGCGAACAGAAAAATTCACGTGGAATATTTTTTCGCCCGGAACTCCCAATAAGGGTGATTGTTGTATGGAACTATAACTGCTAAAGTGAAATAATTATTTATTCTGATTACGCAAAACTCGGGCAAATTAATTCTCATGCAACGATATCTTCCATCTTTTCTCGATCTGAAAAAAACCTAGCAAAATTGATTATGAGAAAACCAACTTGAAGTAAATTTGCGATTGCTAATCCATCGTAATCCAGATAAAGATTAACTCCAGGTCTTGCGGCTTTTTGGCTCAACATACAGAGAACAAAAAGCACACATATGTGGCTCTCCTTTTATTAAAGAGTAACTCATCCAGGCAGATATCAGCTTCTGAGATATATTCCATATTCTTACACTTAACTTTCATAAAACTTTAAATCCAGAAAAACCACTAATGCAATCAAAATAAAAAACTTATTTTCACCAATTATTTTTGTAGTATTTTAATTTACACATTTCGTTTCATTATGGATGGTGCATTTTAAGAGATGATAATTGAAAATTGTTAGGCTTAGAGAAAGGGGGAGAGAGAGAGAGAGAGAACAACTCACGATATCTTTTCTGTTGTTATTGGGTTCCAATAAATTTTGTACTCTACTCTAAAACAGTGGTAGCCATTCGATAGCACGCGCGCCGAGAGCATTTTAGACTTCACATGTACCAGGCTCTTTTTCATAGAATAAAGAGTTCAGCCGATCGGCTGTGCAGGTCTAGGATGGCTACCATTGCTCTACTACTTTCACAATTCTTTCAATAGTATATACAAAATTTCAGCTACGCCCACAAGTCCTCACGATATTTGCCATTTAAACGAAATTCTTTGATCATTTCCATAACTTTCGTTTCCTGTAAATTTAACTGCTGCATTAAACACTCTCTAATGGCTATTTCGAGTGATTTTGAGATTTGAGCACCATCAGCGCAAATATAAACAATGCTATGTGGTTTCATTAAGAATTCAACGAATTCGCATGCATTCGATTCCAATTGTTGTTGCACATAGTGAAAAGAGGCATCCATTACGCGTGACAAGCTTTCTGAGTATCTATTGAGAACACCTTCTGCTTGCAACTCTAACAAACGATCTCTATGCAAGATACTAGTTTCATTTGCTGCGCCTGCGAATAGCCATGTTTGATGCTGTGTTTTGGTCAATTGTTTTTTATGTTCAAGAAAACCGAAGAAAGGAGCTAAGCCGGTGCCAATGCCAATTAGTATTTGGTCCTGAGCGGTGTAACAGAAATTATTCCTTTCACGTAAATACATGAACACTTTTGGTGTTGATTCTTGTTTACAATTTTGCTGCATTACTGCCGTTCCTAATTTATTCAACATGTTAGTAGTGACGCCGGGCCTCTGATGTAATATTGAGAAGATTATTTTTATTTCATTTGCTTGTGTAAGGGGACTATTAGCTATGGAATAAGGTCGTGGCAGCAGGCGAGGTAAATGTTCGACAAATAACTCAAGCGTTGGATGGCAAGTTTTACAAATTTCCAAAAGATCCAAGAGCGAAAAGGCCTTGTCCAAGATGAGAGTTCTATAATGACTGCTAGCTTCTTTCGAAGACAAACATTTTAGAAACTCGCGCTCCTCATTTGCATGGCAATGTTCTGCTAGTGAGCGCAGAAATTGCTTCTTCAGTACTGCATGCAAATTTAAACAGTCCCGGAGTATTTCAAGTGGTGTGGTTATTTCTGGAATATATGGTGGTATCTTTGCAGTCTTTTTTGTGCAGTTAGAATGTATTCGGAGCCGACAGCTTTCATTAGCTTTATCTTGCAATTGCAATGCCAGCAATAATTGTCGCACTTCCGCATCTGAATTGCGTGGCAGAATGCCAATAGTGTCACCTGGCTGGTAATCAAAAGGTGGAATATCCTGAAGATTTGGAAATATGTAAGTACTTTTATGTTCAGTTATTGAATAATTTCGCATTTACTTGTGTATTCAGTACAAGTTCCATAATACGTTTTGCATTTGTTTCTACATTTTCTGTTACCAAAATATTTGCTTCTTTTATAGGAACTGCAGTCATGGCACTGCGTGCAAATGGAAATGTTAAACTTGTACATTTTATTTGACTGTGAGTGTCATCATCTGTGGGTAACTTTCAATAAAGAATTTAAAGATAATTGTTTATGGAATAATTACTTCAGCTGAAATGGTTTTAAGTTTCAGAAAAGGTTACAACTTACCCCTTTTCGTATTTCATCGCCATAGACTATTTCCAAAGAAGACTCTGCCAGTTTAGCAGGAGTATATTGCTCCAGAGTATACTGTTTAATGTCAATGTCGAGTAACATTCCAAACTTTAGTTAGGATCAAGACTCTGATTATTTGAAGTAAGGAACTACTTTACAGACCACGGAGATATTAATAAGGTGAGACGACTATTACAAACAGTGCTGCCGTTTCACTATAATCGTAGTGTTTTCTAACGTTTTTAGAGCTGACACTACTCCACAAAATTTTTCTCACAAACGGTGCTAATCTGCTTTTTGGCAGAAATACTACTTATTTCGATTTGGAGTACGAAAATGTGAATTCTTTGAATACAATGCCATTTTTTTCTATTACCTTTTATTAAGATGGCTTCCACGTGTGCCTAAATGGCATAACTATTTTCAGCGTTGCCTTTCCAGTACAATGCAACTTGAATAAATTCCAGATTAATTCTTTACTATTACTTTTATTCAAACAAGAGGGGACGCCGATCACAAATGGATTACCCCATCGACAGAATATAGAAATCTGATTTGATACCTGGCAAGGAGGCGATTCCATAGTTTGCTGTTACATACGGCGATTTTTACTGATTTTTATTTACTGATTTTTCCGTATCTTTAGTTTGCTTGTTCCATAGGTGAGAGGCAATTTGGGGCCAACGATTTTGAATTCTTATTTATTTCTTCTAACATTCGCTCCTGATGTTTTGCAAATATACGTACCATATAATACATATGTACATGTTTGCATACTGCATATTTGTGTATTAGATTGTGAAGACATGCGAACACTGTAGTAAACAAATAAAAAACAAAATAGAATCGGTGGTACAGCCTCTTGAGACTCGCTCACTTTCGTCTCCCCTCCCTTGCCAACATACGAAAGATCGGCGTAAAAATATTGCTTTATTTGGTAAGTAAAATGTGAAAGCGGACGTAAAGATTAGAGTATTGTTAGTTTGTGACTTTTACTTACTTTTAATGGCGCAACAGCCATGGAGTCCCCAGGCCGACCTTCCACGCATCCACTCATGTTATGCGTGTTATATTTGTACATGAATGGAAGGGACCTACAGTTTAATGCCGAATCCGAACGGCGAAGTGAAGAGCTTAATTTAACTCTTGTAAAAAGCCGTGTAAAAAAATAATTTTTGCCACTTTTTTTGTCTTTTATTTTTTTATTTTGCCTGTGCCAAGATTCGAACCCCGCAAACTCTGCGTAGCAGTCCAACGCATTATCACTACGCCACAGCTGGCTTGTTACTCGTATTTATTAATTTACAGCTTGAAAGTGTTTACGATTGTATTGTATTTAGTAACTTGATAATGCAACGCTGCTGTGATAAACAGCTGATTGCTTGCAATAATTGCTCAAAGTTATCGATAAAATTTCAGATGTTTTCACAGAATTTGTCAATGCTTTCTTCTGCCATTTAATTTCTGTTGTGAACAAAAGCAGGTTTTTGTTTGGAAAGATAGTGCAAAAAGATGCAAAAATTAGGGAATCACAACGACAGCGATGACGATTTTCAGGATGCACTAACTGATGTAACAAATAAATCGCCGAAGACCGAAGAATCACAAAATGACAATGTTGCGATTGCAGAACTCATACAGAAGCAAAATGAACTTAAGTTACCTGATGATGAGGAAGAACGCGATGAGAATAGGTTGAAGGGTGGAGCATCAGAAGATGGCGTTGGCACACAACCCGAACATTTAGATGATGTAATTGCCGAGGATGAGTTGCGTGAGCGGGAAAAATCAATGAGTGAGGAGGAATTACTTCTTAACAAAGAAGAAGCGGACAAAATGAAGCTAGAAGGTAACGAGCTCTTTAAGAATGACGATTCTGAACAATCAATTGCGGTGTACACTGAAGCGCTGAAAATCTGCCCAACGCGGTATACAAAAGAACGTGCCATACTTTATGGGAACCGTGCAGCGGCCAAAATTAAATTGGATTCTAAAAGATCTGCAATTGAAGATTGTTCCAGAGCTATAGAACTATGGCCAGAGTACGTACGTGCGCTGCTAAGGTAAGCAAATCAAATTGAAACTCAATTACGTTAGACTCACCTCAAAATATTTACAGACGCGCAAAACTATTCGAGCATGAAGATAAGTTGGAGGAAGCTTTAGAAGATTATAAACGTGTTAATGAATTGGATGCGGGACAGCGGGAAGCACGTGAGGCCATGGTTCGCCTACCGCCTATTATTAATGAACGCAACGAACGTTTGAAGGAAGAAATGATGTCGAAACTAAAAGATTTAGGCAATATGATTCTAAAGCCATTTGGACTTTCCACCTCTAATTTTCAAATGCAACAAGATCCAAGTTCCGGATCATACTCTATTAACTTTAATCAAAATTCCAAAAGCTAAATAGTTAATTACGTTTCGGGGTAATCTTTAAGGGTTTTAACTACAAATATAAATATATTATACAATTCGATTTATTTTTCATAATGTGGTATGTAAGAAGTAAATCGCTAAATAATATGAAACAAAAAATATATCAACTGCATATTTCACCATGGTGAATATTTCTAGAATATTCATAAGCTTTTTAATTTAAATGGATTGTGGCTAGGCTAAAATTGGCTATACAGTTTCGTTAGGCGGTAGGCGTTTATCTGATAAGTTGCGAGCAACTGAGTCATTCAATAGTTATGGCGCACAAGGAAAAATCTTAATAAACAACCAGCGTGTAAAATTTAAAATTAACGTGCTGCCAATGGCCTATGATGCTCTAGTGCTGCTTTTCTTATTTGTATACCATAATAATAATAATAAGTTATATTATGTATACATTACATACGGTATATAAATAAAGTTGTCAACGTTTTTAGGAAAAGAAACTTCTTATGTATGGTGTTGCTAGTAGTACTTTTAGGTCAACTCATGAAGAATATCTCAATCATACCCAAATGAGGATGCAAAGTTATCAAACTCCGTGTTAAAAATCGTTATTATGTAAATGTGTAAAATATTTAAAATGGTTTCGATTGTTTAACATTTTTTATTATTTACTGGAAGTCCAAGCCAATAATTTGTTCATATCTGATATGAATAGATTCTTTACGAAAGTTATTAAATAATAAAATAAAATTCATTGCCACTATTAGGTCTTAATGTGTGGCCAAGAAATAGAACTACATTAGCGCCATAATTCAATAAAGTTATTAATATCATTTAATATGAATTTAGAAAAAGCCGATATCGATAACCAGACCAGATAATTGTAGGTAGGTAAATAATTTAATTTATTTTGAAATATCTTAAAAAAAAATAAACTGGGCGCAAATTACGATTAGATAAAATATGGTCTATTATTGTATCAACTCAGCCAATTGAAGAAGTGTATAAGAAATAGGTTTGTTGCTCTGGTGAAGATGGAAAATCATGAGTTTACTATGAACTTTTTGGATTTATATAATAATATATGTCATCTTTTTTTCCAATTATGTAATTTTAATTAAAGTCTATACTACTTTAACAAAAAATTAGTTTACTAATTAAGGGGCAAGCATTTTTTAAAAAGAAATTGGGTACGTCGTAAACAATCCCCAAAAATGGTCGTTAAAATTTTCTACGGCCACGCCTGGTTTTTACAAGATCACTAAACTTAACCTGAAAACACAAAACTCAAACGTTCTGAAGAAGTAAACTTCTGTATGGCGTCCCACTACTGATGCACACAATTTTTGTTTAATACTATTTTGTGTGCAATGGCAACACTAAATGGTAAACCAACAAACCTTAAACACTTTTATTAAGATAGAGAGTCAAGAGTCAAGTTAATCGTTTGCAATGATCGAAGACCATTTTCATCACATCGTGTTAGCGATATACTACACGTGGTGATGTATAAATACTTTTCGTAGTTTTATAAAGACAATAATATCCACATTTAATCCCTAAAAATATTCGCAGTTTTCTCTCCATATAAAAATAATGGTTTGCATGATCTTTTTTTATGTTTTTGTAAAATAGCTTATTGCTTCTCTGAATACTCGGCGTACTCGAGCAATGTGTGTTCGTGGTGAGAGTTAGTAAAAGTTCTCTCCACGTGTTCGGTGCAAAAACAATTTCATGGTGTTCGCCGAGCAAAATGTGAACATACACATGACCTTAGGCATTTACTCACAACGAACACACGATATGCTGGGTGAAATGTACATCGTGCACGCCGAGTATTCAGGCTGACAAAGGTTTCAGGTTATTGTACAATAAAGGATGAAAAATAGTACGAAAACATGCAAATAATTAGTTTCATTCCAGAAAAGGCTTAAAATTTTTTGTATAGTTAAAAAGTAGATATTATTTTCTTCATAAAACTTTGAACAGTATTTAATATCATTTTAGCGGTATTCACGATGTGATGCAAATGGTTTTAACTTCATTAACTTCACTGTTCATTTTGATAAAATTGTTTAAAGTTTGCTTGTAAACCATTTAGTGTTTACGTTGTGCACAAAATATAACTATCAAAAAACTGCTTTACGACCAAAAGCAACTTTGCACCGAACTCAATGTAACCACCACACCGAGCACTAGAGAAAAATATGATGTGTTCGCAAACATCAATCGACAATTTTCCTTTTTTTTTAATATTCGCTTGATTTTGTTGTCTGATAAAAATTAACATGTCTACGATATACATTTGTACGTATAATACAAAAATTGGGTTTTTAGTCACCAACTGCTTTAATAAATTATGATAAAATTATTTAAAAAGATAAGACAGAGTTTAAAGTTCAACGCACAATAATTAAATTATATTTGTGAGCTATTATCATATACCATATTTATGCACAGTATACATATTTATACGAGTACAATCATATTTATAAGTAGACATGCATACATACTCGTACATTCATTTGGTTATATGGTATAAAAATTGTGGTATATGGACGTTAAATAAGGCAGTCCATGGTGCTATAACCAATTTTTCAATTGCGAACACTCCTAGTGAAGTAAATGGTGTGAAAAATGTATCATTACCAAGAAAAAAATTTTAGTAAGGAAAGATTTTAGTTGCTGGTTACAAATGAAAGAAAGAACGAGCATCAAAAAATATTAAAAAATCGTCAGATTTACAAAAACTATGCTGTAAGAAAATTAAATACGTGATTTTTTTGGGTGCCATTAACTCAAGCGTTCACTACAATCGTTCGTATATCAGAAATTTGTTCATCTGATTTTGTTAAGAAATGGCTCGTTGGGAAAGTCTCAGTGAGATCTTTTGATTGGCGTCACAAACTTTTCGATATTTGAGATAATTAAGATTTTTATTGCCGCTAGAAGAAAAATCATTCAGCTC
Organism: Palloptera scutellata; assembly: GCA_958295655.1. Taxonomy (NCBI): domain Eukaryota; kingdom Metazoa; phylum Arthropoda; class Insecta; order Diptera; family Pallopteridae; genus Palloptera; species Palloptera scutellata. The sequence continues at coordinate 89,854,653 of OY282450.1, forward strand.
ACAATATGTATGTCGCTAGACTTCCAATGACCCAATCGCGGGGTTAAAAACATGAACTTTTTCTTTACCCCATACATCTCCGCCCACTTTAATATACATACATACATACCATTCATATACATGCATTATGTATGCACCAAAACGGAATTTGTTGCTTGAAATATACACAATTAAGTAAGTACTTAAGTAAGTAAGAAATAAAATCACCATTGGAATGCGGCTATATATTCTTGCATATACTTAGTATATTTATTTCCATAAGTGCATATATGGTATTTGAATAAGCATTAATATTCATAAATAAAATTTGTTGATTAGATTACAAAGAAGATGATTGTGGATTTCGAAATCAAACAAATGAACGTGGTTTCCGAAAATTCGCTTATTATTGTATTGTCATAACATAAGTAAAATGTTCAAAATGCATTATCACCGTGCACGGCAGGCAAAAACACAATGACGCTGACAATTACCGACAGTTTCATTGACTTTGATTAAAATTAATTATGCGCTTTAATTAGCACTGGAAATATGTATTGCTAATATGGAAGGTCTGTAAGGATATCTACTAAATACTTGCTGAGGAGGTGAAAATTCATCAATAGTATCTATATATAATATGTATAATTATGGTACATATGTAAGTAAGTGTCCCTGAGAATGTGTTTAATAAAATCTTGCATCATGGAAGACCACATGATTTTCTGAAAGATAGTAATAAAATATGGTTGCTGTTGCGTAGTGGTAGTGCGTCCTACTGCTGTGCAGAGTGTTCGGGGTTCGAATCTCGGCACAGGCAAAATCAAAAAGTAGAAAAAACAAATTTTCTACACAGCACCACCTCTTGGCAGGCTTACCTACTTGTAGGCATACCTACAAGAGTCAAAATTACCTAAGAAAAGCTTTTCACTTCGCAGTTCGCATTCGGCATCAAACAGTAGATCCTTCCATTCATGTACAAATTTAAAATGCACAACATGAGTAGATGCGAAAAGCTTGTTGAGCTGTTGTTGTGCCATTAAAACAAGAAGTCGTATAAGGTTGCTGTAAATTATATAATATCTAAATGTTCTTCTTAGCCTAAGTAGTTGTCAACCTATTAGTTGTACTACATACCATAAGGTATAGATAGTTTTACAAACAACACAATTTTTAATACAGAAAACAAAGTCTGTCTCTTAGCTTTTAGTCCTTTATAAATAGCGGATGAGTTCCTTTATATTAAGCGGATGAATATTCATAAATGAAACAGGATTATGTTTGATACTTTGGAAGTATTGCAGCGCCGTCGATTGAAACAATTTTCCATCTATCATAAATATCTGTGGTAAAGAGCAATAACAGCTTAAGTGCATTTTTGATTTTGTGCGAGTTTTAGTGCTTTGAATGGCAATATTCAGATCAAATACCATTCTGGAAATTGTACCTATTTATATAGTTTCAAAAATTATTTTGAAATTCGGACTAGTTTGCTTTTTATAGTCAAAAATACTCGTACATACATATACTATAAAATATTATGATCTTAACTCGATTTAGGCTATTTTTCTTTTCACTGCACATACTATATTACTTAATATTAATAATCAATATTGTCCCATTATTAAAACTGGTGTTAAATATAAAATAAAAAGAAAGATAAGATATGAACATATTAAAGTAAATATAATCTTGGTGAGAAATATAATGCCTTAAAAAGATTTGAAATCTTTCCTTTCCAGCAATCCTTATTCGCACTAAGAAATGCTAATTCCCAAATACGATGATTTCAATGCATATCATCATGAATTTTCGAGCGCTGCCGATCTTTTTAGACGCTAAACATTCCTTCTAACAAAACACATCTTTGGCTGTTAACACTAGGTGGGCGTATTTATGCAAGGTGATTGTAGCAGTAAAACTAAGAACACCAGGGCAACTGACACAGAGCGTTGTCACGAAACAGTAGTATAACAACTACAAAAAATAAAAACAACACATATTTGTGTTGCGGCCATAATGGCGGTATAATTAGAATTTCAAAACCAGCTTTTCACCACAAAGGAAGTAGAGGAGCGTATTGCTAGTAACAAAACCTTATTAAATTCACCTTTGTTCCTGAATGAAATATTTTGTTTATCATGGCACCCCAAAATACCAAACTTATTTGTATTTATTTGTACAAATATTTTCTTCAGAATTGAGACGTTATTATTGTTCGATATTCATTATTTCACAACAGTTATTTTATAGGATACTCGAAAAAAATGTCCCAAATGAAATTTAAAATCCTTAATGTTTAGTTTCGGCCCAAATGTTTAAAAATTGACACGGTATAAAAGGATCTCTTCAGAGACTTCCAAATTTGTCCCATATACTTTGAGAGAGTCCAACTTGTGGAAAGACTACCAGTCTTCTGGGGGTTTCCCTGAGGTTAAACTCTGTCCTCTGTCCACCACTGATAACTCATTAGAAGAGAATATGCCATGCATAACTACGTGATATCTGCTAATGTAAAGGAAAATTTTCCAGAAATAGCTATGCTAATACATGTATATTTATATATCATGTGTGTATATATATATGCATTTAATAGATATAGAAATGCTTTCTAAAAAGTTGTAGACATTTTGATAATACACAATCAATTTTGCTGACAACACTAACGCATTCGAAATTAAAACTACCTTCACCACATTTTCCGTTCTTCTTCTTCTTCTCCCAATAAGTTTGAAACTCACCACGATGTAAAATTTATATAAAAGCAGAAGTCACAATTTGACATTTGTCATTCGAGTTTTTTGTGTGAGTGCTCTCAGTTTTGTTGAATCTTGGCTGAAGTTTCTTATATAGTTCTCTTTTTTCCCCCCCAAATTTAAAGTGAAAAAATCAATTTAATTTGAAAAATGGCCTGCTGGTTAGGAAAGAAATACAAATTGGACAAAAGCGAGAACTTCGATGAATACATGAAGGAATTGGGTGAGTGTGAAATATGTACCATGGAATAAACATTTCGATACAAGTAACATGTGAAAGCTTCGCCGAAAAGAAGCCGGTAATTTTAAGTGATTCTGCCAAAACAAAAACAAACACAAATTTAAAAGAGGTGAAAAATCAATTATTTTAGAAAACTGAAAGTGGGCCAAAGAAAAATTAATAGGATATGAAATCAGTCAGGTGAATGGAAGTTTTTTTTATAACCGTTTTTTTTGTACATAGTATATTCATATACACACCTGGACAAAATAATAGGTGTGAACATATATTTTTTTTTTTTCTTAAAAAAGCTTGTCTTTCATATATTTTTTATTATCCTTCAAAAAATAAATTAGTTTTCAACATAAACATACTTCAGCGTCATAATAAAACATAACAGATTCTAAAAACTCTAAAAAATAACTTTAATTTTGGTTAATTCATAAAATACACCGATTTTCGATTGTACAGAATATAGAATAGGTGTGCCCAAAAAACTTAGTAATAAATCGTGAAATTTTGCTAGTTATGGTCCCATATTTTACTGAATTAGTAAGAACGCATTAATACCCAGAATAGCCACCATTATTCTTGATGGCTTTTTCAATTCCTCTGTGCATTGACGATATCAACTTCCGACAAGTTTCTACAGGAATGTTGTACCAGAATTTTTTAATCTATCCATAATTTCTAAATCTATCCGATTTGATGTATCGGACCAACACCTTGCCAAGAAAAACAGCCCCATACCATTAAGCTGCCACCTCAGTGCTTCACTTTTTTCTTTGTGAACCGGACGTCGAATTCATTGCCTTTCGGGCGACAAACGTTTCTTTCCGCATCATTACCAAACAAATTTATTTTTGTTTCATCGCTCCAGAGAATATGGCGTCATTTTTTTTCTCCCTGGGAACCGCACCACTTTTTATGAACTAATGCAAAATTTGACCTCTTGAAATTTTGCGCTTACTAATCGTCTAGGAACGGTTCGTGATGATACAACGTTCCCAATTTTGCTTGCAATTGTTCTGGGCAACTTGAAAGGGTCGCGTTTAGCTAATGTAACGATACGGTCGTCGGTCACTAATAAAGTTTTTTTTAGGTGCTCCACGCGTTTCAATAGCTTTTACTGGCTTGAGTGCATTTGTAACGAAATTCTGAGATCGTCCCATCGATCTGGCAATGAATTTGTAGGTTTTTCCTTTGTCTCGGAGCTGACGAACTAGTCTTCTCTCCGCTGTACTACAATGAACTCCACGACCCATCTAATATTATTAAAAATTTTAATTAAATCTTTATTTAGTTCACTTTCATTGAAATCTTACCTTCTGGAACTAAATAACGCTTTAAATTTATTCACTTTTAATTTTTACCAAAACACATCTATTTTATTGTCCAGATCAATTTGAAGGTTGAACAAAAAACCAAGCCGCAATATTTATCGAGAAGAACTTTTGTTGCGGGGATACCCCCATTTCATTCCAAAACAGTGACACCAAACTTCCAAATTTGCCTTTTGATTGTAGACCATGCCAATTAATTTCATTCATTTCGTTCATTTTAAAAATTTTTGGGTTCACACCTTTTATTTTGTCCAGTTGTGTATATGTATACGTATGTATGCTGCAATGCGGTATTTTTAACATTTTCTTTGCTTCTAACTTTTTTTCCATTGATTTTTACACATCTGCTACAATGTGCTTGCTACCCACAACAACAACAGCAACATCGAACGATGATGTGGTGGTACTCATCTTTTGGCACAGCCGGCATTTTTAATGATGATTTATTTCTAAAACCGGTTTACTTTTCGAGCTGTAGATAAAAAGCGTATTCTTTATTTAAATGTGCAACGGTAAAAGCGGCAAAGGAAAATTAAATTCAAAGCTTTCATTACAAAATGTTTGTCGTCTATAGTTTAAATGAAAACATGCCGAAAAAAAAATAGGAGCAAAGATCAGGTTCAGTTGAAATTTTATTAATCGCTTTGAACTTGAAGAGGTAGTTAGCATTTCTAAAGTTCTATTTCCATTTTTAATTAAAATTTTTTGATGTTTTTTTTTTATTTCTAACGTTGAATTTTTATACGTGCACGTTGTCATTGAACTTTATACAGGGTTCACGTACTCGTATTGGTGTTAAAAAATTTGATTGTAAAATGGCTGAAAGGTGTAACCAAATTGATTTTACAAGGATTAGATATCACCACCCACCGCCAGCCAAGGTCGTACCTGGGACCTGTTCAATATTAAATTTCTCTTTGCACTTTTTTCTATTATTTGCTATTATAGCTGAAAAATATTACTGCCCTATAAATAAAAATATAGTAGTATCATTGTATACGGCCAGAAACCACAAAATTGCTTTAAATATCTGTTGGATTTATATTCACTTCATGATCAAGATATCTTATTTTAATTACAAAATTGCGGTTTATGCTTCAATACACAAATTTACCTACCTACTTACTTTACTTACTTTTGATGGCACAACAGCCCATGGAGGGCCTAGGCCGAGCTTTTCGCATCCACTCATGTTGTGCGTGTTATATTTGTACATGAATGGAAGGGACCTACAGTTTAAAGCCGAATCCGAACGGCGAAGGAAAAGCTTTTCATAGCAATTTTTACTCTTGTAGGTTTGCCATTGCCTGACAAGACCTACCTACTGTGCAATTAAATTTCAAATTTTTCTTTTTTTTATTGAGAACATTCCCAAATTGTACTTTAAACGCTATATACAATTTTTACTAATATCATGTCATTCTATCATAAATTTATTCATTTAAATGTTAGACTTTATAATTATAGGTCAATTATTATAGTTTTGTTTTTGTGTAGTAAATACCTTGGACATTATATTTTCTGGAGCAATATGCATTTGCAGTTTAAACAAAGGTACACATAGTATCTGCGTACTCGTATGTAAGTATGCACAAGGAAAACCATGCACTAAGGAAAAGGAAGAGAGAGGGAGAGAGAAAAGAGAATATTACGCCAACATTAGAAACCATAAGAGAGTATATTGTTGTTATTTTTTTTCTATTAAAAGGGCTAAACCAATATACTGCAGTCTCTTCCACGTGTACATAACGGTTTGTGAACACCTTATGTGTAAATACGTTGAAAGAGAGAAGATTTTTATAAGACTAAAACGACTTGGACTAAACCATAAAGCATATTAGGTGAAACTGAGGAGAGGCAAAGTAGACTTCTCTGATTGGATTTTATGTAGATCGGGTTTTTCCGATACTGACATAAACTCGAGTTTACTCATTAAAAATATCGGTGTAAAGTATCGACGTTGAAAAGGTATCGGAGAAATAAAATCTATATAAAAAAAAAAAGATTAATCTATTTATTTAACACACTTAAAATAAAAATTGAATTCCAGTTTTAGATGAAAAGTTCAAAATCAGGAGTACAGTTTAAAGAAGCTTATCAAGATAACCCCTTTCAGAATCTACATATGTGCATATGGCTCCCACTTTAAAGAATATATGTTGTTCGCATGGCACAGATGATGCCTTCATACAAAGGAAACTTCGTGCTATTTTGTATAAAATTTAAAAATTGCTCTTTACCTACCTCACTTTACTTACTTTTAATGGCACAGCAGCCCATGGAGGGCCTAGGCCTAGCTTTTCGTATTTCCTTCTCATTTTACTAGTTTTTATATATGCACTTTACTCTACTTTTAATGGCACAACAGCCAATGGAGGGCCTAGGCCGAGCTTTTCGCATCCACTCATGTTGTGCGTGTTATATTTGTACATGAATGGAAGGGACCTACAGTTTAATGCCGAATCCGAACGGCGAAGTGAAAAGCTTTTCATAGCAATTTTTACTCTTGTATGTTTGCCATTGCCTGCCAAGAGGTGGTGCCGTGCAGAAAAATTTTTTGTTTAACTTTTTAATTTTGCTTGTGCCGAGATTCGAACCCGGGACACTCTGCGTAGCAGTCCAACGCACTACCATTACGCCTTTATCTACCGCCTCGCAAAAAACACGACGATCAAAATACGAAAGTCTTAAGTTAATGCTATTATTGATCATTGTCTTGCACGCATACAAAATGTTTTTTTAAACAACAAAATAGGAACCACCTGTCATTACCCTTATATATATGGAACACATAAGTTGACAGAGATTCTAATACGTAAAATTTCATCATATAGTGGCATCTTCTGCAATCACGCTTCTGTGAGGTCTGACCTTGGCTCTTTCAATGTCAGCTCATGTACACAAAAAAGAACCACCAAGCAAGCAGCGAGTTAATACTGAGATAATATACTCGATGCCCACCTGATACTTGCATAAAAGCATCGAGTACAAAATGTATTCGGTACTCGAAAAAAGTATCGAGTATAGAAAAAGTGTAGAAATCTAAAATCTGTGCAAATAATATTGGGTCATATAAAAAGTATCCGCGGTTGGTAGCCACAAATCTGTCATATATAGTGCCTTCGCTATCTCTTGATATCTGGCGTGTGCCAATCTTAGTCCACCAGTTGCAAAATTTCATCGGCTTTTTCAGTGACTTTCAGTGCATCTTTGATATCGAACTTACGGGAACGGACTCGAACAACTCGACAGTGCACCTCACCGTAAACCGCACAAATTTTTCTGTATGTTTTCGCAACGGTTTTAACTTTTATAGTAATAAAGCATCACATTGTGTATTTCTTCAGGTTTTTCCTTCATTTTCAAATCAATGTAACTTTTTACACTAGCGATGAATTACACAACCGTCTTCACACAGCCTGAAATGTTGCCTTTCAAAAATGTCTTCATTTAACATAATCGGACTAGTTTTGCCAGATTTGTGGGTACCACCACCAAAAACCCCGGATACTTTTTATATGATCCAATATATGTGTATGTAAATCGTTTCCTAAAACTCGCCATAGTTGCTCTACTAATTATAATATTGAAAAACGCTTATATAATTTGCTATGCATTTGATAATTGGAAGTGCGTCAGTTAAAGTTGATGAAATCAATGGAATGATAGATAAGCGAACACGACACAGATTAAAGCACAAGCAGTGCACCTAATAGTGGGTGGTAAGGTATAAAGAATAGGAAAAATTTATCCTACGCTGTTTATTCTGGTTTTTTGCCAAAAATTGTTTGTTTTCAATTGTGAATTGTGAAAACAAAAATGACATCTAAAATGCTTTTCACTGGTATATACATATTTATTTTGTGCTTTGTTTTATGGAACTGAGGGCAATGTTCAGAATTATTTTAAATTTAGTTTGCATGCTACACTCAGTCACCGATACAGTTGACAAGTGTTTACATTATTTAGTTATTATCCCCGACTATTTAGTTATCAATAACAATTATGAGGATTTTGTACATAAGAATATGAATTCTTTTACTTGTTTGTTTTATATTCTAAATAAATAAACAAAGATGAAACATGAAACTTGGGTAAAGTATTGTATAAAAGATATACTTGTACATAACACTCCCATAAACTCACACACACACACACACACAAACAGGCACATATTCAATACTTTCCATACGTATATTTATTTTTCTTATTAACACTTTTATTACAAACAATTAAGTTGTTAATATTTATACATTCATGCATGCATATAAATATTGTATATAAAATTGTAAGTCAATAGCATTTAGTAATTTGCACCGAAAAACGTTTAAAAAAAACGAGTATTCTTATCTTTTCATCGAATTATTAACTTCAAAGTGCAATTTTATTTTGTATTTATTTTTGTGATAATACATTAATATTTTTACTGGTCGGTTAAGTAAACTACAATATTATCATGGTCAATAATACTTAATAATAAAATATCAAAAGTCTTTTTTTTTTGTATAATAAGCAAAATTTGCAAATTTGCAAAAAAAATTTCAAGCATTTTGTCGATATCTAGAGCAAAAATATTACAGTCCGCGCTGTGTCTTAAAATTTAGTTATTTTTTATTTTTATTATCATTGAAATGTTTAATATTTCCATATTTTTATAATACAACCGATTTCCATATATGAGGTATTTTTATTTAATTTGGTGCTTTACAATTTATTTGGACTAGTTTTTTTTTTTAAAACAACATCAATTAAGTGGCCGCCGTTATTGACCAAGGCAAAATGTGCCCTTTGTGCTGCGTTTTCCATTACTTTTTCGAGTATATCGATGATTCCGGCACGAATTTTAGCGTTGAGCTCGTCAATGGTCTGAGGCTTGCTGGCCGTACACTTTGTTTTTCAAATAACCCCACAAAAAGAAGTCCGGATTGGTCAAAACTGGGTATCTGGGTGGGTGGCCAGTCAATGTCATAGACCAAACCGCACGTCCAGGGAATTTTCGTTGCAGAAACTGCATTGTTTGATTTGTAGTGTGGCATGGCTGGCGCACCGTCTTGTTGAAACTAGTAACCAGAACTAGTCCAGAACTTTTTCACACATTTGTGCGCAGATATAATCAGCCAACATCCACCGATATCGATTCTCATCGACTGTTTCACTTTCTCTGAAGAAAAATGGCCCAATACCAATGATGGGTTTGGCACAAACGTCGGCGCAAGCAGTTACGTTTTCGTCATGCTATGGTGTTTTATGGATCCCGTGTGCATTTTCCGTTCATTGGAACGTTTTGGGTCCAGTGCTCAACAAAATTCGACACCAAACGACAAATAGTGTTGTCAGATAGATGGTAGTGTTGGCCACGATATTGTCGACGATATGCAAGTTGAGTTAATACAACAGAACAACTATTTTCAATGTACAGCGTCGCTATTTCGGCCAGTTGTTTCGGTGTGAAGCGAATCATGGTTAAAATTATACTGAATATGACGTTTAAAAAAAATTTTAAAACTATTCAATGTTTACATACCGGCATAAAAGATGGCGCACCCTGTATTAAATATAACACTGTTTTTTTTTTCTAAGGGCCAATATTTTTAGATCTTTTAAGCCGGTGTCATGCATTGACTAGAAGTGCCTATAATTTTTCTAAATTGTTAAATGAAAGTTATTGATCAAGGAGTGATGGGTTCGGTTCTTTTCTATACATTATACATATGTACTCAAAATTTCTTTATCAAACGTATTTTTTTATATATAGGTAAGTGCCCAACAAAGATAGACATAAAAAAACTTGAACTTCAAAACATCATACTCAACCAAACTCTATTGCAACTATACAGGGTTAACCAAATGAGGCGCAGGAAAGTAAACGTCAATATGGCAGGGACGTCTTATTTGTTTTCTGTCATCTTTATGACATTTTGTTAGTTGAATGTTTTCCATTTATCGCTATGGAGTTGTATTCGATTGAAGACCGCATTAAAGTTATTAAAGAAAAAGTGGTGAAAAAATAAAAAAAAAAATTCGCGAACTTCGACGAATTGCAAGGTTTTTTCGAAAATCGCTTAATTTCGCGTAGAGGAAATGTGAATTGGCCTGCAAGATCATTCGATTTAACACCATTGGATTTTTGAAAAGCAAAGTCTACATAGACAAGCTAGCTAAAAACCAACATCATTGCCGAGTTAAATGCCATACAAACGTCCCTATTGGAAGATATCATCGAAAATTTTGACCATCGAATTGACGTACGTAAAACTAGCCGTGGTGAACATTTGAGTGATATCATTTTCCATACATAAATGGCATTGATGAACCTTCAAAATAAAGTACCCAGCTTGATTCAAAAATAAGATTTTATAGTATAAATTCCGATCTACCGATTGTAAACTTCTAGTACAATATATAAATAGAAACTCACTCGTGGGCTTGGCATATAATGCCAATGTATATAATCACAAAAACATACACACACACACACACACATACATGCATGTACCCAGTTGCAAAATAAAGCATACGAATAAAGATTAATGAGCACACTGCAATAAAACAACACACCCACCAAGTCACTTTTCACTAAAACAACTCCCCAATTCACTTTTCACTTAAACAAATCCCCAATTTACTTTTCACTTAGTTAGAGTCAACCGCAGAGAGCTTAGAAATGTTAGAAACCGATGCGAGAGTGAAAAAGGAAACAAAGCAGCAGCTGGGAGTCGGTTCCAATTATTGACTCCACCCTATTAGATCTACCTTTTTACTCTTATCCCCTCTCCCCAATTTCTTTATAGCGTTTATTTCTCCTTACGTAGTAGTAAATAAGCAATAATTTATTATCTATTCCTCAAGTGTATTTAGAATTTTGCCAGTTGGGTTGGTATCATCGAATTTTAGTGATATGAGTATCTTCCAAAAATAAACGAAAGTGCCCACAATCAACGTGAAATGTCAGAAGGTGGTGTGTTTTTTATAGGTAAATATTTATAGGAAATTTGCAATAAAACGAAAAAAAACTAGTTGTTTATTTAACTTTTTTTTTTTTATGATTTTTATTAAATTAATTAAATAATAAAATTGAAGCTTGATAAGCGATTTGCAATGTATATGTGTGTGTGAGTGTGTGTGTGTATATGTGGGCAGACAGATTGAAAGCAATAAACGTCTGAGCGATAATTGAAGTAAATACATGCAGTAGCTCTTCTGGATGTTGTGTGTGCTCCAAATATAAAATTACCCGTAATTGAATTTCTTTAAATTTACATACGATTTCATTTTATGATTGATATGTACAAAGTACACACACATATTTTTATATACATACTATATTAAGAATTTAAGCATGTTATATAAGTATATTGCACTTCATATGTATGCTTAAGAGCCCACCTACCTCTTCACTTCAATTACTGCTGTGAAAGTCATGTGAAAATGTCAGTAATAACAAAATTAAGAGGCGTATTTACATATAATTTTAATATTAATTCCTTTAAAAGAATAAAATATTCTTGATTTCGAAGGAAGTTAATATTTTGTTTTTGAATCTTATTTATTCACGATATTCTACTTGGAATATTATTTTTAGCTTAAGTTCCTATTAGAGAATTACCACGGGTGGGGTTCAAGAATAAGACGAGTTAAGTTTTGTGAGTTTCAATAATGACTGGTTCTTTATTTAATTTGTTCTTATATTTATACTAGATAAGTTTGTTTACATTTCTTTATGTTTACAGATAAGGTTGTAATAAAGATGACGTAATGTTTACTCGAACGGCATTCTTTTCTTTGTGTTTGGGTTCATAACTATAATGACTGGTTCTTTATTTAATTTGTTCTTATATTTATACTAGATAAGTTTGTTTACATTTCTTTATGTTTACAGATAAGGTTGTAATAAAGATGACGTAATGTTTACTCGAACGGCATTCTTTTCTTTGTGTTTGGGTTCATAACTCCACCCGACGAAGATGAAATTCCGGCTTCTGTAGGGAGTAAAGGAATTTCTACCATAATTTTGGTATTTTTAGGTTTGTTTTTAACATAAATGTGTAAAATTATTAAAATTATGATAAGTATAATTATAAAGGTTGTGATAGAGTAAGTAATTTTTGAATGATATTCTAATTCTGATATAAGCTTGGTGTTTACAATGTTTTTGTAGCTTAAGGTTTCTAAGTTTATAGGTAATGTATTAATTTCTGTGATATTTTTTATAGAGTTTGGTACAATTATTGTATCTTTGTATTCTTTCTTGTTATACCATTTGTCTAAATAAATTTGACAATTTTCGATAGTTAATAAAGAATTTCCTTTAAGAGTTAAAGGGTATTCATTGCAAGTTTGATTGACTTTTTGGTTTGTATTTAAGGTAAGTATAATATTTGTTCCAATTTCTATAATTTCTTGTTTATCGTTAGTTTCAAAATTACATTTCATTTGATTTTGGGTAAAGAGGTGTTCTAAACATCCCTCTGTTACTTTTTGTAATGTTTTTACATAGTTTGTATCGTAATATATAGTATTGTTTTTGATTAAATATTTCTTAGTTTCTAATATTAATTGTTTCTTATTTTTATTTGGGATAGGTTGTATATATAATTGTTTATATCTATCCTGGGTTAGGTTAGGTATTTTTATTATGAATATGATATCTGATTTGTATGTTGCTAAGTCCATTTCTATGTTTTCTAGTTTTGTTATAGTTATGTCGTATGTTTCTAGTTCTTCTGTGGTAAGTATGTCTCTGCTAAGAGTTCTAAGTTTTGAATTTAATATGAGTTCTCGTACTTGTTCTATTATCTTTTCAATGTGGTCTAATTCGTAATTTAATTGTAGTATTTTCATCGTTCTTTCATGTTTGTCTGTTAATTTGTTGACTTGATCTACTATGTTTGTTTGTTTGTTAACTAATGTTGTTAATGTTTTTAACTGATCGTTAAAGTGTTCATTTATGCTTACTTGTGCGTTGGTTTGTTCTATAATATTATGGTTATTGTCTGTAATTATTTTAAGTTTTTGTTCAATTTGTTCCCTGTCTTCATTGTCCATTAATCCGTATATATATTTTATTCCTGTTCCTGCGATATTGATTAATCCGCGTTTATTCCTATATATGGGTATAATCTGTCTTAATTGTGTTTTTGTATGCTCTAATTGATGTGTTAAATGTGGTTCTGCTAAGGGGTATATTGTAAGGTCTAAGTTCATAAGATAATTTAAATAATCTGCTGCTTTAAATACGTGAAGTATTTTCGAGAAATTTTGTATTAGTGCTTTTTCTTCAAGCTGTATCATTGTATATCCATTTCCTTGGTTTAGGTCTGTTACTGTCAATTTTTGTGCGTATATTCCTTTAATAGTGAGGATGAGGAGGAGTATCGTCTTCCACAACCCTGAAATATCGTTTTTGTTTAATAAACTGGTCTTTGTGATACAAGTTTTTCCTAAGTGGGTTTTTTATCTTCTGTTCGTTTATTTGTATAGGATTTCTTATTTCTTTCGTTTTTTGTTCAAGTTTATTTTTGTCGTTTTCTTTCGTGAAATGAATGTCTACTGGTTCGTCTTTTCTGTCTTTATTTCTATATTGTCTGACTTTGTCTTTTGTGTCGTTTATGTTCTTTATAATATTGTTTTGATCAATTTTGTTATAAAAATGTAATTCAATTGGTTTATGTTTGGTAGTACCGTGTGTTGTGTTGTTATAAGCGTTTACTGCTTGTAGTGCTAAATTAAAGTTATATGGTATATCTTTCATTTTTTCTCTGATTTTAAAGAGTCTTATGTTTTCATTCAATGTATTATGGAATCTTTCAATGTCTGAATTTCCTGTGTGTCTGTGTGCTGTTGTAAAATGGTAAGTAATGTTCTGTTTTTCTAGAAAGTCTTTAAAAGTTTCATTTTTGAAGCTAGTGTCATTGTCCATTATTAAGTGTTCTGGTTTTCTCATGATCAAAAAGAGTTCTGTATATGCTGCAATGAGCGATAATGACGTTCTGTCTGGGATTTCTTTTATGAATGCGTATTTAGTGAATTTATCAATTATTGTCGCATATATTGTCTGTTGGTTCATGTACCAAATGTCTATGTGGTAGATTTGATAAGGTTTAGTTGCTGTTTCTGTTTTTTCAAAGGGTAACTTTATTGGTCTGCGTTCGTATTTATATTTGCATATGGTGCAATTATTTATTAGTTTTGTAATTTCTGTCTTTAGATTGGGGTAATATATTTCTTTCTTTAAATCCGAATAAGTTTTCTCTATTCCTGGGTGATTATTATCGATTCTATGATGTAATGAAATTTTGTCTAACATAGTGTTATAATCTACGTCTTGTGCCTGATTTGTCGTTATCATTAATTTAGAGGTTTTTATGTTATTTACGTTTTCCTGTCTTTCTTTCCATTTTTTCTGTAACTTGTCTATATTTTCGAAATTTGAATGTCTAATCACTGTTAAATTATTAAGATTTGCTTCATTTAGTACTTGCTCTACTATTTGATCGTCAAATTGTTGATAATTTATAATGGTTAGATTATTTCCGAATTTCTTTTCCTTAATAGTCTCGTTGGTGTCATTTTGTTTCAATTCTATTTGATTCTTAAATGATTGTAAAGGTTTATCCGTTATAGGTATCCTGTTTTGTTCATCTTCCTCAGCTGAATGTATTGTCTGATTGTCGTCTAATAATTGTTGTATGATTTCTAAGTTTTCTTCTGTGTTTAGTTTGTCTGAAGTAACTGTAATTGTTTCTACTGTCTTGTTTTCTTCGTATTCTTTAATACTTTGCGTTATTTTATCTAATTCTAATTGTTTTAGAGCTTGTTTACTAGTTGAGGGTTTTTCTCTTTCTTCTTGATATTCTTTTTTAGTTTGATCCTGCCTTTCTAATTTTTCTTTTTCTAAGTTTAATTGTTGTATTAATTCTTCTGTTATATTTTTGCTTATCCATTCCTCTGTTAACGAGGTTCTATAAAGTAAAGGTTCTTTTTTTTTTCTATTAAAGTTTGAAGGTGTTTCCATATTTGGATGTTCCTCTTCTATGTGTAATGTTATTTCTTCTTTTGTCGTAAATGTTTCTCCGCAATATTTGCAATTTTTTAGTGCGTTCGTAATGTTGCATTCTTTTATCCTAGATAAAGCATCTGCTACTTTATTTTCTTTTCCCTCCACATGGTTTATATCAAATTCATATTCGTTGAGTTTGATCTTCCATCTGATTAATTTCTGATTTGGTTCCTTTAATTTGGATAGCCAAATTAGTGGTTTATGATCTGTCAAGAGTTTAAACTTTCTTCCGTACAAATAGTGTCTGTATTGTCCTACTGCCCATACTATGGCTAATAGTTCCTTTTCGATTGTCGAGTAATTAATTTCGTGTTTGTTTAAAGTTCTTGATGCGAAAGCTATTGGTCCTTTAGTTTGTGAAAGTACTGCTCCTAGTGCGTGATTACTAGCGTCTGTAGTTAAGGTGAATTCTTCTTCAAAATTTGGATATTGTAGTACTGTTTCTGACATGAGTATTGTTTTCAATTTGTTGAATGAGTCTACGTATTTTCTGTCGTTTAAATTAATTTCCGTTCCTTTTTTAAGATAATGCGTCATTGGTTTTGCTATTTTCGCATAGTCCGGTATAAATTTCCTATAGTAACCTGATAGTCCTAGAAATGCTTGTATTTCTTTAACTGTTTTGGGAATTGTGAATTGATTTAATCCTTGAACTTTGTTTGGATTGGGTTTAATTCCGTCCTTTGTTACAATATGTCCTAGAAATTCTGTTTCCTTTTTTAAGAAGTCGCTTTTATTTAGGCTAACTTTTAAGTTAGATTTTCTTAAGGTTGCGAATATTTTATTTAAACTGTCAATGTGTTCTTGGAGTGATGTCGAGAAAATTAGTATATCGTCCATATAAACTACGCATGTTTTGTTGATATATTCTCTGAGTACGTTATTCATCATTCGCTGAAAGGTTGCTGGTGCATTTTTTAGTCCGAATGGCATTCTTACGAATTCGAAATGTCCTTCGTTTATTGTGAAAGCTGTCTTTTCTCGGTCTTTAGGGTCAACTTCAATTTGGTAAAAACCTTTAGTTAAATCTAAGGTTGAAAAGTAATTTGCTCTTCCTAGTTTGTCTAGTACGTCGTCAATTCGTGGTATTGGGTATTTGTCTTCTCTTGTATTCATATTTAATTTTCTATAGTCTACTACTATTCTAAGTGAGGTTTTTCCTTCTTTATCTGCTTTCTTTGGTACTGGCCAAATAGGTGCATTGTATGGTGAACTGGAGTGTTGAATGATTCCTTGTTCTAATAATTCTTTCATTTGTTTACTTATTTCCTCTTCGTATATTGAAGGGTATCTATATTTTCTTGTATAAACAGGTCCATTATTTCCTGTGTCTATATTATGTTTTACTTCATTTGTAAAAGTTAGATCATCACCTTTGTGATAGAATATATCGTCATTTTGTACGATTACGTTTTTTATAGCTTGTTTTTCTTCTGAATTTAAATGTTCTAATCTTAATATACCTGGTCCTACTAATTCTTCCATTGAAAATATCTGAGGTAAGTATTGTGTATTATCTTTTATTTCTTCTGAATCTCCTTCATAATATAATTTGTATTTTGTTTGATTTATACTTATTTCATTAGTTTCGTAATCTATTTTACTTTTGTTTTGTTTAAGGGTAGTGTGTCCTAATATTCCGTTAAAGAATTTGTGGAATTTATAAAGTCCAAATGTAGTGTCAGAGTTTAATTTAATGTTAAGGTTTTTCATTGGTATAGTACAGGTGTGTGTTATTTGAAAATAACCTGATACTGATTTAATTTTCGTGGGGTTGGGAATTGCTTTAATTAAGTGTTGGGGTGCTATGTCATAGTCTAAAAAGTTTTCTGTTGATCCTGTGTCGATCAAAAGTCTACAATTTCTTGATTTTCCTCTGATGAGAATATAGGGGAGTCTGTTATAAAATTCGAGGCTGGTATTTGAAAATTTTCGCCCTGATAGTGATTATAGTCAGTTGTATTGTCTTGTTTGTATTGTAAAGGTTGGGGATACTTATTACTATTAATATTATTATGCTTACTATTGTAGTTTTTTGAAGAGTACTGTTGGTAGTTGTTTTGCCTTCTGGTCTGTTGGGTATCTACTTCCATTCTTTCTACTGGGGGTTGGTAGTTGTTATGTTGCTGTCTTGGTTGATATGGTTGCTGATATTGCTGCTGCTGTTGTTGAGGGAAGTACATCTTTGGTTGCCAATTATTCTTTGCTGGATATCCTTGTCCTGGTTGTCTAAAGTTGTTGTTTTGTTGGTAATTTGGTTTTTGGAAAGGTTGTTTCTGGAAAGGTTGTTGTTGACGTATAGTTGGTTTCCTTTCTTCTTGTTGCTTTAATGGATTTTGTGGTCTGGCTCTTCTTTCATCTTGCAAAAATCCATTTGATGCTAATTCATGGATTGCTTCTTCCATTGTGGATACTTTAAGTGCACAAAGTATAGTACGCATGTTTTGGGGTAAGCGTGTTGTAAAAACTTTTAATGCTGTTTGGATGTTTTTTGGTATGTCATCGCTGCTTCCTTCTTGTAAGCTCTTTTGGTTAAGCATGGCTAGTTTGTGACATATGAAGTTGTAAAAATCCATGGTGTTTCCTCTGTAACTTGCTGTTCTTAATTGTTCGTATAGCTGGTCAGCTGTAGAAAATCCTCCAAAATTGGTTGTTAACATTTGTTTTATGTCATTCCAGTTGCTCAAGTGATTGTGTATTTCTATAGCTCTTCTTGCGTTTCCAATTAGTTTGCTTTTTATTACGTTTATGCACATTCTTTGTGCTTGTTCATTGTATGATGACAATGTGGGTATGATGTCATCTACGTTTGTTAAAAATGTGGATAGGTCTTCCTTCCTTCCATCGAATGTTTGTATTCTTTCTATATATTTTAAAGGGTTTATATCGAGTGATCTTCCTGCATTGTTTGCTGCGTTCCTTAGATCATCGTTTCCTGGTCTTAGTGCCATTTTCTTATATTTAGTTTTATTCCTGTGGGAATCTTAATTCTGATAAGTAGAATTTATTTTACTCGTTGTTGAGTCTTTTTCCAACTGCGTTGCTGTTCACTCTGGGTGTTCGTACGTATGTTGGTTTTATTTGGAATCTATTTCCAAAAGTCACTGTGTGTATTTTTACTTGTTTTGATTTGCGTTCAAAACTGTATTTTTCACTTAGTCACTTTGTAGGTTGTTATTTACGAATATCAAACCGAATGTTGATATCCTACCGACTGCGCCAATTTTAATATTAATTCCTTTAAAAGAATAAAATATTCTTGATTTCGAAGGAAGTTAATATTTTGTTTTTGAATCTTATTTATTCACGATATTCTACTTGGAATATTATTTTTAGCTTAAGTTCCTATTAGAGAATTACCACGGGTGGGGTTCAAGAATAAGACGAGTTAAGTTTTGTGAGTTTCAATAATGACTGGTTCTTTATTTAATTTGTTCTTATATTTATACTAGATAAGTTTGTTTACATTTCTTTATGTTTACAGATAAGGTTGTAATAAAGATGACGTAATGTTTACTCGAACGGCATTCTTTTCTTTGTGTTTGGGTTCATAACTATAATGACTGGTTCTTTATTTAATTTGTTCTTATATTTATACTAGATAAGTTTGTTTACATTTCTTTATGTTTACAGATAAGGTTGTAATAAAGATGACGTAATGTTTACTCGAACGGCATTCTTTTCTTTGTGTTTGGGTTCATAACTATATACTTTTACATATGTATGTATGTATGTAAATATTCGTCGTATATCTACATACTTGTAACATAAATGAGGAATATCATCACGCGACTGCAAGATCAATTGAATTTATTTATTTAATAAATTGTCGGCAGCATCATTTATTATATGTAGTTGGGCTTGAGAGGGCTATTTTTTCTACTTTTATTATTAAATTAGTGTGCTTTGCTTGCATGCATGCTTGCTTGCTTTCCTATCTACCTAAAGATAATAAAGATAAGGGTACGAGTGCATACACATTTCTTACATACTACATATTATGAAATTCTCTGGTAGAGCATCATTCATTTTGTAAAACCCCAAGATAAATATGAGCTATTGTTGAATGTGTACTTTGAATGAATGTGCAAGATTGAAGACCACAGCTGAAGTAGCATGGAAATGTTCAACAAGTGTTCTTTTTCCTTGCTTTGTACTTTTGCAGTCATCTGCTCTTTTTCTTTCTCAATTTCTCTATCGTTATCACTAACAAATGTATGTATTAAAAATAGCCAATAAATAGATTATGATTTTAGTTTCAAACATATGAATGAATGCATTCATTTAAATTTGTATTTATTTTTATCACAAAAATTCCGTAATATTCCACTCTTGCTTTTGCTGCTGCATCAGAAAAGTACAAAAAAGAAAGAAAAGTACAGTCACAGTCACATTCTTCAGCTCATCACAGATAAAAAAACGAAAATTAAAAAACTACGTCAATTGAAATGCGTTCTTGAAATGTTGGCTGCATTTAAAGTTAATGTATTTTCCCTTTATGCAATTTGAGCTCGGAGCACAGTCACATTGAATTTGGAATGCTTCAGTATGAATTTATAATATTCAATATGGTACATAAATGAATTGAGAATGTTTCAGTTTGAATTCGGATTAGTCGAAATGCATCAATTTGAATACAGAGAGCGCGTGCATTTAGAGAGTGACAATTTGAAGTCAGAGAAGAAAGATTAAATTCAAAACGCTTTGAATATGAATTCAGAAAAAGTAAAATTGAACTGGTACCATAATCTTCCTATACAAGTTCAGAGCGACAATTCAGAGAGATTATGCTTGAATTCAGGATGCTTTAATTTGAGTTAAAAATTAATAAAAATTATTCCAGAATAATGGTTTCAATTTTAATTCGAATTATTCAATTTGAAATCGGATTATTCAATTTGAATTCGGGCTATTCAATTTGAATTCGGAGTAGTCAAAATGAATTCTAAACGTTACAATTAGGTAAAAGTAAACCCCAGATCGAATTGAAAACGCTACAAATTTAGTCCAGAATATTTTTATCTGAATTAAATTAGGGAATATTCAATAACGAAATCAATCAATTAGAACTCAGAAGGTGAATAAGTAATGCGCCAATTCAACTTAATTTCGAATCAAATTCACTTCCAAAAATATCATTTCAAATCAGATATACTCAAAAAGAATGGTTAAAAAATGCGGTACTTAGTATAAAATTTGAATACTGATGTTGTTTAAGGGAATCCTGCACCAATAATATCCTGCGATAAAAATCAATTTTTCAATCAATACTTACGTGAAAGTAGATTTAGAATATAATTTAGAGTCCGTTAATTCGTAGCTGATTTTTGGTTCCAGCTTGACAGTTTGCCAAAATTCAATCTACAAAGAAAATGATTACTTACTTACTTAGCTGGCATTGCAACCGATGATCGCTCTTAGCCGCCTAAATGATTGAAAATACATATATAAAATAATTTAAGGAAATCGTTATGTACACCAAATGAAAGAGACAGTTTGTAGATTACAAAAAAAAATGTTATCTAGAAATTTTCTGATGAAAAGGATACAAAATGTCAATTTGTTATCCTTAATTAACCTAGCAAATCTTTCTTACTTTACTTTTAATGGCACATAAGCCCATGGAGGGCCTAGGCCGATCTTTTCGCATCCACTCATGTTGTGCGTGTAATATTTGTACATGAATGGAAGGGACCTACAGTTTAATGCCGAATCCGAACGGCGAAGTGAAAAGATCCTTCGCCCATTTGTTTTGTAACAAGCACAAGTCGCAGCCCTCCATTTGCCCTCCATTTGCTAGAAAATACTAAAATTTTATTTTGCACATTTCTATTCATGTAAAGGGTGTTTTTTTAGAAGTGTGGTTTTTAATCTAGTAATACTTCTTTCAGAGTTGGTCTTTTTGACAGCTGTCACTTGATTTATACTCAGTTTGGTTTGCCATTTCATATTGAATAGACTTACTCCGAAAAAACGTTTGCAAATCGCGCAAAATTATTATCAAAATAATGGTTCGGTTCGCGCGATTTTCACAGCGGTGAAGCTCACTTTTGGTTAATAAGCAAAATTGTCGCATTTGGAGTGATCATAATCCACAAGCCATTGTTGAGACGCCGTTACATCCTCAAAAAGTCACTGTTTGGTGTGCTCTATGGACAGAGGGAATCATTCGTCCACATTTCTTCAAAGATGAAGCCGGTCATATTGTTACAATGTAACAGTCAATGGGGAACGCTATAGAGCCATGATTAATGACTTTTTCGTGCCTGAATTGGAGGTTGTTGATGTGGACGACCTTTGGTTCCAACAAGACGGTGCTACATGCCATACCGCCATACAGCCAACCAAACAATCAATTTATTGAAGGAAACTTTTGATGAGCGCATTATCTCGCGTCGTCGGCGCGTAGGCCTGTGGCGTGGCCTCCAAGATCGTGTGATTTAACAACGCTGGACTATTTTTTGTGGGGTTATGTGAAGTTGCTTGTCTGCGCAGATAAGTCCGAGATGATTGACGCCTTGGAAGAGAATATTCGGTGCGTTAATACTGACATACGGCCCCAATTGATGCAAAAAGTGGTCGAAAATTGGGCCTCTCGGCTTGAATTTATTCGAACCAGCCGCGGCGGCCACTTGCCAGAAATCGTTTTTAAAACATAATGGCAAATCCTTATCTTTATAATAAAGCTAAATTCTTGGCCATAATATTAAATTATATGCGTTTTATTTCTTCTCCAAAACCACACTTCTAAAAAAAACACCCTGTACAAATATAACTTGCGCAACTTAAATGGATGGGAAAAGTTCGGTCTAGGCCCTCCATGGGCTGGTGTGCTATCAAAGAAGAAGACGAAGATACTAAAATTTCATTCTGATTGGATGGATTCATTTGGTGTTCAAAATGTAGATTTAAAATGTTTGAATATTGTGATTCCAGAAATGACAGAGGATGGGCAAATAATTAAACGATTTGTATGCATAATTGCTGCTGGTACAATAACTGGAAAATATTAAAAGTAAATGGCAAATAAGTAATAATTAAAATATAAAAAAGTTATAAATGTTATTTCAGTTCTTTGTACGTTTTTCCTAATTTGATTTAACTTTATTAAGTTTGATGCAATTAATTGAAATTGATTTATAAATATTGCTTGAACTCCTTGAATGGGTTAATTTGATTATATACAAGAATGTATGTATGTAAGTAATATTGTCAGCAGGCTTAGGGTTATTTATTTATATACTCGTACCACTTACTTACATGTTATAGAATCAGTCAAGTACAAGTAATAAGTAATGTGATATACATTCATTCGTGTGTATAATATTTAGATTGTATTTATGCATTTATGTAAACCGCAGTAATAAATGCAATATAAATGCAACATAAGTTAAAAATAGATCTACTTAATACATTAAAATTATCTGAATTATTTGAGATAAGTCTCTAATATGTTTTTTTTTTCGTTCTTTCTTTTCATTATAGGCGTTGGCATGGTCCTCCGCAAGATGGGCAACAGTGTCAGCCCAACTGTTGAGTTGACAAAAGATGGTGATACCTACACTTTCACCACTACCTCAACCTTCAAGACGTCAAGCATTAGCTTCAAGGATGGCGAAGAATTCGATGAGGAGACACTCGACGGACGCAAAGTAAAGAGTATTATGACATTCGATGGTGATAATAAGCTTGTCCAGGAACAAAAAGGTGATAAGCCATCAACCATTGTGCGTGAATTCTCCGCTTGTGAATTGATTACTGTAAGTGTTTAGTAAAAATATATGAATTTGACCGAGTTGAAGAAATGTTAATTGTTGTTTTTTTCTTTTTCTTTTTTATCAATTCATTTAGACACTCACCATCAATAACATCAAATCAATTAGAATTTACAAAGCTATCTAAATCTTGCCGTACCAAAGGATGCACATTTCAATTACTGTTCCTTAATGGATAATTTCAAAATTATTGCCAATAATTAATATGCTTTTTTTTTTTTTCTTATATGTAATTATATAATCAAACACTTCAAAACTTTTGACTGAGCATTGATTTAGTAGTTTTACATTGCATAATGTTTAAATAGATTTGTTCTTAAATAACAACATTTTTATAATGTTTATTTAATAAGAATTAATTAATACAAGAGATCACCAAACTAAAATGAATAATTACAATTTATCGTAAATCAAAAGTTTCACTTGGAAAGTTTTTTTTTTTTAAAGAATTTGAATTTGTTCATCTCCTTTTATAAAAGTAATTTATGCATTTGATAGAAGAAAATACAAGAATGCAATAATACAAAAGAGGCATTCTGCAATAAATGTTTTGTCGATGTATAAAATTATGCATTTAATTATAATAATTTTATATAATAAAAACTTAAAAAGAAAATAATAATCTCTAATTTATTTTGCATGCTCGGCTGTGAATTAATCAACTTTATTTCAGTATCCGGAGGAACAATCTCGAATTCGTAGATACTTTCATAAGCCATTCGGATTCTGAAATATATGTATAGGTATATTGGATGTGAATATCGATGAATATAAAACCTGCCAATAGAGAACATTTTTCATGGAGGATGGATAAAATTAAGGCTCACATTCGTATACGTCATTACCATATTATTAATCAGTATTTTTGGCTAAAATATGAATCGACAGCACCGCAATGAGGGCAATGCAATGTGATGTAACGTTAGGTTTCTTTCAAAGTTTTAACCTGTTACTCCTTTCAATCTTTAATTGCCGTACGAATAATCAATGGTAAGTGGGAAAACATTCAATCACCGGTTAGTGTAGTAGTTGCTAGTTGATATGCGCAAGCGCTCTACAACCAATTAATCCCAACACAAAATTTCTCACTCACTCACATTTTTTTCTTCTAGTTTCTTATGCATTTTACTCATTTTTGCCGGGCGGTACGCATACATTCACTTTATATGTATATTTTTTGTTCTGCAACAGTGTCAATTGAAGCAAAATTTATTTCAATTTCAATTCACCTCGGTTGCTTCCATCAAAAATAATCAAAGAAAAAATTAAAAAATATAAAAAACTGACGATAACAACAAGAAATTGTCTGTATCTGTAACAAATCGAAAAAAAAAAACAGTATTTAATTGCTTGAACTACAAGGAAAAAAGTTGTACCAAAAGTCTCGCATGCAGCTTTATTTGGAATGAAATTCAGGCTGTAAGTTTGTAATATTTAAATGTTATTTGAATAAAAGTGATAATGGTGCGTGTGCCAGCGCATAAATCAGAAGTCATAGAATTTCATGGTTGTCGTACCCATTTTATCCGGTTGGCCCTTTATACTTTGATGGCATATTGATTATTCAATCTTTGACTTATTATGTTCATGCTGATGAAATGTCAACACAATATTGCATTAAAGTTTTCTCATAGTTCAAGCAAAAACTGAATGCAAACAATTTCAATTAAATCGATAATTGGTCTCCAGCAGTAGTCTCATTTGTTTGGAAATATTTGGAAGGCGGAAGAAAGGCGGTATGGTTGTTCTTTTCAGAGAAGTGCAGCCGTTGGTATCTGTATCCCGCAATGGTAGTTGTGGTTGTTACAAAAAATCCTAAGGATTAAACAAAATTGACAAATAAAATTTTATTTTCTTAATGGGAGAGCTGGGTTATAAAAAATATATATGATATAAATCGCAGCTCATAGCCCCAGCATTATTATGAAAGACTACTGTTCTGGTGGTTATAACGCCCGTTTTGGAGGCAGCTGTCTAGAGGACTGCTTGAGAACTAGAGGGTTAAGTTATTTTTAATTTTCAAACAATTTTACTATGTTACAGTCAGGGTACAGTTGGTAAATTGTTAATAGCTTCCACCGGTTAAACACATTCAGATTTATAAGACTTACCGCATTTTTAGTGTGGCGTAGTGGTAATGCGTTGGACTGCTACGCAGAGTGTTCGGGGTTCGAATCTCGGCACAGGCAAAATCAAAAAGTAGAAAAAATAAATTTTCTACACGGCACCAACTCTTGCCAGGCAATGGAAAACCTACAAGAGTAAGAATTGCTATGAAAAGCTTTTCACTTCGCCGTTCGGATTCGGCATTAAACTGTAGGTTCCTTCCATTCATGTACAAATATAACACGCACAACATGAGTGGATGCGAAAGCTCGGCCTAGGCCCTCTATTGGCTGTTGTGCCACTAAAAGTAGAGTAAAGTACATATATAAAAAATAGTAAAATGAGAAGGAAATACGAAAAGCTAGGCCTAGGCCCCCCATGGGCTGCTGTGCCATTAAAAAAAAGAAGAAGAAGAAATGAGGAGGATGAAAAATGTGTTTTATAGAATAAAAAAATGTTATATCTCGTTGAAAACGAGTTGTAGGAAATGTGTTACTTGTACAAGGTGGGGTAAAAGTAATATCATAATGTGAATTGGCTGCAATTTTGTTAGTAATTAAAAAACTTGGGCTCTGTTTTCACAGAAAGTTTAGTTGAAAGTGTAAAATTGATGTCTTAAAGTTAAAAAATTGATATCGGTCAAATGTCCATCTCCTGAGTTGATTCACATTTGTGCTTGATTTACTACATTGGGAATTTCTTCTTCAATATTGGCTTTCAAAATTGCAAGGTTGCGAGATATTAAAAAGCCCCAAAGGAAGAAGTCTGTCGCCGTCAAATATGGCGATTTGGTTGGCCAGTTCAAATTGCCAAAAAACGGGAGATCATACGGCCAGCAAATTGGTGTTTCAAAATCTCCATCGTTGACCGAGCTGTGTATCGCTCCACTCCTTGTTGTAAACTAATTCTCTATCTCAACATATGTAAATGTCAAAGTACAATAACATTTGGCGCTATTTGCAAACATTATGGTACATTCACATTATGACAGTAGTTTTGCCCCACCTTGTACAACTTGCTTTAAATTTTAGAACATCATAAGCCTATCATTTTGATAACCATTCGATTTTATTGATCAATATTTTAGCCCTCCATTCCCCTGTTTGTAAAGTGCACTATTACATTTTTCTTAACATACTTTTAGGCTTATGCTGTAATAAATTGTAATACAATCATTATTCTTTCTGAAGTATATATTTTGATTGATAAAATACGTTAACTGGCGAATGGAGCACATCTATTGTTCTGCTGTTACGTTGTATCGATGAGTTGATGTAATTAGTTTTTGATTTTAAGCGATACAAGGCCGTTTTTTCAATTAAAACGTTAGACGATGGTTAACAGAAAAGAACCATCGGTTAATATTTTGATTGGTGCTTAGCCGAAAAGTGATAAAACGACCCTACGGCAATCCTAATCTACAATTTGTAATTTACCAATATATGGTGCCGATTAAAAATTATGTACCAAGATGTACCCTGGTTTTGAACCAAACTAATTTTCAACCGAGATATCCGCAATTTGAACCAAACCCTTTTTAATTTTTCTTCCTTAAACCAAACCAAACCACTTTTGTTCAAAAAAAGTTTTTTATATATATTTCGTTCTGCAACGCTGAAAACTCCATTTGATTAGGTGAATCTCAATATTTTTAAAGTGGTAGTGACAATGAAGATAAAGCGCTTTAAAAATAAACTGAGGGAAATGGATTAGTTCTAACAAATAGTATAAGTATGTGACTTTATTCATGCGGTGAAACAAAGATATGATCGTCTAATAGAAAAAGAGAAACAAGTTTATGTAAAAAGTACATAAAAAGTACCAGCATTTCGTTGTAGTGGTCTTGGATTCAATTCTCTCTTTTATGCACATGTGCCATCGACAGAAAGGGTCTGAGCGCTGCGCAAGTCTACCCAAAAAATTTTATAAAAAATAATAATTTTGGGGGTTCTTAAACCAAACCATTTTTGAACCGAACTGTCTCGGCAGAGGCAAAACAAAAAAAAAAACAAAAATACTTAGAAGAAACAATTTTTATACAGGGCAATGGCAAACGTACAAGATTCGTTCGGATTCGGCACAAAACCCCTCCCATTCATGTACAAATATAACACTCACAACATGAGTGGGTGCGAAAAGCCCCTCCATGGGCTGTTGTGCTTCTTTTTTAAGAAAAGAAGAAAAATAATATTTTAAAAAACAAAAAATATGTTGAAAAGAAAATTTTATACTGAACTAGCGGACCTCATGCACGTTTCACTGTGTATAATTAACGTATTGTTGCTAAAAGCAATGATATTAAAAACGTTTTTCCTGAACCACCAGGAGCATCCACAAAATGAAATCCACCACTATCATCCTTAACAGCACGCATAATTGTTTCATATCCTCTTTTTTGCTGAACATTTGCTTGAACGTATGAATTCAAGGTGTTCGAGTCATATTGGTTTTCACGTTCTAATTCTTGATTAAATATGTCATGCATGGATCGATTTGGTGCTGTCATTCCTAATTGTGCTAATGCTTTGTTTGTCATCATCATACAGAAATCTGCAATCATAATCAATGACTCGTTAAAAAATTTCCTGTGTAAAATCCATTTCAGGATTGGAATTGATTCGACGCACTCTACGTAAAATATCTTCCGATAAGTAATTTTGATATTTTGTCCACAAATCAACTGGATTCGTTGGATTACACGAAGTCAAAATAAGTGCAAATAGCGAACGAATTTGTAGTGGATGGGTAGATACTGATGCATCTGCTAATGTGTCATCCCAATGCGTATCATGTTCCAATCGATCTAAACTTTGACATGCTTCACGATATGTTGTACAAACATGACCATCAACTGTTCTTAACTGGTGAAATGATATTGGTCCACGAACATTGATCAATAACAGTCGTAAATAAAAGCATTCAGCATTATTAGGATGAACAGTATAAATTCGCCCCACAGAATCAGTTGAAAACATATTTACATGGCCATCAACTCGATTCCCTTGCTTACGACGTTGGAATTCCTTTTTTGTTGACTTTGTACTTCTGCATACAATAACGTCTTAGCAACTTGAAAAATGCTGTCAATGTCGTTTCTGGTGGCGTTTCCGCTCTTTGCGCTGCATTCTCGGACCCTAAAATACTCACGCTGTCCGTTTTCAAGATGAACAGCTAAATGCTGTACGTTTGGGTAACGTTCATGTATCGAAAATAAAAAACAAATGATTTCGTTAAAAAATATGACAATAAAATATGAAATAAAAATACATTCCTTATGGATGTGTTTTCAATTTGAAGTTAATGCGTTGAGGGATTCAAAAGTTATAGACATTTTACTCTTTTTGCGGGAGTGGCAGTGGGCGGATGAAGAGCCTATGTCCGTCAGAAAAGCGTGTATACTACACACGAAAGTTGAATTTTTGAAAAAAATCGAACCGTTTTCGAGATCATTTATCACACACATAACATATCTTCATTTTTATATATATAGAAGATTGTAAACTTTATATTGTAATTCGAAAGTATATAAAATACTAATAAATATATGTACATATTGAAATTTGAGGTATTTATCTGGGTGTCGTATACCAAAGCCCTCGCCATTATTTGATTTTTGCCACGTTTATTTGCAATCTCTCTCTTTTTTTAAATTCTCTCTCGTTAAGTAAATTTCAACATTCTTTCCAGTGGTATTCTTTGCACTTTGTTGTGCTCAAGTATTCTCTCAAATCTCAAGCTTTTTATTATATTAGTAGCTTTTGTTAGTGTGCTTTCTCATACTTATACTCGTGGTTAGGTCTTCGTTCCATATACAGGGTTAGGCGATTGAAGTGTTACCAACTTTACACCGGTACATCTGGCAACGAGATGTTGCCAACTATGTCAAATTCATACCAATGTTCATATACAGGGTTAGGCGATTGATCAGCTGTTTACATTGTTTACAAGCTACCACAAGCATTTGTGTCTAATTTTTATAGAACAAAAGTTATTCGAAATGAAATTCAAACGTAATAGTGTGATTGCATTATATTTGAGTGGAAAATCACAACCAGCTATTGTTCGTGAGCTCAGGCATCTCAAAGAGAATAAAATGTTTGTGCATCGAACTATAAATTGTTATAATGATACAGGCAGCATTGCCAAACGCTATGATGGTGGACGAAAAAAACAGCAACATCACCTGAAATGGTTCGGCAAGTGAAGGCTCGACTTGAACGAAATCCACGTCGTAGTGGTAATCAAATGGCCAAAGAACCGAAATATGCCAACGAAACATCCGACGCATATTCCCAAATGAGCTCAAGGTAAAGCCTTACAAGTTCCGAAAGGCACATGATCTTACACCAAAGAAAAAAAAAGTTAGACTCGAAAGAGCAAAGAGTTGTTATGCTTGCACGAACGTGGCGAATTTCCAAACACTGTGTTCTCTGCTGAGAACAATTTCCCTAATTGACCAATTCATAAACTCTCAAACTGATCGTTTTTACTTAATTGAACGCACTTACGAAAATTTGAGCCTACGAACGGCCACCCGAAGTAATTTTTCATCTCCAGTAATGGTGTGGGCAGCTGTGACCGCCGATGGTCGCTGTCCAATCGTTTTCATCAAAGTCAATGCGACTTATTATCGGGAAAATGTTTTGGAAGCTGCTTTAAAGCCGTGGGATGCAAACATTTCGGTCGTACACCATGGACGTTCTAACAAGACTCGGCACCGTCTCATAAAGCTCGTGTGAACCAAGAATGATTAAAAAAAAAATCATGTTCCACACTACATTTCGTCCACACAATGGCTTTCGAATTCGCCAGATGCAAATCCGATGGACTATTTCATCTGGGCCATTTTGGACAGCAAGGTGAGGACTAAAAAATATGCTAGTATGGATGCGCTGAAGAAAGCCATTGTACGGGAATGAGCCAAAATACCGCAAGATCATATTCCTGCATTCAGTTTTTAACCTTTTGAAGGCCATAATCAAGGCAAAAGGTGGCCACATCGAGCTAAAGTGAATGGATTCTAAATTTTTTATTATTTCCACACATTTTTGTAATTTGAATCAATAAAAAATAACTTCACACAAAAAAATATGGTCGTTTGAATAGGTAACAGTTCAATCGCCTAACCCTGTAGACTGATCAACGTACGCTAGCAGATAGGCAAACTGGCTGTTTGTTGTTGCTGTCATTGTAGTATGATATGTTTGTTGTTATTTTTTTTGTATTTTGTTTTAGTATTTTGTGCTGTGGAATTGGAAATTGGAATCAGGCAAAATAGTTGCTTTATTGGCGTAGCATGACACACATACAACGATCACCAATCGTACGATCGATCTGCTCTTGAATTCTTTTTTCATTTTGTGGTGCTGTACATTTGCTTGCGCCGACAAACGCTCGCATTGAGCTGAAAAAAACGAAAGAAAATACTGAATACTGGATCCAATACTATTTCAATATTTTAACCAACTGTAGCGTGATTTAGATCAAGTGTAAGAATGTGCATTTTTATTTTGGAAAATTCAATATATTTTTAGTTAAATTGTGTACCTATAATTGCTGGTATTTCGTTGTCAAAAACTAACTGCAGAGAACGCCACAACAATGAACTTAGTTGGAAGATCCGAATGTGTGTCACTAGTGCATGCGGATCAGAAAATAATATAAGAAAAAAAAGTATAAATTTATTGTATAAACTTTTGAAAGACATGTGTGCGCGGCTCCATCACAAGTTAATGCAGTGCTATGATCATGGGCATCTTCTGTGCGAATTTCAATGTTTTTTCATTGATAAACTTATACCCGCGTACCTTATCCCAGCTGGCACAATTTCACCGCAAAAGCACTTATACCATAGTGTCTGCAAAACAATAATGTCAAGTATGACTACGATTATATAGAAATTAAATGTGCATATACCTATGTACAGTGCACATCTACGGCAGGTTTTTGGTATCACTCATGGCGGCTTATACAACATGAAGTACGTGAAGAGGTTGTATGCAATTTCATACATCACACAAGAAAAAATTATTTTAATTTTTTCATTTATATTTTCTTGTTTCATTCTCTTCTTATCTTTTGAATCTATTATTATTACTTTTTTATTCTCAAAATTAATTAATTGTCTCACTGTGGAGCTGCTCGCTACCTTTGGATTGATAATGCTACACTTTGCCGCTTGGCTATCACATTGACATGGCTATTGAGCGCCAAAAGTAAAGATGACTAGAATTGAAGAAATTACCGTGTAGAGGAGGCCACTAAGGTGCACTTATACGGCTAAGGCCCTCTATAGTTTCGGGTATACAGCTGTATACCAGCTGAATTAATACTTAGTAAGCGATTTAAACAGTTAAGGCCAGGTTATAGAAAAGCTGTGCGATTTATACGATATTTTTGCTGTTTAAAGCAGAACTGTGTAAGAGTTGCTCAACTTTGCTGTTATAATGTAATGTACGAGTACTTACTAGATGAATTATATAGCATATAGTTTATTTGCCGTATAAGTACAGATTGAATAAGAGTTATGCAACTTAGCTGTGAGAAAGAGTTATTCACTGAGTTCTATCAAAAAATTGCAGGTAAATTCGAATTCTCCATTATAAAGCAATTAGTATATACTGCATTTTTGCTGTGCAATTTGCTTTCACTGCCGATTTTGCCGGCTGGGATACACGACTTCTTAGTATTTAGTATTTATTGCCTTTGACGCAATAAATTATGTAGTATATATTAAATTTTCTTATATAATTTGAAAGTAGAAATTAAAAAATCTCTGCACTAATTTGATGGAACGGAATGTTTTTTATGACATAATACCGCGCATATGCAAACAACACAAATATGAGCAACATAAAATATCGTTTGGTACATTATCAGGTTCTGACGATTATCAGCAAAATGAATATTATTTTTACATATACTCTAATAGAAATCAGCTCACATGGTATTTGTACAATTTATGTTGCTAACGTAATATTTCGATTAGCTAGCTAATCACCTTAGATTTACTAAGAAATATAGTAATTTGTGACATACCAACAGAAATGTCTCAAAATCGAGTCAATGTTTGTCATTGGCAGAGGAAAACGTCTCCAAATACTCGTAAGGCATGCAAAAATGTTTATTTGATTCTTAGTTAATTTTGTTATTTCTTTTTATCAAATGTTGTTTTTCATATTAAGTAAAATTTTAATCAATTCATTATCACTTATTTATAAATAACTTACAACTAAGATAAAACAAACATTGTATAGAATATGAAAAGCTTTACTTTAGGTAGGTGAGTAGCAGGGCTACTTCCTTCAGAGGAAATTCAATTAGCGCTCGAGCGTGTGCTCATTGTGTCAATGGATGTTATTTGTTGTCTATAGCCAACCCGTGTGACTGAGAAATTTTGGAGAAACTGTCCGGTTTCCTATCCTATGTTGTCTAAGAAGAGATTTAGAAAGGGTTATAGTCTAGTTTTGGCAAGATCTGGGCAGTGACAGAGAAAGAGAGAGAGAGTCTCCCTTTCTTCCAGGTCGTTACAACTCCTGCAGTGTGTGTTGTGTGGAATACGGAGTATGGCAACATGGTCACCTATTGCCCAGTTACCCGTCAGTACCGCAGTCCGCCTGGCTACGTCACGCTGGAAGTGGCAAGTGTTTTCCATCTGCAAGGCTAAGGAAGTAAGAAAGAAATATTTTTTTTTCTTTTTTTTTCTAAAATTAAAACTAATTAGTTTTTTAAGGTTTCTTTTCTTCATGCTATATTTCCATGAACTGTTCTCTAAATATTTTTACTTACTAGATCAGCTAGGTAAAATGAACTGCAAGTAAAGTGAAAATCTGATATTCCCAAAATTTGTTTATCTGTGACGTAT
Source organism: Palloptera scutellata (assembly GCA_958295655.1). Taxonomy (NCBI): domain Eukaryota; kingdom Metazoa; phylum Arthropoda; class Insecta; order Diptera; family Pallopteridae; genus Palloptera; species Palloptera scutellata. The sequence goes on from OY282450.1 coordinate 89,887,755, forward strand.
CGATTTTCGATGTTTATCAAGTATGTAAATTACTTGTAATAAATTAGGGTAAACTTTATATTTTACATTCCTAATAAAGATAAAGATATTAGGCTTTCAATTATATTTAAAAACATATTTGATTTACAATTCCTTGGGAGCTTTTTATAACCAGCTGTGAAAAATAAAGCCGGCAGAAAGTTTAATCATTCTTGCCTGCTGCTTTTTTTAAATCTATAAATCGGATATTACAACTTTTTTATCAACAACATTTTGTTTTATTTTGTATGAATACGACTCTTCATTACTGAATAATCCGATTATAAGTACGTGCTCAGCAGATACATATGTACATTTACCTACTTATAAAGTTTGGGAATACTCAATGTTTTGTATTTACATTTCTCTTGTGCTGATAACTACATACATTCATACAGGGTGGGGTATATATGCCCCTTTTGCAAATGGAGTCAAATATCATTGTGCTTTGACATTTATGTTGTAGACAGATAACGAATTAGTTGACAAGAAGCAATGCGACGATACACAATGCGAGCAACGGCCGTGTGATGATCTTCCGTTTTGGCGATTTGAACTAGTCGGCCAGATTGCCAGAGATATGATGGCACCAGACTTCTTCTTTTGGGGTTTTTTAAATCGCGCGCTTACCACAGCAAACCACAAACCTTGCAAGTCTTGGTAGTCAGCATTGAAGAAAGAATCAGATGTTTTGCGAGCAACAATTCAAAATGCAGAAATGTCCATCAACTCAGGAAGTGGTAATTTAACTGATATCATTTTTTCAACTTAATGTCATAAATTTTACTTCTTTTTCTATTAATGGCACAACAGCTCATGGACTCATGTTGTGCGTGTTGTATTTGTACATGAATGGAAGAGATTTATAGATTTATGCCGAATCCGAGCAGCGAAGTGAAAAGCATAGGCAATTATTATTCTTATATGGTTACCATTGCCTGTCATGAGATGGTGCCGGGTAGCAGAATTGTTTTTTCTACTTTTTGGTTTTGCCTGTGCCGATATTTGAATCCCGGGACAATCTGGGTAGCAGGCCAAGGGACTACTATGCCACAGCGACTATAAAGTCAAACCTTCCAATAAAGATTTTGTGAAAACAGAGTCTAATTTGTTTCATATCTAACAAAATGGCAGACAATTCACATTATGACATTACTTTTGCCCCACCTTGTGTATATGTACTTGTATGTAGCAATGTATACCATTCCAATATAATATAATTAAGTAATTTCTGTGGGCTTATTGAACTATGTATGGAACTTTGGAATTTAGACATTTAAGATGATCAATATGTGTCAGTAGCAACCCAGACTGTCCATTCCAGATTATCATTAAACAATATCGTTAAAGAAATTTTGGTAAATATTATGGTTTTTGTTGTGTAAACAGACATTTTGCTCGTTGCACAACACATGCATATTGTACCATATATCGTAAAATTAGATATGTCAGCGTACAATTAAGAATGATTTATAATGTTAATTATGTGTCATATATCATCATTATTACAACAAGAGGTAAAGTAAAGCTAATGCAGATAGCTGATGTAAATAGAAGCGTCGAATAAATGCAGAATATCAAATTTGATTTATGTATTTACTTATTATTACAAAACATAAAACGAAAGACATTTTACATAAAATACTTTTTCATCTTTTCATTATAGATTTTTGCTAGAGCTCCTTATTTGAAAGTGTTGGCATTCACACTTACCTTATATCGGCCAGATTGCCATTAACCGCATACTGCGTGATAAACAAAGCCATGGATCGTTCTGGTATTAATACATTCGTTAGCCCATTCGGACGACGTCCATGGATGTCCAATAATGGTGCTGCTGCTCCAGCTGCCGGTAACAAAGGTGTAAAGGGTATTATCGCTGGCGGTATCACGGGTGGCATTGAAATTTGCATAACATTTCCCACCGAATATGTTAAGACACAATTGCAGTTAGATGAAAAAGGTTTGTTCTATTGCGTAAATACAATTTTTTAAACACGAAGAAAAATGGATAATTTCTGTGGTTACTCGAAAACTGGAATTGTCACCTTAAAAAAACACGGCTTCTGGGAAAATTCGTGGCTGTTACAATATTTACTTCATAAGTTTTTTTTTTTTCTAAAATAATAATAATTCCAATATTAATTTGCAGCGTAACACTGTCGCTGTGGCGTAGTGGTAGTGTGTTGGACTGCTACGCAGAGTGTCCGGTGTTCGAATTTCGGTACAGGCAAAATCAAAAAGTAGAAAATATAATTTTACTACACACCAACTCTTGGCAGGCAATGGCAAACATACAAGAGTAAAAATTGCCTATGAAAAGCTTTTCACTTCGCCGTTCGGATTCGGCATTAAACTGTAGGTCCCTTCCATTCATGTACAAATATAACACGCACAACATGAGTGGATGCGAAAAGCTCGGCCTAGGCTCTTCCATGGGCTGTTGTGCCATTAAAAGTAAAGTAAGTACCACGTTAAGGGTGTCACAAAATCTAATTGTATTGAGTACTAGACATCCTTGATATTCTAGTGGGTAGAATACTAGACTCTCGTCCGTGAGGTTTCGTCTTCGATTGCCGTCTTAGTCTGGTGGTTAACCTCTTTCATAACCTTCTTACAATCCTACCGAAATGGGGTGAATGAGAATTATAAGAAAGTGTACCAGTGTAATTGCCAGGCAATGGCAAAACCACCAAGAGATAACAAATTGCCACCCGCCTTTCGGGACTGGCGTTAAACTGTAGGCCCAACCATCACAATGGGCAGTTCTGGCCGTTAGTGAGTCTTACTATAGATCAGCTACTCCAACCTAACCTAATTGAATTAATATATTTATATAGTCATATTATATTTTAATGTAGTCATTTTTTAGCAATCTGATATTTTTCTAGTAAGTAATTTTTTAATATGTAATCAAAATTTCGAAACAAATAACGAAAATATATTATAGACTCAAAACGAAACTCGTTATCATTAGCAAATATGTTTCTGGTCGCTGTAGCGTAGTGGTAGTGCATTGGACTGTTACCAGAATGTCCAAGGTTTGAATATCGGCACCACCTTTTGGCACGCAATGGCAAACCTACAAGAGTAAAAATTGCCTTTGCAAAGTTTTTCACTTCGCCTAAAACTGTAGGTCCCTTCCATTCATAAGTACAAATACTTATAACACAAACAAAACACGAGTGGATGTGAAAAGTGAGAAGCTTGACCTTGGCCTTGGCCTTGGCTGTTGTGCCATTAAAAGAAAGAAGAGGTTTCCTCAACAGCCCCTAAAATCATAGAACAGTTGAAAAAAACCCTCATTGTGTGGATTGTTAAATCTTCTGCTGGTAATGCGTAAACCATTGAAATTATCCAGTTTTGATCTGTGAGATTTACTTCTTTTTTTTTTTAATTATTATAAGTATATAAAATTTTATAATTTCGACTAGGTGCCAATAAGAAATATAACGGTATTGCCGATTGTGTCAAAAAGACTGTACAACAACGTGGTTTCTTTGGACTCTATCGTGGTCTGAGTGTATTACTCTATGGCAGTATACCAAAGTCAGCGGCTAGGTGAGTACCATCTTTCAAAAATGGCACTGTTCGACTACAAAATTCTCCATGGTATCATTTCCGATGGAATTTTCTCATTTTCAGTTTTTTATATTATTTATGATAAACAAAAAAAGTTGAGTATTCCAAAAAAGCAGAGTCATAATGGCATTGATTGACTATTTATACTTCTTACCGCATTATTTCGGGACTCAAACATTTTTATTACCAATTTTGATTTAGTAACATGAATTTACTGTTCTGATGCAATAGATACCAATTTTTTTTTGTTCCCGATTAGTGTCATCCATTTTATTATTTTGAAAAAAAGATGATATAAATGTCATTACATTTTTATTTAGGTTTGGTTCTTTTGAATTCCTGAGGGGTAACATGGTTGGTGCAAATGGCCAATTGAGTAACTCAGGAAAACTTTTGTGTGGTTTGGGTGCTGGTGTCTGTGAAGCTATTTTGGCCGTAACACCAATGGAAACAATTAAAGTGAAATTTATTAACGATCAACGTAGCGCTAAGCCACAATACAAAGGTTTTGCGCATGGTGTTGGTCTTATTATTAAAAATGAAGGTAAATATTTGCGAGATTATCTCTAGCAGCAATACTGAAAAACTTATACCTAAATTATTTAATGAATTATTTATGTAATTTCTTCTAACATTTCTCAGGTATTGGTGGCATTTACAAGGGTCTAACACCCACTATACTGAAGCAAGGCTCAAATCAAGCGATACGTTTCTTTGTTATGGAATCGCTTAAGGACCTCTACAAGGGTGGTGATCCGGATAAAAATGTTCCTAAGCTGGTTGTTGGTGCATTTGGTGCGTTTGCTGGCGCTGCATCCGTATTCGGGAATACACCACTGGATGTGGTGAAGACACGTATGCAGGGTCTTGAAGCAGCCAAGTACAAGAACACCGCAGATTGTGCATTACAAATCTGGAAGAATGAAGGATTAACTGCATTCTATAAGGGCACTGTACCACGACTGGGTCGCGTTTGTCTCGATGTGGCTATTACCTTTATGATTTACGATTCATTCATGGATCTATTCAATAAAGTGTGGAAGTAAAATGAATGTACTCGTAATGGATAAAATTGCAACACGAACCTTAGACTAAATCCAGAAATGTAAAATAGAAACATGGCAAAAATTATGATATTAAACTGCATGCAGTAGAAAGTAAGATCTAACGTTAAATGCTAAAGAAAATTCGAAAGATATTGAAATAAATGAAATGGGCCGGCCGCAAGATGACCTAGTCATAGTTGTTGTTACAGTCAGTTGTTAGGGATGTAGTTGAAGCGCAGTAGTGTGTCTAATTAATTAATTATATTATTAAAATATCATTTACATATATAATGTGTATTGAAAATAGTGTGACAATTCTCTAACAAGTTTTGCCGCGAAACAAATGAAGACATTTTTTGGAAATTGTAAAATATTATACGCCAATTTTACTTCACAAAATCAACCTAAGTAAATTTAGTAAATGGAGCATTTCTTGTAATTGCATTTATTGTATTTACTCGTAGTTACATTAAAATTGTTACAATTTTCCTTTGAAAGTTCATTGATTTAAATGAATTTTTTGATTCTACTGAAATATGTATGTAATAAAAATAATAAAAACTGCTAACTGAAACAAAATTTATGATTACATTGAATTTATACGGAGATCTTAAATGGTAAAATGCAAGTAGTCCAGTTTGAAAAGATAATTAATAAAATTCCGGGAATAATAAGTAAACGTCAAGTCAGAAGAAGTTTTTGTATATTACTTACTACTGTGGGCAAAAGTTAGTAAGACTATTTAATTTAAATTTCGCGCGGAAACCCATTCATCAAAATATTATTTTTTTTAAGGTTGGTATGACTGTCGGTGACATCTGTGCCCAATGTCACATCAAAATAATCATTAGTGTTTAGTATACGCTTGTCTTTCTGAAGTACAAAAAGTGCATTCGGCGATTTTCACAATGAGTGTTCCATTAAATTTTGTGTGCGGAATCATATTTCTGGTGCCGAAACGTTCAGAATGTTGCAAAAGGCCTTCGGTGATAATGGTATGTCGCGAGCAAGTGTTTTTGATTGGTACAAATTGCTCAAAGATGGTCGAGAACGCGTTGACGACGAACCACGTCCAGGACTGCCATCAACATCAACTGATGATCAACACGTCAATAAAATCAAGGAATTGGTGCTCGAGAATCGACGATTAACAGTCAGAGACTTTACTGGCATCGTTGGAATATCGGAAGGATCAGTGAAAACCATTTTAAAACATCATTTGGGCCTAAGAAGAGTGAATGCACGATTGGTTCTAAAATCACTGCATTGGTTTTACGAGACCATTTTGCCAAAAATTCGACTGATATCGTTCCGCAACCACCCTATTCGCCTGACTTAGCACCGTGTGACTTTTGGCTATTTTCTAAACTCAAAAAACCGCTTCGTGGACACCGTTTTGAGTCAATTGAAGACATTAAACATGAATCGCTAAGCGCATTGAAGGCTATTCCGGAAATTGACTTTAACAACTGTTTCGAGAATTGGAAGAAACGTTGGCACAAGTGTAATGGGCCGGGGGGGGGGGGATTACTTTGAAGGGGACGAAATAGATTTGGAAGAATGAATAAAAAATTTTGAAATTATGAACAAAGTCTTACTAACTTTTGCCCACAGTAGTATATTGCGAATAACAATTTTTAATATTTTTTGGTTTAACATACGCTTGATACGTTTTTATCACATCGTTGGCTGATGAGTTAATTTTTATCATGAATGTACCCTAGGTTAGATTAGGGTGACTGTCCTATATTAGGACATTCTAAAGGCCAGAACATTCCATTGTGATAGCGATGGTTGGACCTGGTAATTTGTTATCACTTGATGGTTTTGACATTGCCTGGCAGGAGGTGTACTTGTACACTTTCTCATAATTCTCATTCACTTCATATCGGTAGGAATATGAGAAGGTTATTAAAGATACCTGTAACCTCACGGATGAGAGTCTAGTAAGCTACCCAATAGAATATAGACATTGTCAATGCAACCTAGACTGAGTAGAGTGGGTTATGTAATAAAGTTCTACTTTTCTATACAGCTTTGCCGAAACAATATATATATTTTAGTTCAAGTTCGACTCTGCGAACTTTCAATTGTATACCTTAATCAATTCTATTTTGAAAATGTTTACTAAAAGTTTGGAAAATGTTTAATTTTACTTCTAATTTGTTTATACTTTATTTAAATTTTTGTGTCATGCAATATTAAATTCTAAGTCATATATTTAATCCTTGTTTACGCTACATGCTGCCGGTACTGCTAATAAACTTTAAACTTTGTTGTGCCGGTTGTCGAAAGATATAAATAAATATTCAAAAAAATAAATACGAATTCAACAAAGGACAACCTTTCTATTGCCTTCTTTAATATTCAATTCAGTACAAAACGTATTTTAAAATCTTTCTGGACCTTTACACTAATACTAGAAGGCCCGGAATTATATCAAACATGGTGGCATATTTCAACTTCACCTTACTTTACAACACGAACCTTAGACTAAATCCAGAAAGTTTGATTTTAAAACCAGAACTTGAGGGTTAAATTTTTGTTTGTCTATCGGTTATTTGAGACGGCAGCAAGTCGTTTGTTGAAATTCACATTCGTCACGGAAAGTGAACGAACAATCAGGTGCCAAAAGTCGCTGTCTGGAAACCGGGTCTATCACCCTATTTCCCATTATACTACATTGTAAAATATCCTGAAGCTATTATTAGAGAAGTTTGGCACTAAGAACTTGAGAGGAGTGTTTGTCTTTTTATATTAATATATTAATAGTGACATTGTTTTGGGCAATAAGTTTCTAGGAGAGGAGTTCTTGTCTTTTTATATTGCTATCGAAAGCCTTAAACCAACTTGCCTATCAATGAAACTTTCTAAAGCCTTGTATCATTTTCAAATATCAAATCTCTTTCACAAATCCATATATGTTGTTTTTATTTTTTGATTATAATAAATAATAATAATACGGTAGAATATTAATAATAACATTGCAATATTTTTTGTTTTATTTACAGCATTCAAATACATACATATGCATGTAAAATTTTGTAATAACATGAATTTGAAAATGCATCATTTTAATTGAAAATAAATATTTACTTGATTAAAATAGATTTTTATTATGTTATTTTGTTCATGTGTAAAATTGAATTGTTTATCTCTATCTACGAGTATCTATCTATCGTATGACGTTTAAAGGTATCGTGGAATGTTTACTCGATAGCATACGCCCCAGCTTCTCCTCCAACGGTTTGCTCAACTCATGCCACACGCATTTGCCAATAAGCGCTACTTCCTCCAATGGTGGCCTAAAAACGACCAACACATTTAGGCATATACCGTCTGAGGTGTGCGGCATCGGTGATGGACAATGTTCGATGCTTAAAATGCCATGTGGGCGATGTTGCGGCAATTCGGCACCAAACAATTCAATCATAAATTTGCGTAACGTTGAATGAATACTGCGTTGCGGATGCACTTCCACCGTTGGAAAGTGATGAAAATTCTTCTCGCTCACCAGTATGTTGAGAGAGTTTGTGGCACGTTTTCGTATCACCGCAATGACACGTAAGTAATTCTTATGGTGTGAATACTTTGTCGGAATAATTTCGGGATGCCAGAGTTGTGGTGGCTGCTGTGCTTTCGAAAAATTCTTATATAGTTTTCCAATTTCGATTATATTGAGTATATCATTAGCCCGCAAAGGTAACTCATTAATGTCGGCTACCCACTTGGCCTGCAGAGATTCGTTGTCAGCCTCCGCTGGGGTCTTGAGCGTGCCACCAGTTATGCGCCCTGTTAGGACAAAACGAAACCACGATCCACCGGCAGCTTCAATTGCTAGCAATGTGGTGATCTCAGCATTTAAACCCGTTTCTTCGTAAACTTCACGTATTGCCGCCTCACAAATAGATTCACCTTTTTCCATGCGTCCCGCTGGCAAATACCATTTTCCTATGATTAAGATAGACCAATGATTGATTGATTGATTGATTTTTCCATGTAAATATAAAGAATACTTACCGGCACAGGATTGTTTAGCTTCTTGCATCATTAATATTTCATCATTATCATTAATTAGCACAGTGGCCACAATGTAAGTAACCGATTTACCTAACACGGGCACAAAATCAGATGCGGCAGTTGGTTGTACGCCCTGCGCCTCGGCTGTAGCATTCTGCTCTTCAAGCGAAAAATCGCATAGTTCCTGTGTGATATCACCCAAATCATGACCGGCTATAATACTCAAGAGCTTCTGCTCTATTGAAGGCATTGTGGTATTTTGGTGCGTTTGCGGCATCTTGTTAATGCGATACTCAGGCTAAGTTGTTGCATCCGTAAAAAAGTAGCTGTGTAATAAGCTGAAAGGGAAATGGAAAATCATTTGATTATGAATAAGTCGATTTAAAAAGCTTTATTCCTTAACAGATAAAAAAAAGAAAATTTCAATATAAACCAGAAGGCTTCGGATAAACAACCTCAATTAAATATACATTTTTTATTATTTCATAACTGTAGATCAGCGTGGTTTGCCAAAGTATTCCCTTTAAATATTACAAGCACTTCACTTGTACGTGAGATACCACGCCCTTAACTGGAGGGCGTTTCAGGAGTTTCTTCTCGCTGTAAGGAGTGCTTTGTTGATATTGTTCAAATAAGCTTCGAGTTATATCACTTCATGTCACTGTGAGTATCTTTCTTGTGTCTTGAAGAGAGTACGCTGATGCGACAACAACCACGAATTCTTTTATTATAATCTATTCTATATAAAAGCTCATTCATGCGATTCTAAAGCTCTTCGCAAACGGTTTTGAACATTTAAGTAACCCAAACCAGCTGTAGTCCATTAGTAGTCTTATTGTTTTCATTTCAATATGTTTACGACACTGAATTATGGACATTGCAAAAAGCCGGTACTCGGTCAAAACTTATTAATGATAAAGGATGTAGATTAGGTTAGGCTTGGAAGGTTTTGCATTTCCACTCGGAGTCTTAATTGGCTTTCTTGTAATTGCCAGGAGGAGACACTTCTCTAACCATGGTTGCCATTTTCAGTTCAGGTACTGTACCTATTGAACCATTTTGATATCCGGTTGAAGACCAATAGTTTCAAATCTCTCTTAGATTTGCAAAGAAGCGCGAACCCAAGCATTGGAGCCTGTTCGTCTATAGCCTTGAACATTGACATAGAAATTGAAGAATCGATTCTACCTCTTCATTGTGACAACTTCACAGTTCGTTCGTCGGAATACGCCACCATTGAAACTTTGGTACAATAGCGCAATGTCCAGTTATGACTCCTGTGAGCAGCCATACAGCGACTGCGAAATTTTTGTGCTCTAAGAGAACATTTGTCTTCTGCCTGCCTAACATTAGCCATCGGAGATTTTATAGAAGTATCTGCCTCGCTTATGTCCATTTCATGGGCCTTTCTAGTTGATTCATATGCTATTTTGTTCCCTTCAATATTGCCTCCAGGAACCCAAAATGTCCAGTGACCTTGCGGTGCTCAATGGCCATCAGTGAAGTACAACATTTCTCTGCAATCTCTGATTTAACTATATTGAATTCTATTGCTGTCAATAAAGATAGTGACGTTCCAAGTTTGCATCGTACTGTCACGTAGAAGTCTGGCTGAAGCAGTCAATAGCGAAAATCTCTGGAAGAAGGTACGGCCGCCTTAGTTGCAGGTCTTCTGAGTAGAGAACAGCTACAGTTCCATTCTCCATCTTTAAGCCATTGGTAAATATGGTAATCTCAGCAGTCCGTGTTACCGAACCCGACTCCCAGTCATCCCTGGTTGCATATAGAGTTGAAATTCTAGTAGAAAATTCCAAATTCGTAATCATGTAATCCGTGGTCATATCTAATTAAGCATTCATCTAATTTTCTGTGTTAGCTGATTTCCCTGCGTTTTCGACGTGCAAGTGTAAGCTCGCAAAACTGAATCCAATCAAACTTTTTCACTAAAACACCCTCAAATTTGCTACTACACAACGCAACGAAAAAGCCTTATCGAATTGTGGACAAGTCAGCTGTAGTCGCTGGTAACAAAACAAAAACAAACTGACCAACTGACTGAAATGCAGACCTTTTACTCATTAAGCGAGCTACTGAAGATCGGCCCCGCTGGACATCTACTTTTCGAAATTTCCAAATATACTACGTATGCTCAACTAGCAGGTGCTTACGTGCACGTGTAAACCCGGGGTCAGATTCTCTTAATCTAAGAAACCCTTTCTGTGCCTTGAAGCACCCGTAACGGTAGAAGACGAAATATCATGTATAGATCTTCCTGAAGATCACTACTTATAGCTTCTGAGATCCCTAAGCTAGCAAGCCTCTGCAATTTTCCAATCCGAGTTTGGTTGCTTTTCTTACCCATCTCGCCTGCCACCAGACAAGGGACCCATAGGTAATGATTCAAGTTCGGTAAGAAAAACTTAGGTATTTTTGTTTTCCTCGTGAACAAGACTAGACCAGTCTTAGCAGCTGTAACCTCTAAGCCGAACCGTTATAGAACTATGAAATCCTAAATGACGTACAAAATAAAAAAATAATAAAAAAAGAAAGAAAGTTCACAATTACAAAGAGCAAATTAGAATAGTTTTCAACTACAAATCACCAGACAATATCATCATACTTAATGTTTGTTCCCACGATTATTTGTATCAAAACACAAAAAATATTTTGTGATGCTATAAGGTAGGGTCGGAATTAGGCAGATTGGTAGGTAGGTAGATAGCAGAGATTTTTTTTTTCATAATATTAGAAATTTTCATCATCACAAGCTAACAATTCCGAACGAGTGTAGGAGGCGGAATTACTGAACATAATTTTCGAAGTCGACGAATGCCATTAACTAGATGATAGTGAACTATTTAACAAAGTTTAAGCGTATTTACGTGAGATGGGACAATCATGCAGACGACACGCTTTAGCATTATAACAATGACAGATAAGTAGATGGATGGAAAACAAACGTAAAAATATACAATAAAAGCCACAAGAGTAAACAAAAGCACAGAAGAATGCGACGACACTAAGACGAGTGAGTGAGTGTAAGAGCATTACGAGGAGGGGGAGGAGGAGGAGGAGGAGGTAACTAAACGACAATAATACAAATTACATATCTATATACTTATGTCAATTAGAAAGACGATGGATAACGATGGAGCTATGGAGCACAAATAAAACGCGAAACTATGCACCTACATACAATATTACACTGATTGCAGTTAGTATGTTATACATGAACAAACACTGAGACATACCTACAGATGCACAGCTGCACACAACAAATCTTAGCTAGAGTTAAGAGCGACGAAGACACGGTAACATTTTACAACTTACACTTCATGTCGTCCGTAAGTTGTCCGTTTTCTTCTCAAGTTGAAGATATTTTTTTGCACTTGAGGTAGGAATATATTGAGCTAAATTTCAACTGAATCTTATAGTAACTGAAAGATTGTAAAATAAAATCAATATATGTATTTATGAACTTCTAGTGACTCATTAGCTGGAATGCAGTGCTTTAATTTGTAGTCGATTCTAGGGAATATTTATTACAAATAACTTAAGAAATTCACACTCATTCGCCACACACACGATGGTATCATCCTTCATGTTCGCAATCGAGTCGAATGGCTTCGAAATGCAACAAGACCCTAGTCCTCATAAGGCTCTCACACATACCATATATACTATGTATACCTGCATATAATTATATTTATTTTTTTTAATCTTTTATATTGTTAGTTATGCAAATTATTTCCATTTTGTTATTCTTTTTTCAAAATAATCTTTAACGTTTTGGAATGTCGTTCTGAATATTTTTGTAATTAATTTCATTCTATTATTATTGTTGTCTTTATGTAAGATTCTATTTACTCACTTAACTCTTATTTATGTATGGTACAAGTTTTGGTTTTCTTTTTGAGTGTGTGCGCGCGCGCGCGATTGTCTCAGAGCAACGTTGGGATCGTGACTGTTTTTCACTGATTTTTTGAGTTTTTTATTTTGGTATGTTTTTGGCCTCAACACAAACACACATTCCACAACAAATACGTACGGCAAACCGACCAAACCAAACCAATTCACAATTCAAACTTGACTGTGAGAGAGCTTAAGCTTAGATATATGGTACGAGCATAGAAGCAAGTTTACTGTTTATTTGTTCGGTTGTATGATGGCTGATGATGGCTGTGCCAGAAAGTGTCTGACTTTCTAGCCAGCTAGTACGTTGGTTGACTAACAGGCTGACTGTCTGGCACAGTGACTGCTGATTGCCAACAAAAAGAGCTTGTTGCTGTTGTTGTCATTGGAGATATTGTGGTTTTGTTGGTCGGACATTTGTTTTGCTTTGCCTTCTTTTTTTTTTGTTTATCTTCAGTTGTTACTTTTTTATTGTATATATATATTTTGTTTTTTTTTGTGCTCTGTTCGATTGCTAGAAATCTCGTATGTCAAGCATAAAACATTCATCGAACAGGTAGATTAGTAAGTAGCTTTAGTTAGATGGCTCTCCTTTGGTGCTGTGCTGTATTAGAAATGTGACAATAACGACTACAGTAACGACTACAACTATTACTACTACTAATGTGAATGAAAGCGTTGGCTGTTGCCGTTTGACAAAATGCGATTGACGCGACGACACAAATATGCAATGAACTGCAAAATTTTCTCAATTTTTCTTTCATTCATTTAAGTAGAAAGTAAAACAAACATTTTATTTAACATTATGTTAAAATTTGGAATGTGCACAAATCACTGAAATTGAGGCTATAAAAAATATATTTCTATATAAGTATTCTTTGTCATTGCACAATGGAGACATGTGAGAATCATTGCCTTTCAAATATTTATGTCTTTGAAAACTGAAAGATCTATAAAATAATAATAATAATTGGCCTGGGTTATGTCCGTCGAGTAATCGCCTCACTGCTCACGCGAAATAACATGACAAAACCAAACTAGTCGAAAACAGATTTTAAAAAAGAAGACCTAAAGTAGAAGACTTTTCACTGTCACTAGTATCAATAATTAGATTGAACTTACTCAAGTAATACGTAATTAAAATATCGATGCTGTAAAATCAACAGGCTAGTGAATTCAGTGTCAAAATATTATTGGATACACGGTGGTTAAACTTAGTACACCAATCCAATAGATTTTTGTTTGTTTTTTGCCTGTGCCGAGATTCGAACCCCTGACACTCTGCGTAACAGTCCAACGCACTACCGCTACTCTACGGCGACCACGGCCTATTGCTGGAGTAAGGGTTAAAAAGCTTCGGCTATAACCAGGATTGAAAAAACCTTCAGTTTGGCTCTGCTCGAGTAAAACATTCAATAGATATCTGCAGTAGAAACTCGATTTTTGCCTAACGCTAAAATAACAACACAGTCCAACAGAATTTTCGCAACAGAGTGCTGAACTTACTTACGTTTAATGGCACAACAGCCCATGGAGGGCCTAGGCCGAGCTTTTTCTCATTCACTCATGTTGTGCGTGTTATATTTGTACATGAATGGAAGGGACCTACAGTTCAATGCCGAATCCGAACGGCAAAGTGAAAAGCTTTTCATTGCAATTTTTACTCTTGTAGGTTTGCCATTGCCTGCCAAGAGGTGGTGCCGTGTAGAAAAATTATTTATTTTCTACTTTTATTTTTTTTATTTCGCCTGTGCCGAGATTCGAACCCCGGACAATCTGCGTAGCAGTCCAACGCATTACCACTACGCCTCAGCGACCACAGAGTGCTGAACATTTTTGCATATTTTTTGTTTTCAATTAAATTTTAATGTGAGACTTGCAATGTCTCCATATAGTTTAAGAGCTAGAGATTTGATTGCTGAGACAAAGATGATCCTCTAAAATAGACCATACGCTGTAATCCATCGGATTGAGATCCGGTGAATATATGTAGTGACCATTTTTGACCACTGTGATAAAATAAGGAAAATGAGCCTTGCACCATTCTTGTGTCATTTTGGCTCTGTGAGCTGGCGCAGAGTCTTACTGGAACGTCCAATCATTAGCGCCAAAGTGATGTTGGGCCACTGGAAGTACCACAGTTTTAAAAATTTCATGGCTGTACACTTGGCTGACTTTAATTCCATGTTCCTAATCAAGGGTGTCTTGCCATTTGCGCAAATCCCACCCCATACCATGACGGATTGCAGATTTTGGCGAAGTTGAATGACGACAGCAGATGGTCCAGGAGCATCTATTGACCAGCTTCTATCACTTGGATGGCTATGCGCTTGTTCAACAGTAAACAGCTTTTCATCTGTGAAGAAGATTTTTTCCCATCCAATTCCTGAGGCCCAACGTTGAAGTAAGTTACATCTGTGAAGAAGATTTTTTCCCATCCAATTCCTGAGGCCCAACGTTGAAGTAAGCTACATCTTGTACGCGCTTGTTTCATCAGTAAGTATCTGGCCTTTTGCGTTTTTGGAGCTTTTTAACAATGAGTCCTAGTTCGTTTTTTGCTATGCGTCGAACTGATTCACGATTGATGCCAGTTTCGCGACCAACTTTTCCCGCTTTTGAACGATTTCGCGATTCCTGGAAGTATTGGCGGTGGGTTTTCTGACGATCACCTTCATGAGCCACTCCTTGAATCGTTTAACTGCACGAGAAACTAACGAACGAGCACTGCGCAGCTGCCGCGCAATCTCATAATTGCGTTTGCCTAGTTGACATCGTAAAATAAATAACTAAATGAAACCTAGACCACACAAAAATTAAATCAGATGTACTCTCGATTATGTAGAATAGTACAAGAACGAAGAAAAATTTCAGAAAAATTACATCCTGTATCACAAATCCTTTATTTTTTTTTTTCTGAAATATTTAAGCATTTCAAACATTTTCATCGAAAACTTACCAATGAATTTTTGGTTCAATCCAATATATTATAATCGAATTGTCTATTCTTTCAAATTCATTGCTTTCTATTCTATGCTTTAAAGTAATCTTTAATATCAAGAAACCTTATGCTAATAATATGCAAAACTACTGCAAGAAAAAATCTATTGTTAAAATAATTTTAGATTTGTAGAGACACGCCCATTGATATTATTAATTTTAATAATAGTTCATAATGTTCAATCACTGCATACATAATACAATAAAACTTTTACATATAATAAAAAAACAAACACTGAAGCTAAACAAGGCATGACTGTTAAATATAAAAGTTGTCATCCAGATCTGGTTTAAGTCACATCGTGCGCATAACGTTCATACATATTTACTATTATTGAGAAGAGAAAGTCTTTTTTCTATTTACGGAGTTTGCATAACAATAAATTAATCGATGGGATATAGATTATTTTCTTTAAAATTCGTCTTTTAATTGTTCTTTGTTGTTAGCGCATTAACGTGCATGGAGTCAAGGTCTTTTATTATTTTTGTATCTGAATATTAATAAATATGTTTATATTTCAAGAAGAAGTGGTTTGGGCTGTTATGAAGATGACATCTCAGGCAGTCATCTAAGCTAACCAGTTTTATGTATTGTATTTTTCTTTTTAAGTTGAATAGTAATTATGGAAATGTTGTCTAATTATATACAATATTCTCAGTGATGTCTGTGTGTACCAATACTATTATTATTATGTGATTAAATACATATGTACGTATTATTTATTATTTCAGTTTGACCGGTCGTAATGCCAGCCCTACGGCCTACTTAAGTACGATTCAGTTTTCTTGATAAATTCTTAAATTCTCTGAATTCAATAAGTGGAATATTTCTCTCGGATGCAGAATGCATATAAGGATGAACAGAACAACAACGATTTGAAACTTTTATGCTATTCATTTTATTTATAAAATTATAATTTATAATTTAAATGTTATATTGTATTAATTTCTATTTGAAATAGTCGCGAACGCTTGGTTGCCGTAGACGTTCTTTCAATTCTTTATAAGGTTGCAGTAATGCATTCAAACCATTTGAAAATCTTAAACTCTCTTGAGAATCTGTGCTAACGTCAGCTAACGAAGCTATCAATTGTTGTGATAACACCAAAGCTTTATTGATATTTTGTATTTTAGAAGAATTTATCGACATTTTACTTTTCAAATGGAGAATATTCTTTTGTTTTGTTGACGTATTGCTTGTTGGTGCTTCATTGTCGGTATCGCTAAAACTAGTTTCTTCATTATCATTAATAGTTAAAGACTTATTCATATAGTCATCATCATTCTTCTCGTGATCGTGCTCATTTTCTTCACAATCGCTGTCTGTGTTCGTGTCATTTTCCTGTAGACTATCGAACGTACTTCGTTTTTCATGTTTAGTTATGTGGGCAATAGAATCAGTTTCTAATTTCAAATGATTTCGTATATCGTCTATGGTCATATCAGAGAAACCGATGCCAGGCAGACTACTTGCGACTTCAACAATGTGTTGCATTTCATAGGTTAGTGTTGAGGTGATGTTGAAGGGTTCGCTTACAACCTAGAGAAATTTTGTTATTGAATTAATTGTGATCTTTGTTTTGCGCTTTTTTTTGTAGAATGAAAAATATTACCAACCTCTTTCCATAATGCTTCCCAACCTCCATTCCACCATAACCCGTTGACCGCATCCATAGCATCCGCTATAAGATCGATAGCTTCGGCTATTGTGAAATTGCGCCAAATTTTAAATAAACTCTGCTCCCGCGGTTCACTTTCGAGTGCACTCAGCAAACGTGAAAATAATAACTGCATGTAATTGCATTTAAAAATTGGTATAACACTTAACGCAATGGGTTGCAGCAATGGCGCTGTATGAGCCGGTAGGAATTCTAAACGGATGAATCTGTCGTCGTACGCCGGAAGACGACTTTGTTGCAGCATTTCGTTTTCGATTAGAAGCAGGCAACGCTCCGGTAATTCCATAATATTCAAATAGTTGCGCACTATTGGTGTAAAGCACTCAGTGAGCCATTCATGAAAGAGCGCAGGCGTCACCTTGGGATAACATTGGGAGCTACGTGCACGCGCACGCCAAAATACAGGCAAATCTTCAAGTTTCCTCGAGCGCATACAAAAAGGCGTGAGTGTACGATATACCAGCATCGGTTTAACGTAGAAATCACCTTGTGCATTACCACAGAAGAGTAGACTTATGCGATCGTGCCCAATTTTATTGGAAGCCTGATCTCGCTGAGCAATTGTGGTGCGCTCGGGCATACGCTTCCAGGCCAGCGGGAATTGTGTCACGCTAAATACTTGCTGCGGCTGAAAGCCTTCAGCATGCACTATCGCTTTAAAGTGTTCGGGATATCTTAGTGCTGCTGCACAATCAAGCGGCTGAGTTTCAAACATAGATCTGTAATCCAAATTATATCGTTTGCGGAATTTGTTGAACCAGCCCTTGCTAGCCTTAAATTCACGTTCATCGTCTTCTTCGTCATCGTCATCTGCATCAGGCTTCTCCTCTGATTCTTCCATTTCATCATCGCGGTCATGCTTTGTTTCGGCTTCAGTTTCTCTTTTAGCCTCAGCCTCTGTTTCTTTAAGTTCCGCATAAATTTCTCTTGCCTTTGTGCATATCCCTACAATGGTGAGGTTGCGTCCCTTAGCTCGTTCCTGTTCGTACCAGTAATGCAGCACTTGCTCAGTTCTCTCCAATGTAAAACTACGGGGAATATATGCTTTGGATTTATAAACATCGGCAGTGCATTGTGCAGCAAATTCTCTTAACTGCTTTTCACTACGAATCAGCGCACGTATTGCACTTTCGCTTACATCGCATTTCCGGCTCAGTTCGACTGGGCGTTCTCCTGATTTCAAGCGATCGAGCAATATTATTTTTTCCTCGATGCTGAGCACACGCCTTCGACGTTTCGTGGGCACTGGCGATGTCACTGTTAAATCTTCTTCTGTGATGTCATTCGCTGCTTCACGTTTTATAGTTGTGGTCCTGAGGTTTTGTCTGGAAGCCATTGGCCGGTTCTGTTAGTTGGTTTGCAGTATCTAGGACAACTGGAATTAATCGGGTGTAATATTGAACATTGTAAACTTAAAACATTATGCTTACTAGTGACGGTGTCAGTTATTTCCCAAAGGCAGATTTTCATTTAAGATATAGTACATAGACACATGGATGAGCAAAAAATGCAGCAATCTGTGTTTCAAAAGAAGAACCATGAGGGAATGCACATAGATTTGATGATGATAACGACTGTGCCCAGAGCATTGCTCTTTCATTTACTAAAATTTATTGCTATTTAATTTACACAGATTTCTAAGATATAATTACGTTACAAGTTAAACAGGGTTTGATACTGTACTTGGTCTAGAAAAATGCATAACACTCAAACCCTATTGCCGATTAAATATTTACAACGCAAAATTGTTTTAACCAAAACATTCACCTATATATCCGCCACTGTCGCTTATTCTATTCCCCGAATTCAATTGAATTTTCCCAATTTTCTTTGCTTAAAGCGGTCTTATCTATTTCTCCTTTATAACAATTACTTCTTCGTGCCACTCAAGTAGCAGTTTCAGTCTTCATCAATTAACGTGTAAAATAATGCTTAAAAGCAAACATTTACTCACTTTTTCCATGCAATTATTTACCAACAAATTCATAAGTGCACCAAAATTGCACAACAAAAATATTAAACTGCAGTGCTGCCAGATTAGGCCGAAATGTTATAATTAAAATTTCAATCAGGGAAGGGAAATGAAACTAAATGGTCGATGGGTAATGATGAAAGAGCAGTGCTCTCTTGTGATTATTTTCATTAAGAAGTGTGACCAGCTCTTAGTGCTCAGAAAGCTAAATTGAGAATCAAATTCACTATTTAAAGTAAAAAAAAAAATAATTTGTTTTTGTTGTAATATGTTTTTCGAGTGATTGTCGACAATACATGTCTTTGCATATGGCCACCACACACCGAATGAAACAAGTTTGTTTCGAACCAGCGCCGATGTTGATAATGGCTTACTTTCTGTATGGCGCAACCCATCAAAAATGTTTTGACTGATCCGGTGTGTTTTCACCCTAATAGACTGACTGTGTTCCCTAAATTTTATTCGTTGGGCATTATGTTTGCTAAAGCTACGCAATTGCGTTAACTGTCAGTCCTAAGTGACTGTTTATACTGGCGCAAGCATGCATGCCAACATTAGCAGGTGTAGACGCTTGGAAGCAAACACTCAAGAACTTCTTTTTTCGTATGATCAATCTGAACGGTACGGTAAGCAAACTGTTGTGCAAATACATTTTTTTTTGTTCTAAATGCAGCAATCTGGAACCAAAAATAAGTTGCTCGGTCTTAAATTTGTAAAATATAAAGGAAATAGAATTGAAAGTTATTACCAAAATTTTCGAACACATTACAAAGGTATTTTTGGTAATTTAATTTTTAATTAACGCAACGATGCAACTAAAAGTATTAAAAGTAATATGAAATTGTTTTGACATAGATTTTTAATATAGTATTCTTAAAGTTTAGTCCCTTTGGTTACGTAATAATACAGTTCATATTTACCATATAAGCATTTGAAAGTGTGTTTTAAAAATATCCTTAAAGGAACCGACCCCCTACATATGGATACGTAAATTACTTATTTTCGCAGTACCCGTAAACATTGCCTATGTAACATTTTGCAACCTTGCATTGTCGTTTTCTGCCCTTGTTTGTCTTCAGTTGTGCTGCTGAAATTTTCGAAGAAGAAAATTAAAGTTGGGATATTTGAGTGAAGCGCTCAATAAAGTGCATAAACGAAATTTAAAAACGCACAATAAAACATTGATTAACATTTATTTGTTGTATTGATGGAGTTGAACTGTGCGAGTGCGTGTGTGCGGTGAAAATTTAAAGTGAAAAATCACTGACGAAATCCTCCACAGTTTAGTGCATCGACGTGCGTTTTTGCGTTTTCTCTGCCTTTTTTCTTGCCAATTGCCAACACCGTCGCCAACCACTCGCTCGCCCGACATCACCACCTATCATCACCACCCTACCCATCCCAACGACAAACACACAGCAACAGCAACAGCAACAGCAACAACAACTGTATCAGTATCATACAAATCAACGAATACGGCGACGACGACGACGACGGCAACACCAGCTACAACTACAACAGACTGCGAAATAACAATATTGAGTATACCAAAAAAAGAAGCAGGAAAGACAGTAAAAATAAAGAGAAAACTGGGAATCTGGGAAGAAAATAGGAAGCATCCAAGAACACAGCGTCGGAAACAGATTTTTCAGTGGCATAAAGACGTGTCAACGTAAGACATGTCCGACATGAATATTGATAACATCATCTCAAGACTTCTGGAAGGTGAGTTATTACATCAACAACATCTCCCTATATACTCCATTGTCACACCACCTCCACCACAACCGTCATTACCATCACCACCTACCTCACTCGCACAACAAATGCTCTGATACAGACGTCATCGTCATATGTGATGTAAAATGCCGCTGATGGCGCCGTCGTCGGTGGAAAAATTGATGGTATTGGGGGGGTGGATGGCATATGTTTAGAATACTCTACTGAATTGTTTCCGTTCACTCGTATTTTTAACTTTTGCAGTTCGTGGTGCGAGACCCGGTAAAAATGTACAACTATCGGAGAGCGAAATACGCGGTCTTTGCCTGAAGTCCCGAGAGATTTTCTTATCACAGCCGATTCTTTTGGAATTGGAAGCGCCGCTGAAAATATGCGGTATGTACAATGAATTATAAATGAAATAATCTAGAAAATGATAAGATTTACATAATTCTGATTTATTTCATATTTTTGATTTATAGTGTAAAAAAAAGCTAAAACTTGCTGGCTTCTATTATAATTGAGCAAAATAAACTGCTAAGTACTGCGTTTTTTGTGTTGCTTGTTGTATTATTTAACTTATTTTGCAATCACTATACTCTACATCCAGGCCATGCAATGAAATCAGAGCTGTTGTGTTTGTTGTTATTAGATTGATAATGGCGCATTGAATAATTGGAGTATTGTACTGTGAATAAATGTTAGGCAGATGGCTGCCAAAAAGGCAAGCTTCCATTGAAATGATGACTCAATATTATAATGTGGGCGCCAGTACTGATAATCTTTATTGCCTGTTAGGAGTTAATTATCTTAGGAAATCTATAACGTATATGTATATACTCAATTCATCCTCGAGTCTTATTTTCCATTTTTACGATTTTATTATAGATTAAAGTCAATAAAAGTAATCGTTTATTCTAAAAAAAAAAAGTTTACATGTAGCCATTTATAAAATTTTATAACAATATACTTAATTGGTAAAATGACCGAATCAGACAGCTGTATCTCTCCAATATCTTTCTAACTCGATTTTGTTGTTCACTCTTTCTTACGCTTTTGTCTTCCTAAGTTAAAATTTCTTTGATTCGAAATTCTAAACTAATATTTCATAGTGATTTTCCATTTAATGCCTCAAATTCTCTCGAATTTTAGTAACTTGAATTATAGTCAACGGCAACAATGAGCCCCAAGTAGTAAAAACAAAAATTTTTAACTCAAATATCATATGTCAACATACTATATAAGTTAAATTTATAATTGTCGTTCTTATTTACAATTTCCGTCACATGACCTCTGTAACCTTGAACCGCAATTTTCACAAAATTAAAATTTATATTATTCGCCGTTTTATTTTTGTGCACAGTGCTATTTAATTTATTTTAATTTGAAAAAGCACATAAAGCTAAAATTAATAATAAAAAACAGAAACAGCGACTTTCCTTGCGTCAGCGGCTAGTGACGGGCGACTCAGCAACATCGCTAAGCTAAGCTAAACATACTAATACGTTGCACAGCTGTGTACACCTTCGTACACCTTCCTGTACTCGTAACTTTTGGCATTTCTCCTAAATAATATCTGTGCTCGGCTTTGCACTTACATAGAAATGGTCATGACTCACTTGGATTTCATTCAAACAAATATTCTGATTAAAATCTACCGGGAGATTATCTTCATTCTTTCATTGATAGGAATATTTAGAATTGGGGTGAATAAAAGTATCTAAAAGTACAGTATTTAAATTTTGGAATAGTCGCCACAGTTAATAAAACTGCTTAGAAGAGAGTATAATTGAATATTTTTGTATTAATTATAACACTTTTTCTTACTTGTTGAATATTTTCATTAATTTGTTTGCTTTCGTTGAATTTTTGGAATCACTTATTATTGAATATGTATGTAATTGTAATTGAAATGCGTATTTTTCTCAACTTTTTACAGGTGATATACACGGTCAATACTATGATCTATTGCGTCTCTTCGAATATGGCGGCTTCCCTCCGGAATCGAATTATTTATTTCTTGGTGATTATGTTGATCGCGGTAAACAATCGCTGGAAACGATTTGTTTACTCTTAGCATATAAAATCAAATATTCGGAGAATTTCTTTCTATTGCGTGGTAATCATGAATGCGCCAGCATCAATAGGATTTATGGGTATGTTGTGAATGGAATTGTATAAATCTAAGTGTTTGCAAAGTTGTTAATTTATGCCTACCTATAAATTTTGTTTTTTTTTTTGTTTTACAGTTTCTATGATGAGTGCAAGCGACGATATACGATCAAGTTGTGGAAGACATTTACAGATTGCTTCAATTGTTTACCAGTTGCAGCAATTGGTTAGTAATTGCTACTCAAATTGTATTGCCATGTCTTTGAATTATTATTTTTTGGGCTGTTTACAGTTGATGAGAAAATATTTTGCTGTCATGGCGGTCTAAGTCCGGATCTCTCATCGATGGAACAGATACGACGCATTATGCGCCCTACAGATGTACCCGATCAAGGTCTATTGTGTGATCTCTTATGGTCTGATCCGGATAAAGACACCATGGGTTGGGGTGAAAACGATCGTGGTGTCAGTTTTACATTTGGAGCAGAAGTAAGAGATATAAATGATGAATTGATAAAGGGTTAAAGAAATTCAATGTTTGAAAGAGTACTAGCGACCAGGGCTTTCGACTCGACTAAAAAATTAATATACTTAATTATATTTTGTCAGTTAAATTACATTGTTTGATAAATTTTACCTTTTTGTATTTTTAGGTTGTAGGCAAATTTTTACAAAAGCATGATTTTGATTTAATTTGTCGTGCACATCAAGTGGTTGAAGATGGCTATGAATTCTTTGCTAAGCGACAATT
Source organism: Palloptera scutellata (assembly GCA_958295655.1). Classification (NCBI taxonomy): domain Eukaryota; kingdom Metazoa; phylum Arthropoda; class Insecta; order Diptera; family Pallopteridae; genus Palloptera; species Palloptera scutellata. The sequence continues at coordinate 89,911,563 of OY282450.1, forward strand.
GGTAACGCTCTTCTCGGCACCAAATTACTGTGGCGAGTTTGATAATGCGGGTAAGAAGTTGTACCTGTTGGTGTTTATTTGTGTTCCAAACATTACAGCATGTAATATTCTCTTTTGTTGGGTTTCCAGGTGCAATGATGTCAGTTGATGACACTCTAATGTGTTCTTTCCAAATTTTGAAGCCTGCTGATAAACGTCGTTTTATTTATCCAAACTTTGGTAGTTCGGGGCGTCCATTAACACCACCTCGAGGCGCAAACAATAAAAACAAAAAGAAATAAGTATACATTTTGCAATTTAGACAAATATATTCAGAGAAACGACAGCAAAAGGATATAAAAAGAACAAATCAAATATAAATTTTGCATAAGGCAACAACAACAACAACAAGAGCAAGCCAACACAACCGAAGAGGAAAGGCAATATTTGCATATAATTTTAGTAAGAGGAAAAATAATAAATGTTTAGTTGATTTAAGCATTTCTCTGCTGCTATTCTTATAGGGACACTCTTTTTACACTCACTTAATTTCTTTGATTTAATTGTACAATGATTATTACATATTTATTCCTATAATTATTGTTTATTGCAAAAGTTGTAGCGAATTTTAATCCACACCAATAAGAATATTTATTTGAATGCCTATTTACACTTTTTTTCAAGAAGTAAAGTATAAGAAGAAAGATTTTAACAACTTAGATTTACTGGTTTCAAAATCGATTTGTATATTACATATTTTTTTGTATTTTAAACAATCTGTCTGCATGCATATTTTCTTTAATTTTAAGCTTAAAGAATGCATTAATTTACACCAAATAAAAGAAGTAACAAATAAAATCTAAAATTCAATTAGATTTAAATTATTTTATGATTAATCGAATGATACAAAGTAAAAATATTTATACAAGTATATTGTTATGTACATATATATGTGCACACGTACATGCAATTCAAGTTCAACATACATGCTTATGTATGTGTAAACGTATATATTTACATAGTTACCTACGTAAATTTCATTCTTAAAAACAACAAAAACAAATTGTATATTGTAAGATGAAAACATTTAATTTTAAATTGAAAAAAAAAACATTATAAATTGTTCATTACAAGGAAAAAGAAACAAAACATAGAAGGAAACGACAGAATTTTAAAGAAATAAAGAAATCCCCATGAAAATTGTTATTAGCGACAAAATTTAATAAAAAAAAAAAAAAAAATTACAAGTAATCTCATTTAAAAACAAACTACTTTCATTTGGTTTAGCTATTTTTTTTTTCATTTTTGAAAAGCAAACTTTGCATTAACGAATATTTTAAAAACTATTATTGATTATTGATACCTACTATTACAAAACTTACAAAAATGCAACAAGCAAAACAAAACTATTGTAATAATTTTAATTAAATTAGATTGAATGTATTATATTTACTTACATGTATATGTAAAATGAAATGAATGAGCATAAGTTATATACATATGGTTGATAATATACAAAAGAAAAGAAAAGAAAACATAAAAAAACAATAAAAGCATGAGTAACATTAAAATTAAAGAAACATTGTTATGGTCGATCGTTCAAGCATTTCCTGATTGTGAAATTTCTCTTAAGTATGTATTTGAATGTAATAGTTGTAGTAAAATTTTATGTTATATTTATCTTGAAAATCAACCATAAAAAGCATTTATGCGTGAAAAAAAAACGAGAAGAAAATTAATACAAAGCATACAAAAAATTATTGAAAATAAAACAAAAACACTTTATTAAAGCGGAAGCAACAAAACAAAAAACAAAAAACAAAAATCATGAATCACAATTTGCAAAATCTGATAATATACAATATTTATATATAACATTGTTTTATATAATCACTTGTAATAACAGCAACAACAACACCAGCAACAAAGCAACAATAATATGACGATGGTATATAAATAAATAAATTTAAAATAAAAACCACTTGTAACAATAGCACAGTTTAATTTGAATGCAAAAACTAATAGTTTTATTTGCACGGCTTTGGAATGACTGGCGGGGCCTGTCATACAGATTAAATGCATTCAATTGTAGGCAGATAGGCAAAGTAGCTTTAATTATGTTGTTTGTATTTGTTTGAACTTTATTAATCATAATGAGTTCGCAAAAGAGTATCAAAATCTAAATTTTATTTGATAATGCGCCCTACTCTAGAATCTGTTGTAAGAGTTACGAATTTGTAGCATTTGCTTTTGTAAATTGAAATTATTTGTATTCTGGAATCAAATCAGAATCTTTTAAAACTTTGCCTTTTTTAAAATCGATTCAAGAATATGATTTTTCTGGGATTTATAATATAGTTTCGAATTTGTAACTCTTACGATGGAATTTAGAATAGGAGTGATGAATGTGACTCAGTCTTGAACTATTTTATTTGCCTAAATTAATAATATTACGATACAGTAATTTGTTAAGAGTATTTTCTCATGATATCTTTTTTGTTGCCGAATCTGAACCGTAATTTTTAAGAGAAAAAAAACAACATATTTTGAGTGCCGTGGATAAAAGTGATTCAGTATGAGATTTATGTAATGTATGTAAATTGTGGAGGATCATATCTAAGGACTCGATTTAGGGAATTAACTTTTCTGTAACAAAAATAAAGCCATTACTGAAAATATTTAAGAAGTCTCCAGCCACTAATGGAAGTACTATATATATGTTTCCAAGAATATTACTAAGCCAGAGAATCCTGGTTCAGAGGAAACGAAACATTAGAAGCACAGCGGAGAGGGGAGTTACATATTTTATTGCGACCTTTTCTTCATGGATTACATTAGGATTGGAAGAAATTCTTCACGCTCTATTAGAGTCGAGCTAAAGGGTCCTGATTGATATTTGTGAACGAACTGGTAACTGGTTGTTTAATAAGTATTTAAAAAAAGATAAGTTGGTTTTTTTTGTCGAAACCGAGAAAAAGTAATTAAAGCAAAAATAATTGGTCACCGTGGGCCGACGACTATGTAGAATGTTCAGCGCTAGTAATATCTATGAACGCCTTCATAGCCATAAATAAGGCTTGCCATAGACTGTTCTTTGTGAGCTGCTGTATAGGGACATGTGTTGCGTGTATAAGATGTGCACGATTAAGCCTGAGACTCGCACAACCGATCTGCCTGAAGGAAATTAGTTAACAAGAAAGTTTAATAATAAGAGCTATGATGTCTGCAACATAAACTAGGATTCTCTGCCTCTCTGTGATTGGAAACATAGTGCCACCTAAACTGCAAAGTCGACTCATTTTTAACATTGTGATACCCTTCTCTAAAACTAGAGATTTATCTCTACAGCGAAACGACTTCAGCTGTAATCTTATATGAGAAATTGGGAGGAACATGACGTATTGGCTTCTGAGCTAATTATTCTGTACAACAAAATGGGAGTTTAAAACAGTGTCTAAGTTGTGGCCGTAGTATTTCTGTAGTATTTTTAGTTGCTGATCACGGATCTGTAAACATTTTTTCCAAATCATGTATTTCGTGTATATTCGTTTCGAGGTTACAAGGTAATCCATGGATGAAAAATTGGTTTTCTTTTGTTTTGTTTTGATTTTTGTGTTTTTTACACGAATTATGTTATTTATTAAAAAAAATATTTATAAAATTTAAATTTGTCGTACAATTGGTAAATCTTCGTTTTTTTAAAGGAGGGGTTCATGGATTTCTTATTTTTTATTTTTTATTGATATCATTTTACACAGGGTGTACCGCTATGAATGCAGAGCATTGTGTTGAATGGAACGAAGATTGATAGGTGAGAGGAAGAAGTAGGGAGAACGAGAGAGGGAATGCAATCACAGGACACCGATAAAGAGATAGACAGCCATTGTGGCAAGTGTTATGCCTTTACCACAATGAACTTGAAATGAACATTTATGTAATTTCTCCATACACAAATTACTTAGTTTATACTTCTCACTTTTAATTTTTTTAACCCATACATTTTTGAAGATAATCGATGCAAAATTCCACACAATATATAAAAATTCCTTTTGCATCCATTTCCGTTGAATAAACTTAATTATTATCTTTGTAATTTTAAAGCAAAAAGTTCGTTGCTTTAATCTTTTATATTCCCATTTTCAGCTCAATGCCATCTGCTGGCGAATAGGGATATCACTGCCAAAAAAAATTATAAGCACACCATGGCAACCATAACACAATATTTCTAAGCAATGGTCACAACAAAACAAACTAGCAAAAGGAACGTAGTAAAACCGGTCTAAACTAAGCTAAATCCATTGTACCTTAAATATTTAGTAGAAATTTTTGTTTATAAATAAAAGTAAACTGCAAAAAATGTCCTTTAAAGCACAACATCATAATAAATGCTATTGTAACAAAGAAATGAAGTGTTGCGGTGGTTTGGCAAATTGCCTCAAGTCGAAGCCACCAATCACAACAACAACAACAAGAACAACAGGAGCAACAACAAATTCATGCAATTCAATAAGCTCAAAATCAAAAAGTGAAACAAATAAGAAATTTGTCAAAATAAATCGTAGTAGCAACAACAGCAATCATACAAAAGCCAAGCACGGCTTAGGACATTCAAACACCGCTAATAAAGACTTTAGTCGACGTAATTCCAATGCAACAACAATAACTGAATTTTCGCAAACACCTTCCAAAGCAACGACGCGCACCCGGAGCCACCAAAGTGCAACACAATCACCGAGTGTCAAACAAATTAAAAGCATTCTAACAAATTCAGTTCCCACTTCAGCAGCAGAACAATCATTGCAAACTTCTAACATCGCCGCCACCAGCAAATCGCCACGCCATGAATTCACCGAACAACGCAACAATTATGAACGGCACAAGGAATTGGTAGCCATGGTCACAGCGCAACGAAAATTTCTACCAGTTGAGAATTGCAGCAGTCGGACGACTGCTCCGCCCGATATCGCCCACATTGATAAGCGTTTCTATGAATTGCAAAAATTTCGTTTACAAAATGCAAATGATTGTTTTAGCGTACATCGCCAAATTGATTTACGATTAAGGCCAAACAATAATGTATGCATTACCATAAAACCGTCTGTTGTTGGCAATAGTGTCGGCGATAAGGAGCCGCCAAGAATCGAGCTAACAAATAACAAAAGCAACAATGCAAAGAAGTTAACGCCGTACGCCGTGCGTCAAAAACTTATGCAATTGCGTCAGCAAGCCGAGGCAATCGCTGAGATGAAGCCATCACGCAGAGTACTGATGCAGAAGCAACAACATATTTGGGATAAAAGTTGCGCCCTACGATTTCAAGAGACATATTAATTTTGAATATTATGAGCGAAATTCTAATTAGCTTTAAGTATAAAATTATTTTGAAAATTTTTTAATATTTAAATTGACTAAAAAGTAGATTTTTTATGATTTACAATAAATAATAATTATGTTTCGCTTACATCTTTCATCAGTCACTCGGTTGATAGAGGTTAGATAGCTATCTCTTAGCTAAGCTCTCCGCAGATAAGTCAACTCTTTCAGCTGGGGATCAACCATTACCCGTTGTTGAAGTTCTATTTTCATATAAACAAGATCTCGTGCTTGCAAAACTCGACAGACGATAAGACTTCAAAACCAGATATTATCTCAGCTGATGTACTGGATTAATAACTTTTCTAAGGCTCTTGAAAATCTTTTCATAGTCACAGGAGGTATCTACTCCTTTGTGGATGACCCGATTATTATTGCGAAATCAGGTGATCTTAACGTTTTCGACATGTCCATCCTATATATGGTAAAGTTTGTAAGAATAGTCAAATTATTAGCTTGTTCCAAGAAACAACCAAGTGCCTTGGATTTTAAAGCTGTGTAAGAGAAAAGACCGATCTTTTTATATGTGTTATATTTGTACATGAAAAAACGAGCCTACAGTTAAGTATATGCCGGGTTCATCCAACATAAACGGCCATCTTACTGGCTTCGATATTAATTACAGATGGTCTGAAAACAACACCTTCAAAAGCGTTGTACACTAAGTATGTAGGTTTTTCTTCCAATAGATCTATTCGCAAAAATTTCAACGTCAATCGCGGCTGTGAGATAGAATGCGATCCGTAAATGGCCCCTATCAAATTGTGTTCATGTCAAGATACTAAGTTAAACTGGATATCTTCCATCATCAATTGATCTTACATCATCAAGTGAGTTACAGCTCACTTATGAGCTTTCTTATACCATCGACTTTTACACTGATGGCTCAAAGTTGGATGGTTGGGTTGGGGCGGGGTCCATTGAAAACATTGCAGCACACTTTCGCTTTCCTGATGACTGCAGTATTTTTCAAGCGGAGCTGCTTGCGTTCATTGAAGCCGTGAAACCTTAACGAAACAACCAAAGAATACAATCTGCCCCTTATTTGAATATGGGTGCCTGGGGGCGTCACGTAAGGTTGATGAACTCGCTGGCCTTCGAAAGGCACTCAGCAATTCACTTATTACTGTCAATGTTGCTACATGTAAACTCTTAATAAAGCATCACTATTTCCATATTACAGAAAGCAGATGGAGAATGGAACCAACTTGCAATATTGCTAGATCAAATAAAAAACCCACTAAAGCAATCATAAACCTGGGCTGGACCCTCTTTAGTTAGGTAGTTTCCATTCTCACTGGCACTGCCTTATTAGCAACCACGCTAGGAGACTAAGACTGTTCTCTTCATTTCTGCAGCTTCTGCAAAAGTCATGGTAGGGGAGGCATATTCTCTTAGCGTAGCTGCCAATAAGGCAGTGCCAGTGAGAATGGAAACGTGAATAAAAAATACTTCACCATCTTTATGGTACAATTGCCGACACAGAACACTGGGAGCACCTTTCTTTGTGAGACTAATACAACTGGCTTCCTCTGATATCAGAGGCATACTACGCTTCACCGAAAGTACAAAATGGTTTAATTAGCGTGGATCATTATAAGCGTGGAACTCGCCTCAAAGAGATCAAAATGGACCAATTATCCATTCATGTACAAATATAACACGCACAACATGAGTGAATGCGAAAAGTTCGGCCTTTAGCGCTATATGCGATTATAGTCAACATTGATAAAAAAAAAAACAACTGAAGTTCATTGTGGTAAATGCATAACACTTGCCACAATGGCTGTCTATCTCTTTATCGGTGTCCTGTGATTGCATGCCCTCCCTCATTCTCCCTCCTTCTTCCTCCCACCTATCAATCTTCCTTCCAATCAACACAATGCTCTGCATTCATAGGGGTACAAATTGTGTGTTGAATGTATCAATATAAAAATTGGTGTTCGTGTGTTCTTCACGAACAGCCCCAATACCCTAACCTATGTCGAATCCGAATTGAAAAGCTTTTCTTAGTATAGTTTTACTCTTTGCGGTTTGTCATTGCCTGCCAAGAGATGGTGCTGAGAGATGGTAGAAAATTGTTTTAGTACACCACCAACTACGTCACGGCGCATACTCAGCTTACTGGTCTGTACTATTTGCGAAGCATTTTGAATTTGAAAATGTGTGATTTTTCAATATACCAAATATCAAGTGGACAACCAATGTCACCAATAATTGCCCAATCTATCAGATTAACATATTTCTAAATGAGAAAGTATATATTATAAATTTCTAGAACAACCTAATAAATTTTAAGTTCAAGATAAAGTAACATAAAAAGGAGTACCGTACTTCAATGTGATACCCTTAAAGATAAAAAAAAAGTAAAAGGAAATACTAAAATCATTTTTGTGTAGTTATCAACAATTTATTTCAAGTTTTTATATTTGTATGAATGAACAATAAATTGCCGATGATTAAATTTATTTATTAAATAAATATAATACAATAAAAAGGTAGTAAGTACCATAAGTAATTACCGAAGTAAGTAGATATATTGCCATTTCGTATGTAGGAGGCCAATGAACCATGGACGCGAAATAAAAATGAGCTTATGTGAACCGAAGGGCATGTCTTGTCAACATTGAAAATGCATTTAAACTTCGTTCGTTCAGCGCTGCACCCCGATTTCTGCGACAACCACATTCATATGAATAAGTACCTTTTATACTTATGACTCACAAAGAGATACTGATATGAAATATGCATTGAATATTTGTCTTTAAACTACATATGAATACATTATGTTCATGTTTACCTTAGGCGGATATAAACAACAACTAAAGCAAACAAATATACAGTCAATAAAAACTTGTCTTGGACAAGTATGAAGCTAAGATACTCGTATTCATTGCACTAAAATTAAGAGAGAGTAACGTAGACCAGATCTAGTTTATGAAACCACCGGTCTTCTGATGTGCTGCTCGTAGAATGGGGGAGGAAGAGAGGAAATGCAAGATGTTGGATGTTGTTAACAGAAGTGCCATAAACTGGAGCAAAATTGAAGCTCAAATATAGGACAAAGCTTTTTAGCTTAAAGAAAACGAGAGTTTCTGATAAACATTTTCATTGGGGGAAAGAAAAAGATAATGATGAGTACAGAGGCGAAAGAGAGAAAGAGAATGAATGGTAAGTAGTAGCTTAGTTTAATTTACCTACTTACATAAATATCTAGTATATTTTCTTTATCCGTAAACTAAAAATTGATTTCATAGCAATTGAATTGAAACATGTACTTGAAAAATTCTATGACAATTTCTGTTATGTATTTTCGATTGTAGTTACTGGTAAGTAAATATGTAGTTAAATAAGTTAGTTATTAGGTTGAAAAACGAGATTGACTTTTAAAATCCATAAATTCAACACTAAGGGTGTACCCCTATGAATGCAGAGCATTGTGTTGAATGGAAGGAAGATTGATAGGTGGTTGAAAGAAGGAGGGAGAATCAAAGAGGGAATGCAATCACATGTACCTCAATTTTTTTCTTTCTTAAATTTACTGACTTATGTATTTCACAATGCACACTCTACTCTTTTGTGAAGCTCTCTTTGTTTTATTTTTTTGTTTGTTTCTTCCTCGTAAGTGTGCTGCCCTTATTTAACGACAACTTGATCGTCCAGTTTAATAGTTAAACTTCGTATGTACATATGTAATTAAGTGCTCGTATGTCTCGACATAAGCTTATTTATTTAAACAAAACGACAACTATGAACAACTGAACAACTGATCAGCAGAGAAGCGCAGCTCAACGCCGCGCTCAGCATTTTTAGTGCTTGATCAAGCGAATCTTACTTTATTTATTCGCTATCACTATTGGCTACTACAAGTGGCTTTCGGTTTTTGGGCTTCTTTGCGGCTTCTAGCGATATATAAAAGTGGTCGCTGTGGCGTAGTGGTAGTGCGTTGGACTGCTACGCAGAGTGTCCGGGGTTCGAATCTCGGCACAGGCAAAATCAAAAAGTAGAAAAAATAATTTTTCTACACGGCACCACCTCTTGTCAGGCAATGGCAAACCTACAAGAGTAAAAATTGCTATGAAAAGCTTTTCACTTCGCCGTTCGGATTCGGCTTTAAACTGTAGGTCCCTTCCATTCATGTACAAATATAACACGCACAACATGAGTGGATGCGTAAAGCTCGGCCTAGGCCCTCCATGGGCTGTTGTGCCATCAAAAGTAAAGTAAAGTAAGCGATATATAAAAGCCATGCAATGTTATAGCATCTCGATCAAATTGTTGTGATTACTCGTTGTGGTGAGAGAATTGACCAGTTGCCGTTTTTTTTTTGTGTCGCGTACACGCACACGAGTAAAATTCGAAAATATTTAGTTAAAAAAAAAGAAAACTGTTTGTAAAGTGCAATAAACTTTATTTAAAATATCTAAGAAATTTTAGATGATATATAATTTTTTTTTTCAACCTATGTTTTTCTTAAATAAGAAGAAAGGCTGTGATTGTAATAACTAATAGCTAAATCTAAAACAGAAACTCTTGTGTATATCAATTGAAAAGGAAACCGAAAAAATGGCAGCACGCATGCGTAATGTAATCAACTATAAATTAATGTTGCTGCAGTTACTATTGTTGCTAGTGCAACAACTTAGTCAGCAATTGGCTAATGCAGTTGCATCAAAAGATTTGCGTAAGTTTTTCCGGTTTTCTTTTTTTTTAGAAAGACCTGAATTGAACCAAGCAATTGCCTGAGTGTTTCACAAAGATAGATTAAGAAATTTAAAAAGTGGTTTTTCAAATATTTTTCAATATATTTATATAATTGGTGTTAATTTAAATAGTTTATTTTTTAACAAATGCTTTTGCAAAATATATAGAGCTTTGTTCAAAAATACCACACCTTGGGTCTGATGAGAACAAGGATTATGCTAAATTTATCTTGTTGGAAAACATACCCAAATAATCTAAATCATAATAACTCTTAAACTATAGCACTTGTTGGCGGCTAGTTAACCCGGCTCCGGTCTATAGGCAGAATCAGTTGAAGTTTTACCAATTAGAAAGGCAATAAGCTCATAGTTTTTCAATATTGTATTTCATTCAAAAAGAAAAAAAAAAGAAAAGATTACCATTAAACATTTCAAAATAATTTCATATTTTGCAACTTGTAGTGCAGTGTAATCTGTTTTGACTTATATATTATAGCCGATGGTTTCTAAATATTTTGATGGTAAACAGTTTAGATTTCAATAAGACAAATTTTTTCTGATCGATGGAATCAAGAAACCTAAAACAGTAATCTCCAATTTCCGATGGAACCCAAATCGAAGAATGAAAGTGATATATGGAAATCTTGATTTAAATTTAGTGATGATTTATTTCGTGTTTTTGTTTTTTTTTTGTGGAATACTGCCAACAAGATCAACTATCTCTCCATCAACTTGCCAAAGTTCAGAGACTAGCATGCTTAAGTAAGAGTCACAGGAGCTTGGAACAAAACACCTCGAGCGGGAATTATAAGTGATTTTCCACCACTGGACGAATGTGGCCAATGCAGCCAAAACAGCGATTCGATTGAGCGAATCGCAGTTTGGAAAGCATAACACCTTCAGACGCCCGTCTATCCTAAACATCACTCCTCAAGTGATAAAAGTAAGATTCTGAACAGCAACAATCTTCAATTCTACACAGACGAGTCTAAGACGGATCTAGCGTCCTCTGCGATGCACAAAAAATCACGGAGTTTTATAAACCCTTTGGTTACTTCAGAGTTTTCTAAACAGCGATCCTGATAAAGCTACACTAGGCAGAATCAGTTGAAATTTTACCAATTAGAAAGGCAATAAGCTCATCGATTATCATATATATAAATATTTTATTGTCACAAGAACCCTCCATCCCTTCGGATTACAATCCTTGTGGGCAGCCAGCCGATAATCAAAGCACTTGACAATACGATAAGATATGAGGCAGTATTAAACAGTTTCAATGCACTTCAGGAAATAAGCAATATATGTACTAGCAAGAGCAGCCCTGAGTCCCGAAAAATAACTGGTATCGTTAAACATACTTATATGTTATAAACATGTTATATGTAAAAGTAAATCTGGACCAGAAAGCGAAAGAAAAAATTAACAATCAATCCAAATCAAGAATATCTATAAGATGCAATGGAAGCCTATGGCCCATTCGTGATAAGAAAATAACTCGAAACTTCCTTTGTCTGGAGAGGAAACAGGCTCGAATTCTTACTCAAGTAATAACTGGATTTTGTGCCATTGGCACAGATTTCCATTTCGCAGAACTTGCGGAAATGAAAAAGAAATTGAGACCATCCACCATCTACTCTGTGATTGCCCCAAACTTCTGCTCCGTCCACTCCATTTTCTGTAAATAGACTATTTAGAGAACTGGATGACTTGGCGGAGAATCTAGCAGCAGATAATGTAAAGTTCATTAGGAGTAGTAAGTGCTTTCAGGATGAATAAGTATTGCAGAATTGAAGAAGGTCTGTTTTGCAGGCATATAGGGAATTCATACTTACTTACTTACTTACTTTTAATGGCACAACAGCCCATGGAGGGCCTAGGCCGAGCTTTTTCTCATTCACTCATGTTGTGCGTGTTATATTTGTACATGAATGGAAGGGACCTACAGTTTAATGTCGAATCCGAACGGCGAAGTGAAAAGCTTTTCATAGCAATTTTTACTCTTACAGGTTTGCCATTGCCTGCCAAGAGGTGGTGCCGTGTAGAAAAATTATTTTTTTTCTACTTTTATTTTTTATTTTTTTATTTTGCCTGTGCCGAGATTTGAATCCCGGACACTCTGCGTAGCAGTCCAACGCATTACCACTACGCCACAGCGACCACAGGGAATTCATAATGGACCATAATAGAATCTTTGGCCACGCTGTGGATGCTTTCTGAGCACTTCCTTCTGACCTAACCTAATATACTTATTTTATTATTAGAATCAAACTTCCTTACTGAAATTAATTTTTATTCCTTGTCAGCTAAGGTATGCCGGCTGGTTTTAAGATAGCTTAATATTTCGTAAGCGATTTCGTGTGATTTCAATAGAATAATTTTTGGAAAATCTTTTTTTTTATTGGACGAAGCTAGAGAATAATTAGAGAATAAGCTCGTCAATTGCAATTTTTGTTAAAGAATCTGTTTCGAATAATCAACCATTTGTTTATACCTACTCGTACACAATACCATTTAAAGAAAGAGAATAACCATGAATTCTTCTTAAACTACTCGGAACTACTCAATATGACCAGATTTCTTCCTTCTCTTAAACGATTATGCTTTCGTCGAAGAGATTTCGTTAGAAAACGCATAGTTTCCGACAATTTCATTTATCGTTAAGTGGAATTGAACCACCCGTTATATAGATAAAAGTATGCATACTACCTATACCTATGAAATAATTTCAATGCAATACGAAATGGACTTTTTTTCTTTTAGTTTTCTCAGTTTATTTGGCTGATAATGTTTACATACTTTTGCATGCAAATTATTGTGAAACTTTTAAATGTTAAATTGAAATTGCAACGCAAAAAAATAGTAATGTTTTCCTTTCAAGGCAATATGCAGCACTTATTGCAGTACAAACTTTGACAAATTTTGCAATAATCTTTGGTTTTTCATTTGGTAATAATTTCTGGTATGCGAAATGAAACACATGCTTACTAAATTTAAATATAAATGAACACAAAACTATTTTATTATGTTGATTAATACAGAGATATTGGTAGAATAATTGTATGCTGAGTATAGTCAGTCAAAACGTACCGAGAAATGATCATTTAAAAGTGCCTAAATTGGCACCACTGTCCTCTACACTAACGTGAAGTTCGAGGGCGTTTAGTTTAGTTTATTTACTTATTTATCAGTTCATCTCAACTGAGTTTTACGATTTTTACATTGAATAAAAATATCGAACAAAGAATTGGTCTCAAATTTTCTATTGCAAATGGAATTTCGAACGTCGAATTGCTGAGAATATTTCAGCAGGCCTACAGTGAATCGACTCTGCCAACAACACGTGCATATGAGTGATACAAAGCATTCAAAAGCGGTCGATATGTGGTGGAAGATTTGCCTCACTTGATCGGTAATGTTGATTTTTTTTCTTTGATAATCGCGGAGTGGTGCACACGGAATACGGTAAATGAAGAATATAATCTGGGCGTGTGCGAAGTTTGAAGTTCGTCGAAAAAGGCCATGTTTGTTTCATGGATTTTGCATCACGACAATGTACCATCTCTCAACGATATCATCGATAGCGAATTTCTGACCAAAAACTTAGCAAATATCATCGAACAATCACCGTAGTCACCTGACTTTTACCACTTCGAAGCATCCATTGCCACAGCAAGGTGGCAAATTATTGTCACTTGATGTTTTTGCCATTATCTGCCAACTTTGTACACTTTCTTATAATTCTCATTCACTTCACATATACATACATATATATGTAGGTAGAAATGTAAGGTTATGAGTGAAAATTTTAAGCACCAGATGCAGACGGACACCTCTCGCGGGTGTTGTCAGAAAACAAAATTTTACTATTTCTTTCAACCTCTAAAATATCATATTTTGGTATGCTTAATGAAATCTCTTTCAAGCGTAATGCTTAGACACGAAATATTTATTCAAAAAAAGTGCTAGAATACTTATGCCGATGAAGGCAAAGCGGCTATACATATTCATAATCAAAGTTTTATTCCTAAAGACATATGACAAGGTTCTTGTGTATTTTGTTTCAAACTATAATTATGCGCTGAATGAAAGAGACTAATTATTTCCTGGTAAAGTTTGATTGTAGAATATTTCAAAATGTTTGCTTAAAGAAAAATGCCAAATATTGAACATTTTGGACAGTTGGAGGTTATAATTTCTTAAATAAGAAAACAAACTTCAAAATTATCGAAAATTATCAACTAAAACAAAAAATTAATTTAAAAACAGAATCTAATTGCTAAATTAAGCATACAAAATTGCATCATACAGTCGCACCTCGATGCTTCGCCATTGCTTTAACAAGGATTTTATGAAGTTTATTTGTTATATTTGTTATTTGTAATATTATATTTACCAATTAAATACCCAGTATTGTCGTTTGTTACAATTGAATTCTGATCGTAGCATAACTATTCCATTATGAATGTACGGCCTTGTCTCGGCATAGAAGCCTTAACTCATGAAGCACTTAATGATCGATGAAATGCAATATTCTTCTATAAAAAATGTTATAGTTGCGGTGTCACAATGATTGACTATTAGATTTCCCAATTAAATAAATAAATAAATTGTTTGCAGTGAACCCCATTTGTTTTACGCTCATCTTTATCGGTGTCCTGTGATTACATTCACTCTCTCATTCTTCCTCCCAGTCTTCCTCCCAGTCTTCCTCCCAGTCTTCCTCCCAGTCTTCCTCCCAATCTTCCTTCCAATCAGCACAATCTTCTGCACTTATACAGGGGTACACCCTGTGGGTTAAATGTATCAATAAAGAAAAAATCTGATATCGGCATCGCGAGCTCGTTTTGGAACATTGTTAATAGCAGCAAACTACCATACTTACTATGCACTTGGGGCTTTTGAATCTTGAATGCTCGCTTGATATTGTATTTAAAAATTTAAACAATTTGCATGACTTACCAATAAATAAATGTCAAAATTCAGGAAATGAGTACCTTTTTAGTAATCAAATATTCAATTATAAAAGTCTCCGCGGCACACGTTTAATAATCAAACATATTCATATGTATGCCTTGAACATGAAGTAGATATGTATGTGGTTAACATATTCCACTTAAAATCATTTTTATTCTCATTTAAGATATAAAACTTTTTTGTGTTTCATTCGCATTCGTTTTCGCGGAAACAAAAATCATATTGGGTGGAATAAGAATTCCATTCATACTTACGAATATTGTAAGTAATAAAGTGCCAAAGGGGCGCAATACTGCATAGTAAATGAGAAGAACGTGATAAGAATATGCATCCCATATAAGATAAAACAAAGCAAACAGTAATTCAGATGTGATAACCAGGAAGGTATGCAAGATATAAAGTGCTTTCCATCGAAAAGGGTGGCGGGCGTTGTCTTGCCATGTAAATTTATTACATACACCAAGATACGAATGGTACGAGTACTTTGATATGTCATAAAGTTCATTAGCACCAATTTATTTATATCACATTTCTCAATTTAAGTTTTTGATTTTGTCTCATCAAGATCAACTTTAAATTAACACAAAAACTTGTTCACCACAATAAAATGATTGATAATAAAAAAAATTAAATAAAAAAAAAACTTTTAGTTCAATGTCAAGTTGAAGTACAACAACAACAGATAAAAAAAAAATCATAAAAATAATAAAACTTAAAACAAATGCCTGATTTTTATTCTCACATACCATTCATTCCTCCTCACTATAAACAGCCATCATGACTACAATCATTGATAACAACAACAACAACAACAACAACAACAACAACAACAACAACAACAACAACAACAACAACAACAACAACAACAACAACAACAACAATGGCAACCGTTAAAATAATAATCTCAATAAAAACAAAAGAGAGTCCATACATAAATATCTTGACCTATGGCAACGTAATGTCCCCGCCAAAACTTGTACAACAGTTGTTGTTTTTTTCTGTATTATTTTTTATTCCATTTCATATTCATTATGTTGTACTCGTTTGCTGAACTGTGCCATCTGATGCCGGTTTGTGTAGCCAGATGCGCAGCTCTTGCAACGGCTATGCTCACATGTTTCGAAAGATTCATACGCAGGAAGGAAGGAAGGAAGGAAGGAAATATGTATAAACATATTAACACAAACACGATATGTACGGGTGCTGCTTGTATGTAGAACTGGTTGAACTGAGTGTGTTTTTTTTTGTGTAGGGCTGTTTGTTTTTTTTTTTTGTTGCGGGGTCTGGTCTTAGCTATTTCATGATTATTGCGTTAATAGGCGGCTACAATCGTGTAGCGTGGCGTGGAATGTTGGCCAAAAGTGGAATAACCTTCTTCTTATTCGTCTTCTTGCTATTATTATCATATTTATAAAAACTAAGTAAAACCAAAACCAAAAACAAAAAACAAAACAAAAACTTGTGAAATGACATAATATTGTATGTAATAATGTTTTTGTTTTTGTAATTGTATGCCGCTGGCGTATGCATATAAAATATCGATAGTACCAGCTTTTTGTTGTTGCTGTTGTTATGTATCGCAGTTTTCCTTCATACCACAAGTGGTATATTTATCATGCATGAATTGTTTCCATTTATGATTATGAATGCATTTGCCTATTATTATGTGTATTATCAATAAATCTATGGTGAAAATGAAAAACAGCTTAAGTCAACTTAAGATGTAAAAGCAAAGCGGTGGCCTGCTATGGAGAGTGTTCGAGATTCAAATATCGGTACAGGCAAAATCAAAAAGTAAAAAAAAAAACTATTTTTTCTACACGGCACCACCTCTTGGCAGGCAATGATAAACTTACACAATTAAAAATTGCCTAAGAAAAGCTTGTCACTTCGCCGTTCGGATTCGGCATAAAACTGTAGGCCCTTTCCATTAATGTATAAAAATATATCACGCACAAGATGACTGGATGCGAAAAGCTCGGCCCAGGCCATCCATGGGCTGTTGTGCCATTAAAAGAAGAAGAATAAGTATTCGCTTTCATATTGGCACCTGATAACAAATACTGTGACTGCCAAGACTGTGTGGTAAGCAGAGGTTACCCGGAGGCCTGCAGTGCGTTGTACTGACGCTATGACCTTCCTTCGGTTTTGGGCTTTCAGCGCGTCACACATATTCAAACTAACAGAAGGATTGAGTTGGTTGTCGACATCAGCAACTTTCTTCTACTCTGTGCTGGGTCCCCATTAGTCTTCCAAGTATACTTATCATCTGACCTGATTTGATCGCCACGTACTTTAACTGGGGTCTGTAAGGCGATTTGGTATCAAGCCTTATACCCAGTTTGTTCACCTTCTTCTGTGTTTTGACTGTTCCGACACATACCCGCGTTTCAACTTCTACCTGGATGTGTTTCTTTGTATTGCAAGTAAAAGTAGCTCGGTTTTTTCTGCAACTAGCTTGAGACCATGAACGACAAGCCTGGTTTGCGCTCTCAGCATCACCAGGTTAAGCTTCGGCGATATCATATGCGGTGATAACATCTGCGATTTCGTCTGCGTAGCCGACTAGATGTCATCTTGCATCTCGATATGCAGTACTTCGTTATAACTGATGTTCCAGAGGTTCTGGTCGAGGATAGATCCGAGTGTTGCCCCTGACGTGATCTGTTTTCTTCGGTTGCTGATATTCGACTGATCTCATAGAAAAGCGCGCGATCACTGACGTTTTTTTTTCTCAAGTACTGAGGTATCCGGATGCGGTTTTCCAAGGCGTCTATCATGTCCGCTCATCTGGCAAGTTGATCGTGTTTCTAATATCCATAGTTGCCAATAAGATCACGAGTCTAGATTTGCGAATGGCAGAAATACTTTAAACTTATATTCATTAATTCGCATCTCTAAAACAAGAAAATAAAACATACTCTTTTGTTTTTATTGAGATTATTATTTTAACGGTTGCCATTGTTGTTGTTGTTGTTGTTATCAATGATTGTAGTCATGATGGCTGTTTAAAGTGACACTAAAAGTAAGTAAGTAAATTAAGTAAAGTAGTATGCACCAGAGGGGAATTTTCACAACAGATCGCTTTGTCTTTGTCAGCATTAAGGTCATTTGCATAGCGATGCCCTAAGTGTACACTTTGGATAAGCCTAGATTTACAGCCAGATGAAAGAGACCGAAAAACACCGAGGAATACTGGGTAAAAATAGTTTGAATAGTTTGGTGAAGATGGGTTAACCAACTGCTGTGACAGTAGGACATCATAAAGGCTATTACTTGATATTCTGCAGCAAAAGCCAAGAAACAGATGAGAGGTTTTGATTGGTTTATAACTTGTTAGTGGTTCAATTGATGGACTGTTCCATTTTATATGAGGATGAGGAAGGCAGGACTAAGAATCACTTTTGCTGCTTTTCTGGCTTTCCTCCGATAAAGCTTATTATTTTTGAAATTATCTTATTGAAATATAAACTACTGTAATCTTCAACACCTTATAGTCATTAGGGTTTACTCATAAATCGCCTAGAGTCAAAGAATTTCAAGTCTTTCATAGTGGAGGAGTTAATGTATTCCTATAAAAGCGTTACAAATTTGAAATCATTTAGCTTATAATGCTAATATAACTTCTAAAAAGTAAATGTTTCAGAATTTCTTAAACTTGAAAATTTAAATATCGCTCTAATCAAAGAACTAGAAAAAGTTAAGTTAAGTTAAAAAGTTAGGGTGGGGAGATTTTCGAATTCTTTCTGTAGATACGCAAAGTTGGAATATGTAAATACAAGTTTTATACTAAATTTTTAAGATTTATAATAACTAATCATATTACTTTTCACCATTATTAACAAAAATATTGAAATCTCACTTTCAGCGGCGAATTTTGACAAATGTAAACGTGATGCCAATTTTGACAAATGCCTTGTTGATGCCGTAAACAATGCAATTGTTATACTTAAAACTGGTAAGAATCATGCTCTATATAAGTATAAACCTTAAACGCAAGTAAAACATGTAAAACATTTAATCATAAATAGGCAACAAAGAATTCGGAATACCACCATTGGAGCCATTGGCTGTGAAATCGCTTATTATCGATGCCGGTGTGGCGCCGATAAACCTGAAGCAAACATTGAAAAATATTCTTGTTCATGATATGATATCGACAAGTAAAGTGCAACGCTATAGGTAAAACAAATACATAAATATTTTTTAATTTTAACACAAATTTAACTTTTGACACGACTTTCACAGAACTGATTTGGAGAAACATTTGATCATATGCGATAGTAAAACTGATCGCATCGAAATGATTGGCGATTATGAAATGTCTGGACGTATTCTACTCTTACCGATTACTGGCAGTGGCAAAGCTAATATAACACTTTTGAATACGAAAATCGAACATCGTCTCATCGGAGAGCCCTTCGAACAGGATGGCGTTAAATATATGCGATTGAAGGAATATCGTGTCGAATTGAATCCGAAGCGGGTGTATATGCATTTCGAAAATCTATTCAACGATCGACTTCTATCGCAAACAATGAATCGTTTCTTGAATGATAACTGGGAGACAGTTTTCAATGAGCTAAAAATCGGTTATGCTAAAAGCTTTGGTAAAATTTTCCGTGACATTTCAAACAAATTGTTTGAGAAGATTCCATTTGATTCGATATTCCTAAGTTAAAAGTAGAATAGAATAAATTGTTTTCAATGAAAAGTTAAAACTGTTTAGTGTAAAGAAATTTAATGCAAATAATTTGTATGTATTAATATTAAGGCCAGTAAGAGTATTTTTCCCTATTGATATTAGAGTATCAATAATAATTATAAGAAATAATATACAAATATTTTAAGTTTATAAAACAAAATACAATAGCGGTCAAATTAATAAGTTAATCATTGCAAAAAATATAAGTAAGTTGAAAAAAAGGTCGGAATGGACACAAGCAAATAAATCATGCTTGATATACTCAAGGCAATAAAAACCCTAAGCCTGGACCATTATTTTTATGAATGAAGCATCTATAACGAAGTTGATTTTGATTTCTGATTGATAGCCAGCGTGGAGAAGGGGGACAGAAAAACTCAAATTCAAAGAAAAAGTTTTACATGATATATTTCCAATTAAAAAAAAAAAACCAAATTAAATGATAAAAAAAAGTATTTTAGCAAAGTTAGAAAACTGAGCAACCGAGGATTATCGCCCAGCTTTTTTCAATTTGTAAACGAATGAAATATCAAATAACTCAAATACATTTAACACCTACTTTTGTCAAAAACTTTTTTAAATGTAATAGGTATTTCAAAAACCTGAACGAAGAAAGTCAAAGAAAAGGAGAACTATAAAAATAGACTCACAGAGCAATGCAGAAGGTACAATCACTAAATTTCCCATATGAGTTACCACTTTTCGAAACAATATTATTAATGAAACCTCGCCATTCTCCCATGATTTTTAGCTTTTTAAGGAGGTATGAGGTATTTGCTTGTGTCCATTCCATTGATGCTCCCAGTTCGCTGTGGCCTTCTAGAGTCTATAGTGATATCCCCCGAGGAAGTCACTTGTTTTATAGCTCAATTTAGCACTTATTATGTATTTTCGTAATATTATTGTAATATTATCCCAATAATAACTAAATTACCTATATAGTAATGATGTTACCAAAAAATGTAGTAGTTAATACTTTTTTGTTTTCAACTTTCGTACTGCCAATAAAATGCAATCGTGTCACCCTCACCTCATAAATTCCATGAATTTCCAATTTGCTTTTGCTTTGCTATTTGGCACCTTTGATTCGATTTTTTGTCTTTCTTCTTCTTAGTTTTGAGTTTGCGACTTGAAATTGATGTTGTCCGTCGTGTGTGTTTGTTTTGATAAATAAAAAATATATATATTTAATGAAAATTTTTAAAGGAAAATAAAGCAATTTAAAAAAAATAAAAATTATAAAGAAATAGTAAATTTAAGAAAAATAAAAATTGTGTGTGCAAAAAAGCCTGAGAAAGAATTTTCAGTTTACTCCTGCGGCGCCCCATAAGAAAAAAAAATAAAAAGAGAAAATCTAAAACCAAAGTGTCTGCTGCTGCTGCTGCATTCCATGCAAAAACAACATACGAAAGAAGTGTGTAACAACAACAAAAAGGTGAAAACTGTTTTGTGGTCTTGTGTTTTAGTTATTGAATATTTTGCATTAATTACGTATTGAAAGTGAAAGGAATTTATTTGTTTCTAATCAAATCTTAGTTGGTGGCCTCAGTTTGAGAAATTCGTGGCATTTGTGTATGTTTTTGTTGTTGGAATTCTGATTGCAATTGTTGGAAAAATATATTTGCTCTGTTTTTGCCATTTGGTTTTCTCTGAGTAAGATAACCGTGGGGAGTTTCAAGTGTGGTGAGATTTAGGTTTGTTTTTTTTTGTACGTGGATATTTCCAGTCAGGGTTGCTGCTTGTAAATATCAAACACAATTGGCACTAGAAATAAATCTGTTATGTTTCTGCAGTTTTTAACTTTTTCGATGCCTATATAATTGTATTTTAAAAGAAATAAATTGGATGAAATAATAATAATTTATGTATTAAATTGAAATCCGTTTATATCGCTTTCGCATGTATCGTCCTCTTTTTTGTATATTATTGGAAGAACAGCTGATTTGCTTTTCCGTGGGTGAGGATTGGAATTAATTGTGTGTGTTTGTGTGAATGTATATATGAGGTTATTATCCTATAATCAAAAACAAAAAGAAATATGCAAAAAGTACCGAATTCCTTTTAAAAATGTTTTATTTTTTATTTTTTGTATTCTATTCCTTTTAGTTTTTTTTTTGTTTACTTATAGTGAAAAAAAAAACAATATAATAAAGAAACCAAAACGATTAAGATAAGATAATGTGTTATGGCAATAAGATAACAAAATCTTGAGCTTAAGGCCAACATTTTTGTAATTATACCTGCTGAATATGCTGAAAAAAAGTAGAGTACGAATTTCCAACGACACGCATAATTTTGACAAAAAAGCACAAATTCGTCATTGCAAGCTTTACTTTTGTTGGTGAAATTCTTTTTTTCGTCGTCGTTTTTATGGTTGACACAAATACTTAATTTTGTGACTTATGCATGTGTGATAAGAATCAATGATTTCATTTTCAAATATAATTTAAAACTTAACGAGAACGCCTTTATTTCGTTTTCGGTATGCACAAAATTTTATTTTGATTTTATTTCTAAAAGAAAAGTGTTCTAAAAAACTCAAAGGCAAATATAAAGCGGAAGTGAAAAGTTGAAAAGCAATAACGGTGACAAAAGCAAAAGTCATAAACCATTACATTGTACTCGGATTATAAACATTTTTTTGTGCAAAGGTTTTGATCGCCGGTTTTATTTAAGTAATTTGGGTTTAAGAAATTCAACGGTGCCAACCGTTTTATCACGTATCTAGATGGGTGTTTTAATGGGGGAAATATTTTTTCTTTTTTCATGCAAGTCGAAGTCGATAAATATGAAAAACAAAAAACTTCCTAAGGACTTCGTGAAGGAGGTCTTCTTTATCCAAACCCTACCTACGCTACTGATGTATTTAAAAATCGTTTCCCATTAGAAAAGTAGGGGAACGATACCCTTCAGGGATAGCATTCTAAATGCCATTATCTGCAAAACTTGAAACTATCTGACAAATCGGTTGCTACCATTGACTTCCTTGGACCCGAATTAAGGAGTGAGATCGAAAAAATCAGATAACTTTGAAAGACCACTGCTTTGAAATTCTTCATCTGAATGAAAAAATTCAAACAGTAGGCTTTGCGTTGGAGAAATTCTGATGATAAAATCACATGTTTTTTGACTTGAGTCATGGCATCGGAAGTGGAAAGACGCGATTTAGTTGTTGAATTATTTCGAGAAAATCCGCAGTGGAGCAAGAAAACCATTGCAAATAAGACGAAAGTTGCATAAAACACTGTCTCGATGATTCTTAAACAATTTAATACCGACTTAACAGTTGCTAGAAAATATGGTTCTGGAAGGAAATGCGGTTTCGTGTCTCCACAAAAGGCGAAGAAAGACGTTGCTCTCTTAGAGAAGAATCCAGCGTTGTCTAATCGAAAATTGGCGGAAAAAGCGAGTTGCAGTGAGTTTTTAGTTCGTAAAATCAAAAAAGATGCGGGCTTTAAAACGTACAAATTGCAGTCAGTACCCGAGAGGAACGCTACTAAGAACTTGATAGCCCAGAGCCGAGCTAAAAAGTTGACAGATTTTTTGTCCGAATTCTGTAAAAAACAACAAACAAATTAAATTTTCTTTTCAAAACTGTTTACATTTTTTTTATTTGCATAAGGGATTTCAATGCTAGGACAATTTAAAGTTATCCGATTTTTTCGATCTCACTGCTTAAGTAAGATCAGCTATCAAAACCTTTGGCACAGAAATTTATTAAACATATCGTTTTTCAGATACATAAGTGGTAATCGCAATGCCCTTAAGGCTAGAACAATCAAGGAAGGGTTTTTGCTGTGATTGTGCAGTACGGTTTCAGGTGTATGTATGAACCATCTACTTATAATTCTTAAGAACTCTCTCCATACTAACTAACTAGTGCTTACGTAGTAATCCGGTTAAAACTGACTTAGTTCTCTTCACGAGAAAACATAACATAAAACATAACATAACGAGAAAACATAAACATAAAACATAACATTGAAGGAGTATCCACTATTACCATTGGAACAAGCATAGTTTTAATGGATTTTACTAGATAAGAACGGCAGATGTTTTGGTTTCCCAGGTTTTGGTTCTGCAAAAGAGGCATTGAAATTAAATGAAGTCTACAGCTCCATGTAAGTCTTTGGTTCGGGTCTTAAGCAACAGAAGTCCGACCAATAGTGCAGATAATGGCATATCTGCTAGTAATAAACTATGTTAGTTCTTAAAAATCATACTTGATATGCTTCTTATACTGCCTTACTTAGAATAAAATACTATTGCTATTATAGCTCTAACTAAAATGTTTAGAAAATGGCAGATGAGTAAGTTATGCTAAGTACGGCAAAACATGTGTCAACTTGTTTAAACATAGCTTATTTTAAATTTTTTTGTACAGATATTTTAAAATTAAATGCAAGAATTAATAGTTATCAGCTAGGGCAATTAAGAGATCTTAAAATTAAAGTCCGAATGGTCAAAGTCGGACTTGTATGAACATACATATGTATGTATATTTTATAAAGTTTTTATTTTTGTCCAATTTTCAAAGTAGAAAGTTCAATTCCCCTCGTTGCGTTATAAATTTTAGAACATAAGTATTTGCTTTTTATGACGTTTTTATGTAGTTTCACGATGTTGTCATAGTATCAGTTACTGATTGAATATATCATTGACTTAGAAAGCCTTAAGTCACGTTTCTACTTTCAAAATTAAACTTTGAGCAGAAACTCCACTGAATTAAAGTTAATTAATAATTATAACTACAACTTGCTGATATTAAAATTTTTGCGGATTATCAATGCGACTTTAGTAAATAAACAAACCTCCACTTTACAGCCTCCGTCTTTCTTGGTCTAATCTCTCACAACAATATATTAATCAGTTGCAATTGTAAAAGTTACATCAATAAATAAGTAGTAGGTAAATACTATAATTAGTTGTTAATTAAAATATCACAATGATTCAATAATGTGTTACAATTGTTCAAGCGACAAATAGTCTGAATGTTATTTTATTTAATTAGTAATAAATTGTGCAAATGTGTTTTTTGTATAGTAATAATATGTAATTATGAATACAATTGAAAACTTGTCAGCTGTTTCTGAAACATGTAATAAATATTATGTGTGTTATTCATTATTGATATGAAAATATTGAAAGTTTTTTTAGTAGAAAGTTGTTCAAATACAATTTTATTTTTCCATACTTAACTGGAATGCATTTATATTTACTGAGAGGTACTTAACCTTCTTACCAAAAATGTTTGTATATGTTTTTTACCAATACCCACCCGGGTGTCCCAGATTAATTTTGCAGGTAAATGCGCCTGGTGGGAAGGCTTAAACAAGAACGATATACTTGTCTGCACTGAAAACACAACTTCCATATGTCAAAGAGCTGGCAAATTGGAATATGAAATCGAAGATATCAAACGCATTGAAACCATCATCAACTCATGAAGTGAATTCAACTTTATTTGGCATCGCTGCGAACGTCACAATATCTCAGCTAAAAATAGCTCCATGCTCTTAATGTCTAGTAGCACAGAGATAAAGATGTTCAAAAATCGTTTTATTTTTATAATAAATGCCAAGGGCGAACTTCATAGGCAAAATGTTGACGCAGTACTCCATCAAGAGAACAACACTGCGCAGCAAAAGGAAGCAGTTCATCGAGACCTTGGGCGAAGAGCTCTTCCTCTAATATTGACCAGATCAAAAAACTGAAATAGTACAGATTAGATTTGGATGTGGGCATAATAACAATAATAGCACTCATACCCGCTGGACCAATCTACTTGGCCAAAAAAGGGTTAGAAGTAGGGTTCAGTGAAGTTTTATGAGAATTAACCACCAAAACAAGAGGGGAATCGAACTTTCAACCTCCCGGTTGAAAGTGTAGCCCTCTATCCTCTAAAGATTTTTAAGACAAAAATATTACTGGAACTAATGTTACAGGAAAGAACACACGACAAATCTGTATCACGTAAAACGCTATTTGCATACAGAGCATTGTCAGTTAAACTAAGTACATACATTTCCATTCGGTCCATCCCCATCGATTCATTGCTTGAGGAGCCAAAAATCCTTTATTTTACTTTTTTTTTATAACATACTTAAAATATGTACATTGAAACTGATAAATCTTTTCAATAAACTAAATAAAAATTGTTCTTGAAGAAATTTGGAAAAACCTGAGGTCACCTGGATGGGTATTGGTAAACGACGTACATATGTATACAGGGTGTCCCGTATTAAGGACAATCCGCCGCCAGTCGATTCTTGGGTCGAGAAACGAAAAAAATGGGAAATGACCCAGTAAGGAGCTATACCTTAAAGTATGCTAAAAAATTGCATTCAAAGGTAAGATCACGTTTTACAGTATAACTTCCAAACTATTATTTACGATTTGTTGTTCGCGGTTAAGTAAATAATTTCTGCAAAATATGAGTTTTCAAATTCGGGAATACGCTGAAATTGTTTTCGTATACGGATATTGCAATGGAAATGCATCCCGGGCTAGAAACGAATATCGAATAACGAAAGACAAAATTTAAGGTATGCGATTATACTTTCTTCTATATTATTTGTTGTCGCAGAGTGTCCGGAGTTCGAATCTCGGCACTGGCAAAATCAAAAAGTAGAAATAACAACTTTTCTACACGGCAACACCTCTTGGCTGGCAATGACAAAAGTACAAGAGTAAAAATTGCCTATGGAAAGCTTTTCACTTCGCCGTTCGGCATATAGCTGTAGGCCCTTCCACTCATGTGAAAATATAACACGCACAACATGAGTGGATGCGAAAAGTTCGGCCTAGGCCTTCCTTTGGCTGCCGTGCCATTAAAAAAAAATATGTGTATTATCCAAAACAGATCGAGAATTTATTCAGTGAGTCGATATCGTTTTAAGATTGGATTAGAACTTCCCAAGATATTCACAGATGAAAATCAAAAAGGTAACCAGACAAAAAGGTCAAAAGGTCACCGGGTATTGGTAACCGGAAGGATAATATTGAGATAAGTACATATGTAATGAGCACTATTAATAATATGAAAACAAATATTATGAAAGCTATTTGTAATATACAAACTTTAAATTTCTGAGCATGAGTAACTAATTTTCGTTTTTTTTATAATGATTAAACTTCATTGATATTTAGGGAAAACTATTTAAGTTTTCGTAATAGAATGCATAAACAGTAGATAAAAGCTTTCAAATGAGAAGACAAATTAGTATTTCTGCCTGCCATGGAAAAAGGAAAACCCTTTGTTAGCCTAGCTCTCACTTATTGTTAAAACTTCTAGGGGTTTGTCACAGATTCTTCCATATAATCAAATTTATCACCTGAACTTTATGAGAAATGCTATCATTCATTTCAGTTTTTTCAAGTCATTTATATAAATTGATTTTGTTCATTATGAATCTTTCTGGAGCATATATTTGACCAGTGACATTGGTTTATGTTTGGGCTTGACCGTAATTAACTCGTGTATCACGAGTTCGTGCCTTATTTGCGTGCGAATTGCTCGTAAATGCAATTTAGGCATGCGTTTTTCTTCTCTATTAATTTTATTGTTCTTGATTCTTCAAAGAAAACTCAAAAACTTTTAATCCAAGACAAACAGAAATGACATTGGAAATTCTGTTGTTTTGTTTTTGTTGTTTGTGAGTTTGCTAGTGTGTTTTTCTTTTCAGCTTTTCATTTTCCCTCTTAGCAATTTCTTTACCGTAATATTTTCCTGTTGTCACTTTCCAGGGGTGTTGTTGTTAAAAAAAAAAATCAAAGTCTATGGAATGAGAAGTAGTTATAAAGTAAGAGAAGAAGAGCGAAGAGGAAGGAAGTGTGGAAAATACAATTTCAACTGTGAGGAAAAACTACATAAATCGAATTAGCGAAAAGCGGCAGCAGCGTCGACATCGTTGAAAACTGAATTTTTGTTAAAAATTCAAAATAATTATTCATGAGTTGAAAAAGTGAAAAAGTTTCTTTGAAATGCGTGGAGAAAACGTAAAAAAAAAGTAAAAATTCAGGCAAAAAAAGTAATATAAGTAATTCAATTAATATTTAGTTTTGGTGAAAAAATATGTATTTTCCACCTGGTGTCGTTGTCTGCAGCACAAGTCCCACACAGACAGGCGGATAGACATTTGAGTTGGGTGGGCAGGCTGTCAGGCGGGCGGCAAATAGGCAATAGATAACTTGTCGCCAAGCTCACTTTAGTTGGATTGATTTCTCAATTTCATATTGATTACCGTATAACCACGCCCATCCTGACTTTTTTTGTTTTTCTTTATTTTCTCAACAGGTGTAAATAAATCGGAAAACTGTTTGACAGTTAATGTGTCACCCTACAGTCGGCACTGCTGTAGGGTCATAGTCACCGACTAAGTTTTAATCAGAGTGGGGAATGTTTAATTTTATGAAAAAAGGGGTGTCCGTTGGAAGCGGTAGCGCCAGCGAACGCGAGAAAGCCGAACGCGATGAGAAGGAGCGACGCAAACGTGAAAAGAAATTGCGGAAAGAGGCTAAAAATTCTGGCATTTTAGCGGGCAGCATGAGCACCGAGGAGCTATTGCGACTCGACGAGGTGAGCATGGTAGATAAATATTGTCTTTTGTCTCGTATTGAACATTGTCCTAAAGTTAATTTCGTTTTCTGCTTTCAGGTGCGACGTTCGCTCAAGATTCGTGGACGTCGCAAGGAGAAAGAAAAACTTCCCAGCGGCATTACAGCAGATTACAGCGCCGAATTCTTTGCGCAGCTCGATATCGATCGTGCCGCGTTGCATGCTGAATTGGGTAGCGTCGGTGATGATGGTGGTGTTGGGGGCAGTGGATATGAATTGGATCGCGGCAATGAGGAAATTGTTGCATCTGTGACGACCACGATTGAGAGTCGCTATAACGGCAGTGGCGGTGCTGTTGGCAGTACGATACATTCCATTTTGGGTAGTGCGAAGGTAAGGAGACCAAATCTCGTATGCGAGAGCAATTGATAAAGAGAAATTAATTTTTCGTTTGCTCCATCTTTTTAATATAGAATCGCATACTGCCGCCTGTGCCTCCGAAGCCACCGAAACGTGGCATACTCAAAGGGTCGCGCAGCAACATTACCAATGTACACGAAGAGATTACGATTGCTTCGCCGGAAGCTCTAATACGAAATACAATACAAAACGAACTTCTATTCGAGGGCAGGGGCGGAGGAGGTGGTTCCATTGATTCAGCTTCCAGCCATCATGGCGGGGGCGGCAGTAGTGGCAATGGCGGTGGCGGTGGTGGTGGCACTTCCTACACCTCTGTCGAAAGTCTACGTAGTGATGATGGCCGAATAGGCGGTGGCATACAACGTGCCATGACATTACCCGCAACCGCACGCTACAATCCTCAACAATTGCCGCATAGCAATTTACATATAATGACATCACCTTCTCCCTCTGCCGATAGTCTTACAGATACAACAAATTCTTCATTTGCCACACCCCCATTCTCGTTGAGTCCCATCGGTGAATCACAAGGCACGGAACGTTGGTCACGTGTGCACGCATTCGAAGATATCGATTTACCACTGCCGCCCATACGCTTAGTTCAGTTGCCACATGCGCGCGAACTTGTCATACGACGTCAAAAGTCGCCGCGACATGATTTCGGTTTTAGCTTGCGTAAAGCGATTTGTCTTGATCGCTCCGAATCGTTGACATCGCCGACCTTCAAACCGGTCATCTTTGCTGAGCCTGGTGCTGGGGGTGGTGCAACTGGGTTACTGCCCGGTGATCGTTTGCTAAAAGTGAATGGTATACCAGTGTGCGATTTATCGCGTGAAGTAATCATTGAGATGATACGTAATAGTGGGGATTCGGTTACTGTAGAGGTGAGTGTGACATTATTAATTTGTTTGTTGGTTTGTTGGAAAAAATTAATTTCTTTAAATTCCTGCATTTAGGTGCAACCTGTTTCAGAGCTAGTAGAACTCAGTCGACGCTGTATGCCTCAAAACAATGTTAACGATGATGAGGTCGATCGTGCTATTGTCAATACGAATTGTAATACTTTAAAGCGCAGTGCCAGCAAACGATTTAAACAGAATCAGGTAATGAAATTTGAAAAACATGCAAATATTTTAATCCATTTATTGATGTTCTTCCGAAAAATTTTTTTGTATGTTTATGGGAAGAGCGTATTACATACTTCCAAGTTTCCGTCTACCTCTGGATAAATATATTTTTTTAGTTTAAGAATTTAGTAAATAAATCAGGCAAATCGAATTTATTAGAAAATAATTAGAAAGTTTACATTATCTCTTAGTTATATAAAGTAGAAAAAGTACATATCCATCCATGACCTTAGCTGGAATTTTGAAGATTAGCGAAGTTGAAATAAAATATGATTCGATTTACATAATCAATATCTCAAATAAAAGGTAGAACAGTCGTCAATGGTGTTGATAAATTTGCTAAAATGTCAATACAATTCGAAGGTCAACTTCGTAAACTGCAATTCTTATAAAAAATATGTAATCCAAATACTCTCTAAAACAAAAAATCTTTATATCTTTATAAAAATCATACATCTTAGAAATCTGTAAAAATGTCTGCTTTTAATTCAGGCTTTTGACTGTTTAGATGGATGGTACCATGACCACCCGATTTCGCTAATTTTTTATTACGCAATAAGAATAATTTCGATTGTCCAAGTTCTGGATACGTAATCGCCCTGAGAGCCGGAAATAAGTACGAGTTTTTCACACTTAAACTGCTCTAAAGACAAAAATTAATTAACTTTTGAATAAATATTATTTGTGAGCTTTTATTTTGCCAGAAGTAGTCCAAAGAAGAATTTACCAACGATTTTAAGAGTTTTTTTGTTTCAAAACTATCTAACTCAGAAACGGTTATCCCTTTAAAAAAAAAAGGTATTACATATGATTTATTTCGTTAGAGCTTAGTATTTTAAAAACTTTAAAAGCGAGAAGTGTAGTACAAGATACAGCGTGGTCCATATATAAATATGCTGTGAGTTGGAGGTGATTGCGATTACATTCCGATTTCAACTATTAACATGACTATTCAACTTGGTTATTCATTTTTCAAAAATTCTAATAACATATTGTGTTGGATAAACTAACTACTAGAAGTTACAGAGATGTACTAACATTATTATATTATCGGGCTAGCCTGTTGCGAGTTCTGTTCTAGAGATATGATGAAGCTGTGCGTCTTAATAAAAAGTTGTATGTATATAATAAAACTATACTCAGAATATGGAATGAAACAGAAAACAAAAATTTTTCAACACCGTACCAGCCTTTGATTGGCAATGGCAAATCTCTATATCTCAGTCCATTGTACTTTTCCCTGGTTGGATTTGAAGTTTAACGCCGTTTCCAAACGTCAGTGTTGCAATTTGTTGTCATTGTTGGTTTAGCCATTGCCTACCAAGCTATCTACTTGTACACATATTCTTATAGTTCTTATCCACTTCATATTGGTAAGAAGGTTATGAATGAGAATTAACCATCAAGCCAAGACCGGAAAACCTCTATGGTTTGAGTTTAGTGCGCTACCATCTAGACTAGTGTTCGGCAAATTAACACATTCAAACAGTTGTCGTTGTGTGAGTCGCTGAGTGAGTTTGGGGTCAGAAGTCGAATGATACGCTCTTTGGTTTTGCATTTCCACATGCGTGTGAATATTTCGGCAGCCATTGTGTGTTGCGAGCTGAGTAGTGCCGAACACTGTTCTAGACTATTGAGGTTGTAAAATCGAGGCTGTTCGGTTTCGGCATGAAACTTAATAAGAAAATATTTCAATCACTCTTTGTGTGCATTTAGATTTCATCTTTTCGAAATGTTGGCTTACTCATCCAGCTCATGAATATCTATGAGGTTTTATGATACGTTTTCAATAACTTTATCATTTTTAATTAACTAACATTTCAATGATAGTGTAAGACTTGAACTATTCCCATTTCAACTATTAATATGACTATTCAAGTCCTTGTTTATTCTTCACGTAAATTTCAATAAGCAAATGGGGAAATGGTTAAAAAGTTATTGAGTTTTAATAACATATTGTGTTGGAAACTAATTTTTGTTATTTGCTAATCTTATTAAGATTACAATATCCTCTTAAGAGCACTAAATAGTTTTAACTTGAAAAAAGGTGCCATAATATCAAAGGAAAATATTTACTTAAGCTTGTTGCGAATTTGTCTTAAATATAATAAAAGATAACAAATATTTGCATATTAGCAATGGTATTCAAGTACATAAGTAGGTACATAAATACGAGTACGTACGTGTGTGTGTCTGCATGTGTTCGGTTGTGTGTGTGTGTGTATCTAGCAACAGCAACAAATCTTAAAAAGAATTAAAAACAAAGAAATTAGCTCCAAAAACATTTTTGTTGTGTTTATTTTCTTTTTTTATTCTTTTTTGCTTGTCAAATAAAGGCGTGTGCCTACATTTGCGTTTTTACCGCTGGCTGAATGAATGAATGAATGAATGAATGGTGGGAGAGTAATAAAGTATAAACGTATCTAATGGGTTAAAAGTGCCCGTGTCTAACATATGTGCACTCATACATTGCGAATAATTGTGTATGTATGGATGTGTGCAAATACATGTGAGTGTATTATTACATACATACTGTTAGGCTGCACCTTGTCTAACTAAAACTGAATTGCAAGAAAGAGTCACTGCAACAATAACAAATAACAGCAGCAACAGTCTACAGCAGCAGCGTGTGTGCTGCAATAATTTGCATAAATTTTTAATAAATACCAACAATGAGACAAGCGTAGGTACAACAGCAATGCTGCCGTATTGAAGTATAATTTTATCAACTCTTATTTGATAATATTGGATTCAAAGTTTTTAAACATTAAGCTCCTTGTGACGAAATATTAGGTATATTCTCTAAGTCTAGCATATGCCAGGTGTTTCAGTTCAGTACGTTCCTAAGGCGATGTGCGATATGGCGCCAGGATAGCAACTTTTGCAGATATTATGTATCATTTTTGCTATATTTGTAGCTGACAACAATTGAAATTAACAAAATATTGGATCAATAACTTGATGTGATGTGAAAATTGTACTTTAATAGATATTTTATAAATTTTAATCGAATTTAAATAAAATTTTCTGTATACGAACGAAATGGTAAACTTTTACTTGAAATCGTTGCCACCTTTTCATCAATTTTCCTAGACATTTTTTCACAATCCACACAATTTGTGAATATCATGCAAAAACAAAAAAAAAAAAAAAAATTAAATCACTGACCTTGTTACTGAGTTTCGCACGAAAATCATATTCTAAAATCTAATATTAACTGAAGATGAAAACTTAAGCTTAAAAAAGTGTCTGCAACAAAATGAAGATATTAAAGAATTACCATAATGTTCATTTGTAAACGTAGACATCTAAATAAACAAATACAGCTTTACAGCCCTACAAATTTATGTGGCAACATTACATATCATTGTCAAAGCGGTATTGGAATTTACAAGCACACCAGCAACAACTCGTCAGCACGTCGTCGCTGCATTTACAGCACAAACTAACAATATGTAGCTAAAAAGTAACAGCAGCAGCACCGAAATGTATCTGTTGGTGTTTGTGTTGGGTGCCTACACGCAGTGCAATCTCACTCAGTCCAAGGGGGCACGGCGGCGCGCCATTGTGCTGCTAATTGAAACGCTGCGCAAGTTTTATCTTTTTCTTTGCCATTAGCTTTTGTTTTTGTCTTTTATTTTTTCGTTTTCGTACGGGCGTCCACGCTCACAACTCCACATACACAGTGCACAACATCTCCATTTCATTTCACACTTATTGCTGCACACAGTTGGTGTAGGGACAACGGTGTTCTAGTGCACCGTGAACGTGTGTGTGCGTGTTAGTGTGTGTGTGTGTGTGTGTGTGTGTGTGTGTGTGTGTGTTTGGCTGTGCGTCTCTGTTGTGTTTTCGATCACCGTCAACTTTGTGGAGATCTCAGTATGCTTGAAATCGTTCCTATGTGCGGTCGGTTGGACGACGATACGGTCGCGTAACGATAATAACCATTCAATCACTCATTGATCTATCCGATCTATCGTTGTTAGTTGCTTGTGCTGTGTCTCTACATATTGTACAATAATTCACATTTTACGAGTTGTACTTATGTTTATTTTAGTTGTTTAACTTTGACTTGATAAAGCGGCGGCGGAGGTGGCGTTGTCGATCGATGCCTCGATCGGCGGAAATATTTGTTTTTTTGTGTGATTCTTTGTTTGTCGTGCAATTATTTTGTGGTTTTTTTCTTTTTTCTTTCGGTTTTGTGGCTAAGTGTGATTAGAGAGAAAAAAATAAGTGTTTGTTGTTGTTATTGTGAGTTGTTATTAATTTGTTTACATGCTGGAACCAATAAAAGCCGCAATGACAGCTTAACCGCTCGAATAGATTGGCCATTAGATCAATACAGATCCAGCCAGCGATTGCTCGACCCTATCGATTGCTTGATCAATCATTCTCGAGAGCATATCTTCAAGATACTTGCGGATTATTATTTCTTCATTAAATTCATTAAGTTGGAATTTAATTTTCTGACTTTGCTGCAGTTAATTCAGACTTGCATCTTGTATTACAAGCAACGTAAGCAGATCGATTGCTGCATTAGTTGAATTCACTATTGATTAATTTTGCTTTGGCGCACTCATCATGTGCATGTGTTACAATTATATTATTTTTTTGACTATTAACAATTCTTAGAATTTCCAATGATCACATCCAATTACATACAAAATTATGATTGTTCTTTAATTACATGAAAATATTTTAACATATTCATCTGTACTCGTATGTAAGGTACATGAGTTTATATGATTATTTGAAAGCCCTTGAAATTGCATTAATCATGTGATTGATTTAATAGTGAACACCTTCATCGATCGATCACAGATCGCAGATAGATCGTGATTATGAATCAATCAGCATCTTGTTTATGTAAACATTATTCTCGTTAATCAAAATCCATTGGATTCGCATAATTTATCTTTGGTTCAACTTTTTAAGCTCTACTCTTGTGTGTTATTGTTCAATTTGTTTTTCTATATTATTTTTTCGTTGACTAAAATAATTTAACAATTTGTGGTTTGTTAAAATATTGCATTTCTATTTGCTTTGAAACTTCAAATAATCTTACATAATTTTCCACCTACTTAGCAAGTTAAATAGGAAAAAATACTTTGAGATAAAAAAAATAAGTGTTAAAATTTTCACTCTCACCTACGAAACAAAGTAAATATATGTAGTTCTACCACAAACCTTTTTTCATTTTCAGGTTAAGCGTTACTTTTTTAATTTTCTCCCATTTATAAGTTGTTAATTAAATTTTCAAAATGCTAAAAAGTGTTTTAAAACTTTGTTTAAAGTAGCTCAAATTGTAAGGAAATCAAGCTCTTCTATTTTCTAATTAAAACCTGTTCCGAAATTATTCTTCCTAATAATTGCTAGATTGGGTCTCTAGATTAGAGATGGCTTCTGTTATGACGTTATGAAGATAACATAGAAATAGAATCAGCTCCCATTTTAATGTGTCTATCAAGCTTTGAATAAAAGATAGAAATCCCGAAGTAGTTGCTGCCACAGTTTTGCCAAAGTCAGGAGTTTCTCGGCACTGAGAGTTTCTTGAGAGAGGAACTCTTGCAATTTTTTTTTCGATTTAAATAATTAAGTTCTCATTCTCTGAGTTAAAGATTCTATGTAGTATTTGGGTTGGAATAAAAAAAATAATTTTAAACTGTGAAGATCTTAAAAATAAGAAGATCGTGTACAAAATACACAGATACAGGGAATAGAATAATTAAAATTTCTAGCATTCTTAGCTACTTCTTGAACACTTTCTTCAGAAGATCTCTGCTCAAAGTAATACATAAGAAATCTTAACCAAATTAAATAAGTGAGCGAAAAATTGTATCAATTCAAAAATGAAAATCTAAATTTTTTAGCTAAATTTTATTCAGATTTCTCAATCCGATTTTAAGCAATTGTTTAAGATATTAAGATGATATCTAAATTCTAATATAAGCTTTCTCAGCTCATAATTTTGATGAGATTACATCAGGAATTCCTAGTTTATTGCTCGAGGTCTCATATTGGAACACCTTGGATCCAAGCTATGGGGTTAACAAAAAATTTAATATCGATATCAGAATTGGTACTTAACATAACATAACATACTTACTACCTTTCTGGGAAAAGTTATCGCTTAAATAATGCTCACATAGTTTTGGTATATATTCCATTGGCGATTGTACAATAAATACCAACAAGCCTAATAGGGAATCATTTCTGAAACAACCTTAAACAGAAACTCTAGCTTTCAAGTCCCCATTTTTTGTCTAATCACTGTGTTTTCCAAATTTTTCTCTTGGTATTGAGCACATTTATATTCTGGGGCCTCAGTTTCGATTCCTATACAGGAAGAAATTGCCTAAGTACTCTTATGGTTGATATTAATTTTTTATTCTATACATATGTACATATATTTCTGTTGTAAGCAGAAACAATCATTTTATTACTTCTGGGATAACCTTAAATTATTCAGAATAAATAGAACTTACCAAATTTGAAGACACTTCGTACTACCTCAAGTTCGATCCTAATAATATTCTTCTCCCACTTCACGTTCTATACACTTTTCTTTGCTTTGTTAGCTTAATTATGAAGTTATTTTGTTTATAATTTAAACTGAAATAAATAAAATTTAATATTTAAATATATATAAATATTAAAGTAATGGATTTCAATGACTTTAAAACAATTGGAAGCAAGAGTGGGAGAGGAAGGAACTGAGCAGTAAAGTCAACACCCAAAAAAACGCTGTGTAAATGTTTGGATAAATTATTTAACGTAAACTATAGTATGAGATTTGATACTTCATCGATTGTAAATGACAGACCGAAAGGTAAAAGTATCGGTCTAGTGAATGATTCCTACACAGAGAGAAATTGCTAAAGTGAATAGATATTCGATGGTTGGCTTGGTGCATTAATTGCTGGCTGCATAGAGAAACAGGTCCATAAAAAAACAAATAATTGTGTGAGTTTAAGAACTCGCGGGTGAATTAAAACTTATCACAAGCAACTTATTACTTATTACATTTCATTACTCGTGAACTTACATGAATCTGTTTTTTACGATTTCTACACTCCCTCATGTACAACGTCCTCTGATTTCGATGCTCTTTTCCTTTTTCAATCGTGATCGAACTTTTTCATATATGAAGCAGCTTCTTTTTTTTGGGGATGAGGTCCATGCAGAGACGTTGTCTCGTCCAATGACAATCGATTAATTTTCATATAACTAATTCAGATGAATTTACTGTTAGTTTTTTACTGTTGTTTTTGCGAAAAATTCTATTAGTGCAAATACATAAATGAGAGGAGAGAGAAAGAGAGTATTTTTTGTTTTTTTTTGTGTTGTTCTTGCAGGAGTCGATTTTGTTTACTCGCTCTTGGTATGCTCTATGGTATGTTTGTGTTATTAAGTAACGTATTGCAAACGCGGCATAAGAAGTTTTACTCCAATAATATATGAATATGCCCGGAAATGAATATTTTTTCCACTGCTTAATGTTTCACAATTTTTTCTTTATGTAATTTACAAACTTCCGGAAACTCTGCCTACTCGTAGAATTTCATCTCCGTTCGACAATAATACATGTCTTCAAATTTCAACTAATATCATTTTATTTATTTTAAAAGCAATAAAAATTAAATTAAAAATTTCATGATTGAATGTGTGGGCGCTGTAATGAATACTGCTCAACGTCGACCTACGCCAATTGAGAATGTCAAAATCAATTTGAGAAAATCCCTCAATACTTCAGCAGCACAACGATTGAACTTTATATTGCATATAGTAAATCCTAAAAAACTTCTTGAAGAATAGTTTTGCTTCTACTGCTGGCCAAACTTGAGATTAGTAACATTATCTTTTGGGGCAAGAGTAAGCGAGTTGGTGTTTTCTGTGTGCTTGTTTTGTTAGCTTAGGCCTTTAGTCAAGGTTATGATCATTGCAAATCTCAGCAGCGGTGTCGAATTGTGGTTGACTTTCTGCTATTGCTGTGGGACTAACTGACTGCTGTGCTTTTGTGTTATGCTTGAGGTGTTGGCAATTGTTGTTTTAACCATGGCAATTGCTAATTTAATAATAATAAAATAATAACAATACCGCAAGTAAATATGCTTAAAAATAGAAGTAAAACAGAGGCAACATTGCAAATAAAATAACAATTAAGTAAGATGGAAGTGCAAAAAGATTGAATTAACTAAGGCGAAAATAAACATGTCTTGTTATTATTACACTGAGAAAAAACTATTAATATTCACATAAAACGTAAAATCGTTATGAATGAATTTCCAATAATAAACACACCTTGTTGCTGCACTGAGAATAATATAATATAAATATTCATATTTACCTGACATAATAATAAATGAGAAGTGAATGAAATTGCCGTTTATTCGAATTTAAACACGTGAACAACTTGAATGAAAAGAAAAATGCGGCCGCAAGTGTAAAAGTTATCTGTGCGTGATTGTTGTATTAGAAAATATTTCGCAAATGTTTTTACTACCAAAAACATTCGAGCAATCGCTCCGTTCTTCTGCGATTATTCCCGCACAACCCGCCCAACCTGGCTCCGGACTGAATCCAGAGTTTCACAAAGGCTGCACTGGCAAAGCGCACGCCTGTGGCACAATCAAATCAAGATTAATTAAAACTGGGAATACAACAGCAGCAGGTAAAGTGAGTCATCGCAAGAACAGCATCAGCTCGGAAACTATAAGCGATAGTGGTTCGGAGAATTCAGCATCATGGCATTCAAATGAAGTAGCAGCTGTTGCTGCTGCTGCAGCTGCTGCTTCGGTTTCGGTTTTGGCTGCTGAAGTGTCATCCACATCATTCAATATGGAAATTACAACAGCTAATAAGAAAATGCCATTAGCAGCAGAAAAACCGCCTATTACATCAAAGGAAGCGGCTATGGCTAAACTCTCAAAAATAGAAACTCCCAGATCGTCACAAATGTGCAGTATTCGTGTAACACAAAAAAATATTCCACGTGTGCTATCACCAACGTCTGGAAATACGCCCACCACACGTCGCATACGTTTGCACAGTGATGGTGATCATTCATCTTTTGAGAACGGTGGCAGCTTTTCTACTACAGCAACATCGTCATCAGCTGCAACTTCAACTCAACACCAATCGAGTTTTGAAAGAACTCAGAAATATCGTAGCTTCCGTGTTGGTAGCAACAAGAAGAAT
The DNA here is from genome assembly GCA_958295655.1 of Palloptera scutellata. Taxonomy (NCBI): domain Eukaryota; kingdom Metazoa; phylum Arthropoda; class Insecta; order Diptera; family Pallopteridae; genus Palloptera; species Palloptera scutellata. The sequence goes on from OY282450.1 coordinate 89,950,602, forward strand.
ATATTAAAATCGACAACATCGTCGTTTGCAGTTACAGCAGCCGTGGTGAGACCACCATGGAATAGCGGTAAAGTAGTAAAAAAAAACACTGTTACGACTGGTGTATCGTCGTCGTCTTCTCCATTATCGTCTTCGCCATCAAATAATAATCCCATTCATCAAAATTCCAATTTGAGTAATCGCATCTTTCGCAGTTCACTGCGACGACGTGAGCTTGTCAATTGGCAAGCGTTGTGGGAGCGCTCGTTAGCCCTAAGAGGTTATGGTGTCATGAGTGGAGTATACAAAAATTACGATGAGGCTATAAAAAAGAAGGTTTGATATGTTTTTTAATTTTTTGTTTGTTTTATTTTCAATTTATACAGCTTTTTCTTCTTTTTTTGTTCAAGAACCATTTCTGAAATAAGATGTTTTCAACGGAATTTCTTTGGTTTAGTTTGGGCATATGATATTTGTTTCTACTTTTAATATAGTCTGCCTACTTTTAATATAGTTTAACCAGTCCTGGGCATTTTTCTGCCAAAGAATGTTACTCGAACTTGGCGACAATCAGAAATATAGATGAAACCAATGCACAACTCCAAAAATGGAAATCGTCTAAGAAAACCTTTTTACTCCTCGCTTAGTAGGAAACTGAGCTAGCAGTTATGGTAGCCAGATTTTTAAACTGAATCCAGCAACGAATCCATATCTGTTAAGATGGATTCTGAAACAGGATTGAATAAATTCACAATTTTTCAAAAATTATTGTATTTTGAAAAAAATCCACAAAAGTTACTTTTAGTACATATAGAACACATTTAATGAGAATGAATGACAAAAACTCGACCTAGACCTATTAACAGCCCGACCAATTATCAATCCGTTTCGGCTTAAAATTTCCAAAATTGTATAATCCCTAAATTTTGCTCTAAAATTCATTCAACAATTAAAATATAAATAAAATTGCTTCTCCTTATTAAACATTAAATTGTTCAATTGTCCTCCAATATTTAGTTTTACGAAAATGTGCTGAAAAATTTCTTCAATTTGACGAATGTAAGATAGAATTGTTAATCATAGACCAAAAACTCACGATCTTACAGATTTTATAAATAAATCAGGATTATAAAATGAAGCCTAAAAAAATATCAATCGTTTCGCTAACTACAACTGTTCCGATTCATTCCTATATTGATATAATCAGTGTATAAAATTAATTTCTAAGCATTATACTATAAATAAATTGAGACGTTTATTTTAATTGTGAGCATGTTTTTAAAATCGTTCCGAAAATAGTTCTTCGAGAGCAATTTAGAGGATTTTATACTGAGCAAGTAAAAAATTTGACACAATTTGAAAAAATAAAACAAAAAGAAATAAGTCACAACAGTGTCATTTAGAATGTGGCAAACAAAAGTTAGTAACCTCAATGTTTGGACTAAAAAGAAGAGATCATGTTTCCCAGAATGCTAAAAGAATCCATGGCTTAACCTTTGATAACTTACAGAACTATCGAACGCTTTTATTGTTGCATAAAATTATATGTAATGCAGAACCCAGTTATTTGTTTTCGAGATTAAACTTTTCTATATCCAATCGAACTAATATGATTAACTGTTTACGTGTTTCTTGTTTAACGTCTGAAAGGCAGTTTTTTGTACACTCTGTTCGTCTTTGGAATGCACTTCCTAATAGTTTAAGATCTGGTAATAATGCTGTGCAATTCAAAAATAAACTAGCTTTATTACTTTCTTCGCTGTAATAGGAAATAATGAAATATATCATGTTAATTAAAATTTTTACGAATAGATGAATAGATGTTTAATGTTTAATTTTAAAGTAAAGTTTAAATTTGTATGTCATGCAATATATATTATAAGTCGTATTTAATCTTGTTTACGCTACATACTGCCGGTACTGCTAATAAGGTTTTAAACTTTGTTGTGCCGGTTTTCGAAAAATAAATAAAATAAATAAATAAAAAATGAGGATTTCCTCTCTAAAGGACGACAGATGGAATATTAATATTTGGCCTATCGGTTCGCTCTATAAAAATTCATCATAAACTCGATTTTTATGTTATGGCAATTGATAATTTAATGCAACAATACCTTTAATCAAAATTGCTTGACTATAATGAACATTGATTTTAAAATGTGATCATCATCATCAGTGATAAGGAGTGAGATCGAAAAAATCGGATAACTTTAAATTGTCCTAGCATTGAAATCCCTTATGCAAATAAAAAAATGTAAACAGTTTTGAAAAGAAAATTTAATTTCTGATAAAATAAAATCAGATCAATAAAACTAATTTGTTTGTTGTTTTTTACAGAATTCGGACAGCTTTTCCGGTATGCCTGCCATTAGCGCCTTTACTGTCATTTCTGAGACTCTCTTGGCGGCAGAATTCCACTTATTTCTAAAATCTTCCATGGATTTAGCTTCTTTGTTTGTTGCCTTTAATGTTCTTTTCACTAGAGCCCAATATATCTCGATAGGCCGAAGTTCTGTGCAATTTGGTGGGTTGGCGAAAGAAAGTAGATACATTGTACTTTCTAATGAAGGGCAGCAATCTATTCAAGAGCCACTCCTTCAACTAAATTTCAGCGTTAACAGTGCCACTTGTTATGAAACTTTTACTCCTTAGCCCACAACTACAAATCGCTTGCCATAGCAGAAACTTCTTCGGGAACTTGGACTTTTGTTTTGTCCTAAATCTTTCCTCAACTCCTCCTCGTTCCTTTGCGGTGTAAAACTCTTGACCAGGCAATTGAGAAAATTTTCATCGTCCATAACACAGCAATCGAATTTTTGGAAAAAATCTGTCTTCAACTTTTTAGCTCGGCTCTGGGCTACCAAGTTCTTAGTAGCGTTCCTGTCGGGAACTGACTGCACTTTGTATGTTTTAAAGCCCGCATCTTTTTTAATTTTACGAACTAACTGCAACTCGCTTTTACCGCCAATTTTCGATTAGACAACGCTGGATTCTTCTCTAAGAGAGCAACGACTTTCTTCGCCTTTTGTGGAGACACGAAACCGCATTTCCTTTCAGAACCATATTTTCTAGCAACTGTTAAGTCTGTATTCAATTTTTTAAGAATCATCAAGACTGTGTTTTGTTCAACTTTCTCCTTATTTGCAATGGTTTTCTGTCTCCACTAAACAACTAAATCGCGTTTTTCCACTTCCGATGCCACGACTCAACTGAAAGTTCACAAGTCAAAAAACATGTGATTGTATTTCATCAGAATTTATCCATCGCAAAGCCTACTGTTTTATTTTTTTCATTCAGATGAAGAGTTTCAATTTGTTTGTTTCGGTTTCACTCCTTAGCTCCATTACTTATTTCAAAAATACCTATAAGTAAAAATATTATAAAGTAAATGAGAATTATAAATTATTCAAAACTTGTTGTTATCCTCTTTAACACTTTAGTGCAAATTGGTCAGATTTTCTGACATCTTTGTCTGTTTATTTGTATAGAAAAATATAAAAAAAAAAAAAATTAAAACAATATTAATACTTAATACTTGAAGTAGAGCGTTTCAATTTAATACATCCTCAAGATGTAGGCTATAAAAAGGCCTACTTATTATTTTTTTTATTAAATATGACTTCATATCTCAAGTTTTTTTCTATTTTTATTTATTTGAACGTATCTTTTCTTTGCTCTCATTTTGCTGTTGTTTTCTTTTTTATATTAATTGCAATCAATCGTGTGCAATCGATCGCCAATGCGTTGGTGTTTTATAAAGTTTTACAAATAAAAATATTATTAAATAAATAAAATTACGATCACACATACACACGCACACACACAAGCGCACCGGCATCGTCAACGACATTCTTCTACTCTTAACAAATAATTTATGTGTTTTTCACTGCTGTTATGTGTCATTTATACCAATCATTATCATTGTTGTAGTGGTGTGTGTGTGTGTGTGTGCTATGAGTGAGTGCTAGTGAGCGTATATTTTCAGCTTAATTTTTTGTTCAACTTTGCGGAAGTTTTCACTTATGGGCATACCTTCCTCTCCTATTCATATCCATAAATATGCATGTAGTTGCTGTATTACTTCACTATGTTGTTGACATGTGTACGTATCCATACATAACTTAAAGCAGCAACAAAGTCAAAAATAAATGTGCATATTGATCGTTTAACATGCATATACTCGTATGCATGTATGATGAAGATACACTGGCGGTCACGAAAACCGCACCACTGGCAACACTTTTTTAATATGTAAAAATTTAGGTAATTTACTTATTTTTCTCTTGCTACGATAAAGGGGATTTCCCGGTTTAAATTATTCCAAATGTGTTGACAACAGAAATTAGTTATTCTTTTTTGGAAATAAGTGCAGTAATGAGTGCAAAATATAAGCAGCCGACACATGACAAAAAACTGGCTGTACTTACATTAGTGGAAAAAGGACTTTCCTACCGAAAAATTTCTGAAAAATTGGGTTGCTCACAATCCACAATTGTCCGTTGTTTAAAAAAAAAAAAGAAGAATACTATGGAGTCCCTGGAGAGGAAAAATGGATCTGGTCCTAAACGTGCAACCAGTAACAGAATTGATAGCCTTATAAAAAATATTAGCCTAAAGAATCGATTTGAAAGTGCAGTAACTATTCGGGTCGAGCTAGAAACCCATCATTGCGTAAATATTAGTGTTGAAACTGTACGAAGGAGACTGCGAGAAGCTGGTTTATATGAAAGGCGTCCTGCAAAAAAGCCATTGTTGACTGAAAAAACGAGAAAAGCGCGTCTAGCTTGGGCTAAAAACTATAAAAACTGGACACTGGAGCAGTGGCGAAATGCCATCTGGTCTGATGAAAGCAAATTTAACCAGCTATGCGCCGATAATTTTCCGTACGTGCGCCGTTCCAATGGTGAACGTTATAAAGAAAACTGTATTGTAAAAACAGTGAAATTCCCACAGTGCCAGATGATTTGGGGATGCTTTTCCTACTACGAACGTGGTCCTTTGTACTTTTTAGAAGGAACTATGAATGCTGAAAAATATGGGCAAGTCATAAAGGAAAACTTAGTGCCAGCTCTTGAAGAGCATTTATGCTGCAGTATAAACGCAATTTTCCACGACGATTCTGCGCAAAATCGGTAAATTTTGCATGCTATCTTTTATTTAATTCTTACAGAATGTAAAATTAAAAACAGAACCTTTAAAAATAAAATCCTATTTTTTCAGCTTGAAAAAATATTCACGGACATCGAAAATTCACGCCTGATTTGAATCCTATCGAGCACTTATGGCATATTATGAAGCGCAAAGTTGCTGACCGCATGAGCGAAGCCTGAAAATAAAAAAAATATAATTTTAGCATTAAATAAAGTTTGGTATGAAGTTATTACCAAAGATAACCTAAAAATTTTGGTTGATTCGATGCCGTCAAGGATAATGGCTATAATACGGGCTAAAGGAGGAGCAATATCCGACTTATATTTTTTTTTGTAGATTGATGTTAGTTCTTGGAAACCACTTAAAAACTAATAGATATTGTTTAGTTGTGAATATTATAAAAATAAATTACATTTTCTTTGTATTTAAGTTTTTGTCAAAAATAATATGAGCTCCAGTAATATTTTTCCGTTATTTACACTTTGCATAATTTTAAAATCATAATAATATTTGAAAAAAAAATAAATATTCTCCAACATAAAAATCATTATTTGCGTATTTTCCTGTTATTTTGAGGTGGTGCGGTTTTCGTGACCGCCAGTGTATACTCGTCCATATGTACATGCACATGTACGCATTAGTCAGCAAATTTAATGAAGCGCGTCCAATGCTCATCTTTGGATGCAAGGCCTGGAAACTCTGAAGGGCGACTATGATATATATTCCTTGTACGAGTAGTACACTCTAAAGAACTCAGCTTCAGTAAATTTCCCTCTACTTAAGAATGAAGCAATGCCTAAGGATCATTTCGGCCAGCGATCAGTTTTCTATTGTTTTTATTTTAATATCGTTTACTTGCACATCGCAGTGTGCATTTTTACCACTGGGGCATGTATGTATGTACTTATATAAATATATTAGGTATTATAGTTGTGTGCATAATTGTCATAGCTTTTCCGTTTAAGCTATTTATGCTTATACAGGCGATTATTATTTCAGTTTATTGGGAATAAGTATGATTAAATATGTGCGCATGTGTCTTGTTTATGGTCAATGAACTTTAGCTTAACTGCACTTGTCTACAAATCGGTAAAGTCTCTTCTTTGTTTTGTTTCTATTAAAAAATTAGTTTTTAATATTTAAAAAAAACATATATGTACTTTTATATGTGTAAGGCCTGGTTTCGTGTTTATGAATGATGAATGATTTTAAAATATTTCATAAGATATTAAAAAAATTTTAAATAATCTTCATTATGATTTGTACTTTCTCTCGAACCCTTGAGCTCGTTTTCCAAATTTTATTGCCCCGGCAAAGATCATATTTTGCTGATCTTCTTATCATAATATGTCTCAGAAAAATAGAAAATGTGGAATGACCGAGGTTTTTCCCAAGTTAAAGAGTTGGAAAATCTGGTTTCACCATAGATAGGTGCTTCAATATTAGTTATGCCTCAGTAGAGGAGTTCTAAGGAATTTAACAACATTCATTCCATGATTCGTGAATATTCTAGCTTTTCTGAGCTTATAAACGTTTTTTAAAAGTTGTATGACATTAGTCTGACAAGTCGACAGATTGTTAAATCTACAGATCTGCAAAGGTCGGACTCTAGTTATTCAGGCTGCGATGTCTTAAACTGGACAATGGTCTATTCTGAACGTCTTACCGAATGCTATCATGACATTCAAGTTAGATGCAACAGTACTACGTTAAGCTTTACTTTGCTTCTTGACCCTTTGTATTAGAGTAGATCGCCGTACAGGGGCCTTTCGCGAAAAGAAAAGCAATACAAAATAATGCATGTAATTTTTTATTGTTTTTACTTGAATTATTTCTTGTATAAAGCTTTGTTTTTGACTTCTCTCAGGAATAATTTTAAGATGAAATTTAAGCTTAAAAATAGATTCTTTGGTTCAAGAAACTGTAGCACACAAAATTTCAACCAAATACACCACATAGAGGTCTCTAAAACAAAGAGAAAATTCAACTTCTTTCAAGTTTTATTAACTTTTTCACCGGTATCATAAATAATTTTTAGATCATGATTAAGGCCAAATATGTATATCCTGACAAACCCCTAATACACAAAATTTCAATAAAAACGGTCTATCTATTGGTGACGTTCCAGTATAAAAAAAATTCAAATTCACCCCGATTTTACTAACTTTTTCTCTGGAGCTTCCTCAGGTAAAACGTAAAGATCAAGATGAAGGCCAAAAATGTGTTCTTTGGCCCTGGTAAACAAAATTTCAACAAAAACTATCAGTCCATAGATGGCGCTCCATAGCTAGCATCACTGACCGATACGGGTCATGACCATTTTCCATAGATTTTGATGCGCTGATTGTGAAGACGTCAGATTTTTGAGAAAAGTGGGGTAATATAATAATTGGTGGTCGCTGTGGCGTAGTGGTAATGCGTTGGACTGCTACGCAGAGTGTCCGGGGTTCGAATCTCGGCACAGGCAAAATAAAAAAATAAAAATAAAGTAGAAAAAAAGTAATTTTTCTACACGGCACCACCTCTTGGCAGGCAATGGCAAACCTACAAGAGTAAAAATTGCTATGAAAAGCTTTTCACTTCGCCGTTCGGATTCGGCATATAGCTGTAGGTCACTTCCACTCATGTAAAAATATAACACGCACAACATGAGTGAATGAGAAAAACTCGGCCTAGGCCCTCCATGGGCTGTTGTGCCATTAAAAGTAAGTAAAGGGGTAATAGGGGCTAAAAATCAAGTTCTTTACCATTTTCATGTTATTTTTGTGGAATGATAAAATATTTTTTTTTTTCAATTTTGACTTTAAAATAGTATTAAGAGTGATCTTACTTTATGATCTTAAAATCATTTGAGGGGCTTTACAATTTCGATTCACTCTACTGTTTATTGTCAAGGAATAAGAGAGTTGACGAAATATCGAAAAAGACTCATGTTGTTATCGAAAATTTTGGAAAATCTCTTGAGCTCCAGTTTTATAGATTTCAAGTATTAATTGGTACTGATAAGAGCTATAATGTACATTGCGCTTTAAATGTGATCACGACTGTACCCAGATCAACAAGTTTCCGGAACAATTTTATAAGATATTTTATAAATTCAAGAAATATTTTTTTTGTTTTAATTGAGATCTCCAAAACTTTTGCCCAACTCTCCCTAAAGTTTAATGTAGGTAATGACCGTGGGTGAAACGGCTGACAGATGTTGGTTAACCCACAAGACCTTCCGCTGCAGCTTCAGGGGTGAAGAAGAGAAGATAAATGTTTCGGAGGAACACATTTCGTGTCAGTTTTCAACTATTTGATATAAAACCACTCTATGTATCTGAGGAACACAGATCGATTTTTCTATCATCTGATAGATTCTACCCATTGATCTAGCCCGATAGAGTGATGAAAGTTTTAAGCGGATTTTTTAAACTAACATGAATGAAAATATAAACTGAAAATAAGAAGTAAACTAAATTTCTAAAAAAAAACTCTTGGTTAAAGTTAGAGTTTAGCTATGGGAGGCGTCGCTATAGTCTCAGACATTTCTGCTTGAATTAGTTAGCTTTGATGATTATTTTTAAGTGAAGTGGTGCGATTGTTGTTTGGTTTTTCTCTCCAAAATAATTGCATCGAAATTATAAAGATCTTTCTATCTCTCTGCACCTGTCTTTCATCCTTTTGCCAACAATTTAATGTAATCGAATGAAACTGAAATTTAATTACCATAAAAAGTTCTCCTTCGCCGGCATCTACAGTCACGCAGTATCTATCCACTTACTAGTTATGTATGCATGTATGTATAAATGAACGTGTCTTTCATTTGTTGATTGTTGAAAAACAAATTTGATTTTGTTGCGCTGTTGCATGCAGAATATGTAGCAATAGCATTTTTAACCGCAACAGCCACAACAACCAAAATATCAAGAAGATGCATGTTTACAGTTGCATAAGTTCGAGACTGATATGTTTGTTAGGACGTTCGTCTATCTCTCTGGCTGTCTGTCTGTCAGTCTGTCTGTCTGCCCGTTCATTCGCCTGTAAGCCCATGTGTCTGTTTGTCTGCCTTTCTGTTTATATTGTCTGCGTAAGCAAGCAATTGCAGCAAGAAAAATCAAATCATAACAACAAAAATAGAGATCTGTTTATATTTTGCGTCTGCAACTAATTAGAAAGATTTAGAAATCAAATTTAGAAATGCCTAAAAATATCTATAAACATTTTTCAATTGAAATAATGAATATAAGGCAATTGCGTGTTTTGACTTCGGTTCGGTTTGATTGACGGGGCAGTCTTCTCTTGCAGCAATGAGCTGCTGCAAGAGAAGATGAGGAAATTCAAAAGACAAAAATAGCAAACTTCCATAAATTTTTGATGGAAATGCACCTTGGTAAGTTGGAGTTGGGTAATGCTAATGATGGGAACGATGAGAGAAGTTGAGGAGTTGCAGACGGGAGACGGGAAATGGTGTGAAATGAACGGTGAGAAGAAAGAATAAGTTGAAAATAGATTAAAATAAGGTGAGGAAAATAAAAATGATTTGAATAAAGGAGCTTGCAAGGATATGTAAAAATCGCCCCGTACACCTTAAATTTATGTGAACATAACCGAAACCGAATCTGAATTCGGTCTGGCACTAATACCTCCCATTCTACTTTATGGAGAAGTCAAACCATTTTGACTACTTAAAACTAGAATAAGAAATTTTTTTTTTTTTTGGTATAAATATTGTTTGGCATTCGATATAAACTTGTTTTTCTACCTGCTATTTCTTCAATAATATAATTTTAAAATATTAGCTAATTAATTTTAATAACACTCATTTCTTTCCTTGTATTTCTTTCCTTCCAGTCACGAAGTAGTGCAGCAGCAGTCGGTGATTCGCATGATTCCAATTCCTTACCCTCTTCAATTGTAGCGACGAACGGCAACGGAAGCATCAGTTCTGGCGGTGGCGAACATGTTTGGCTTGTACATCGTGGTGGCTTTTGTGCTGCGCTACGCCTTCCACAAACGAAAGCACATTTCGAAAGTCATAAAGTTGTCATACAGCTGCTGCACAATGGCGAGGAGATGACCGTCGACGAAGATGATATTGAGAAGCAGAATTCCGCAACGTTGGATTTGGTCGAGGACATTTGCGAATTGAAACAATTGAATGAGGCTTCGGTGTTGCATTGCTTACGTCAACGCTTCGCCAGCAATCTCATACACACTAAGGCGGGCCCCACGCTGCTCGTGGTCAATCCGATGGCACCGTTGTCGCTCTACTCTGAAAAAGTAATATCATGTTTTGACTGTAAAGATAAGATATTGGTGTGGTGCGATTGTATTTATGCGTTTCGTTCTTGTTTTTACTTGCAGGTTGTGTCTATGTTTCGTGGCTGCAAAACAGAGGATATGCCTCCGCACATCTATTCTCTAGCGCAGACCGCCTACAGGGCAATGTTAGAAACGCGACGCGATCAAAGTCTTATATTCATGGGACGTTCTGGTTCTGGCAAGACGACAAGTTTCAAACATGCTTTGTACTATTTGGCGTTGGCCGCTGGTACGTTGGATTGACGTTTTTTGTTTTGGCTTGCCTTACAACGATTTGCATTGCTACATTAAAGTTGGTTTGCGGTTGCTTTTGTTGTTGTTATTGTTATTCCAAGTGTTTGCTCGCTTTAAAGCTCAAATGCAAGCGATCAAGTGTGCGTGGTTGATGGCGACTTGTTCGATTTGGGATTGTTTCATTCTGATTTGCTTGCTTGGGTGCAGTAATTAATTTAAATTTATTTATACCTCCTTTTTTAACGATTTTAGAATACGTAGTTGAAGTCAATTAGCATGTCAATTTGTTTCGAAAATTCGTTTACACATATGCTTTTTTTCTTTGTACCATGTAAAAAATAAATTATGTACATGCACATTCCATTATTTACAGCAGATATGTCGCGTTGAACGAATTTGCAAATTGCAAACAGAGTTTAACAGACCAATTCCAATTTTAAATTGTAAATATATAAAACTCATGCCTAATGGTTCTAGGAATTCTTATTTTTGGAGTAAACATTTTTTTTTTTTGGTATTTGCTACCAAGGAGTAGTTTAAGGCGTCTGTCTTCACTCTTTTTTCTTTACAAGTTCTCTTAAATTTGAAACTGAAATATAAATTTTTTAGTTTGAACGAATAACTGAAAATCTAAACATTGTATGGAGCTTCCAAAATCAAAGTTAAAACTCTAAATAGATGTACTTCAGATTATTCCAAACGATTATCTGTATCTCTAATGTTTTTCAGAAAGGTTGAAATTTCCTTGAAAATATATTAAAAATGTCTAGAATGTAAAACCAAATATTATTCGACTACATCTCTCGTGTGGGGTGTGGTAAAGTGTTTTCGACTTCCCATGTACATGTAACAAGTTAGGAGTTTTGAACTTGCTTCGCTCTTTTATGCTATTCCCATCACTGTACTGAATTTGGTGAGAAAAGTTTGTTATTCAACATTCACCTCTTTGCTCGCCCTCTCTCTCACTTGTACACTGTCGGACAATCAAATAAGAACACCTTGTTCTGAAACCAAAAACCTTAAAAAAATATTGCTCTAGGCTTATGATAAATTTAAAAGGTATTCACTTTTATTCATTTATTCCATAAGTTTAATTTTTTCTTAAAGCAAAAACAAAATCAATTCAGTGTAAAAAAAGAAATTTAAAAGTTATACATAAAATCACATTTCAAAAAGACAAACAAAATAAGAACACTACAATTAAAAAAAAAATTTATAAAATATTGACTCAAATTGTTCACTAATGCCAACATTTTGTGGAATAGCCTTTGTTAATTAAAACCGCCTTACACTTTCTAGGTATTGATTCCACCAGAGACGCGCAAGTATCCTGGGGTATGGAATACCACGCTCTTTGAATGCTTTGCCACAATTCGTCTTTGTTTTTAGCTCTGGTACTGCCAATCTTCTCTTTGACAATATTCCACAAGTTCTCGATTGGATTAAGGAGATTGTGAAGGCTAGGTCATAACGGGAATTTCATTATGGGAAAACCAATCTCGCGCAAGGATTGAGGTGTGCTTTGGGTCGTTATCCTGTTGCATTTGCCATTTCATTTTCCATTTAGCATAAGGAAGCATCACCTCCTAAAGGATGTTTACGTAAAGAAATCTGTCCATCGTTTCTTTTATCCAACACAGAGGGCCCACACCATACCAAGAGAAGCATCCCTTTACCATGATGCTTTCACCTCCGTGCTTAAACGTCTTCCTAGTATATTTTGGGCTCAATTCTGCATTTTTCGAGCGTCTAACCCAACGTTTGGCCATTTTTTTTTCCATTAATTGAACCATCCCACCCTGCACTTGTAGTGGTCACTGAGGCGTAGTGGTAGTGCGTTGGACTGCTGCGCAGACTGTCCGGGATTCGAATCTCGGCACAGGCAAAATCAAAAAAGTAGAAAAATTAATTTTTCTACACGGCACCATCTCTTGGCAGGCAATGGCAAACCTACAAGAGTAAAAATTGCTATGAAAAGCTTTTCCCTTCGCCGTTCGGATTCGGCATTAAACTGTAGGTCCCTTCCATTCACGTACAAATATAACACGCACAACATGAGTGGATGCGAAAAGCTCGGCCTAGGCCCTCCATGGGCTGTTGTGTCATTAAAAGTAAAGTAAAAGAACCATCCCTCTCAATGTGCGCTCCAGCAAACTATGGGGCACTTTCGATGTCTTTGTGTCAACATTGGTACTTTTTGTGCTGTTCTCCATTATAGTTTTTTTTCCACCAAACGTCTCCTTACTGATCGAGCACAAATTTGAACCCCTGTCTCCTCTCTAATTGCGGCAGCTGCCTTAAATGGATCGTGTGCCCCCAAAATTTTTATGCGATTGTCATCTGCACTTGTAGTTTTGCGGGGCCTACCTCTCTTGCAATGAAATTTTTTAGGTCGAGGATCTGCTAATAGTTTTAGACTATTTGGCGGATGCTTTGTCCCTCATTTCGCAGTTTTTTTTTCACCAAATCACGCTCCTCCTTGCTACAGTGCTTTGCTCGACCCATTTTGCTGTGACATTACGGAATAGTTTACATTTAATTCGTTGAATTACCCTCAATGCTACCATTTAAATGATTACCAGTACAAATTAAAAACAAATTTAAGTTTTATTTTTAATATATAAATTTTTTCGTCTGCTGTTCTTATTGAATTGTTGTCCGCCTTCGAATGCTTCGCTTCAACATTTTTGTTTGGGAATCCCCAAAAAATATTTAAATGTAGTGTTGCCACTTAGAAATTTATAAAGTATATAAGTACTATACCATTTTCTTTTTTGCAATAAGCAGTCCGATAAAAAAAAATCAATGGAAGTTTTATAGTGCAATGTGTTCTTATTCGATTGTCCGACACTGTATACTTATTATTTCTCTCTCCGCTTATATTTATTTATATATTTTTATTATATTTTTGCCACGATACTTTTTGCAATAGATTTTCTAATCTTGTGATTGAATTTTTCACAGGATCCTACAATAATTTCCTCAATGCTGAAAAAGTCAACTCGATAAATATAATATTGGAAGCATTTGGTAATACGAGAACTTGCTTGAATTCAAATGCTACACGTCTAACACAATTGTTAAGTTTGGATTTCGATCAAACTGGACAAATTGCATCAGCTTCTGTGCAGGTGAGTGTTTGCAAAAATGTATAGAATCATAATATACATAGTTCAATGTTTCTTTTTTCTCTTTGTGCCTCTTCATCGTGGCAGGTACTTTTACCTGAACGACAACGTGCTGGACGACGTCCATTAAATGAGCATAGTTTCCATATAATGACACGTCTGCTAGCAGGCGCTGAAGGACTGCTGCAGAAAGAGTTACACTTGGAAAATATCTCCTCCGAGGATAATCACCCGTTTGTATCGCTTTCGCAGAAGCTCGAAGAACGCCATCGTGCTGCTGCAGAATTTACGCGAACAATGCAGGCATTCGATATACTTAACATTGAGGCGAAGGCAGTGCGCGGAGTTTGGAGCATTTTGGCTGCGATTTACCACTTGGGCCTGGCAGGCGTTACAAAAAGTATGTAAAATTGGGATAATGTTGCCTTTATTAGTAATGGCGACCAGATCTATTTTATAGTATGTAAAATGTGTCAGAACAGTTAAAATATTTTACTTTATCCATAAAAGTTAATCTTTATTTCTCGACTTCTCTCTCGTTTTGTTTAAAGTTGGTGCCGGTCCCGCAGCACGCATACAATTCTCCAATCCTTCCGCCGCACGTAAATCAGCTGGTTTGCTTGGTGTTTCACTGGAAGATCTATCGGCAGCTGCATTTAATGCAGCTCAAAGTAGCGGTGGTGGTTCATCACCTTCCAAGTCTCCTGTGGATAGCACAGAGCATGCTTGGGAAAGTCTGGAAGCTTTAGTTATCGGTCTCTATTCGGAAGCATTAGCCGCTGTAGTGGCACTTATTAATAAATCCATATGCACTTCCGCGCATACAATTGCCTCAATAATGCTGGTCGATACGCCTGGTTTTCAAAATCCTGCAAGTTGTGGCGTTCAAACTGGTGCAACGCTCTCCGATCTGCGACATAATTACTTACAAGAGCGTCTGCAGCTACTCTTTCATCACACAACATTGGTGGCACCACGCGATCGTTATGCTCAGGAGCTTGTCGAAATCGATACAGAAGGTATGCCAGAATCTCATCCAGGTCCGCTAGTCTCACTGATTGATAAAGCGCCACAGAATCATGTTGTGCGCTCATCACAGCGCGATCTTCGTGAACATGATCGTCGCGGTTTATTGTGGTAAGTTTGGGGGAAAAAGAGATCGAACACACGCAACCAGCTACAGCCTTTACACAAACTTTGTGCTTTTCTTCTAGGTTACTTGATGAAGAATCAATGTATCCAAATTCCAACGATGACACATTCCTGGAACGTCTGTTCTCACACTATGGCGATCGTGAACATCAGAGCATACTGCGTAAGTGTACTGGACCCAAACAATTTGTGCTGCAACATTTACAGGGTACTAATCCCGTACTATACACTGTCGACAATTGGGTACGTAATAGCCGCGAGCATCCGGCTATACGAAATGCGATAACACTGCTGCAAGATAGTTCCCGAGATGAGATTAGTCGCCTCTATATTGGTTCACTGACTCGCGGCGCAGGCGGTATTGTTTTCTGTGGTTCAATTGCCGGCCTCGAGGGTACGCAGTCATTGCGACGCGTCTCTAGCATCCGACGTTCTTTTACATCGGCGGGAGTTAAACGCAATTCAATAATGTTGCAAGTGAAATTCACAGTTGATGGCATTATAGATACGCTGCGACGTACGGGTACACATTTTGTGCACTGCTATCTGCTGCAACACCATGCTGGACAACATGCCAGCTTTTCAGCGGGTGGTTCTCCAAATGCTTCAGCACTGCAGACAAACAGCGAAGAAATGGTGAATGTTCCTTTGCTGCGTAGTCAGGTAGGTTGAAGTCATAATAGTGCAAAGTTAGAAAGTGATTTCAACAATTTTTTTTTTTAGCTGCGTGGTTCTCAAGTACTCGAAGCTGCTCGTTTGCATCGTTTGGGCTTCCCTGAATCAGTTCCTTTGGCTGAATTTGTTCGTCGTTTTGGTTTATTAGCTGGTGAGGCTACAACTAAAGACATAACAGTGGAGCAAATTCTTGCGGCAAATGAAGTGGATATAGCAACATATCGCATCGGACCTAGTCAAGTAAGTGCAGAAGTACTGACAATTTTTTTAAGTTTATTTGTAATTCATATTCATTTTGATTGCTTTTGAGAAACAACCATAACTTATTTATAGTGTCCAAAGTTGAGTTATAGCTCAGCTATTGTCCTTTTACCACGATGGTTGCAGTCCATATCAGAATTACTTATTTGTACAATTATCAAATGGTTATTAGCTGGAAATAAAGCAGTTGCGATAGAGTGATATGGATTTAAATTCAAATGCAATTTTCCCCTTTTGGTGGCAGGATCGGGAATGCGAGATAAAACAATAGTTTTATTTAATGAAATTTGTAGATTTGACGGCTGGAAGGGTGTTTATTCATTAAAGGCAGAATATTTGGTTGGTGAGGAGGAAAATTAGCTGAGGTTGGAACAAGTAAACATGCTGGAAAATGTTGCCTTTTCGGTATCCCAATGGTCCATGCTGGGTATATTGTGGTTTAAATTAATTATATAAATGAATAGAAACATGGCAGATTTGAATAATAATATTCTTTCACCATGCACAATTTCTTATCACTGAGTATTTTCATTGTAATAGCTTGTAAGATTGTTTTCCACTTACAGTTTTAATCAATATCTACTTTCAAATACATATTTATTTAATTATATATTTTATTATTTTTGTTTGAAAGAATTTATTTGTTGTAATATTTAATTTTTACATTAGCCAAATTCTGACTTACAAATCATGTATGCTCATGCTTTGAACATAAATAGACTTCAATCTTTGAACAAGATTTGTGCTTTTAAATTTAGCTATTTCTGGTCTAGCTGCTTAATCTTAATAAGTTTGTTAGTAAAATCTTTTTTATAAAAATGTTGATAAAAAATAACACAGATTGAAGTTAATACCTACAGTTTAATGTATACATGCTTACTATAATAATCTAAACTTTCTACCATTTCTGCAAGCCCCTCCCCTATTCAATTTCTACCATATGTATTTTTAAACACTTTTAACACTTCTTCGAGTCCCTTTCCTTATTCCCGATCATCTCTATTTACAGTTTGTCCGAAAGAACTAAGTGACGACATGCTCACAGAGAGAGTGAGAACTTTTCTTGGTATGCACTCATACATTAAAATTTTTGTTATTAACTTCTTGTCTCACTCGCCTGCACTCTCTCAATGCGCGCAACTGCAGCAATATCAAACCAAATTAAAACAAATTGTGCTCTCATTGTTTCTCTCCCTTTCTCTCCCTTTCTTTCTCTCTCTCTCCCTTTCTTTCTCTCTCTCTCTCTCTCTCTTCATTTTACGAGCCATAAAGGATGCTATCAAAAACGTTCTTTCTTAGCAAACTACTTTGTAAGAAATTCGGATTAATTACTTTACGTATGCGCACTATTTCACCCATACCGAATGGTGGACGATTGCTTGTGCTTAAATAGTAGCAGCCATTAGCTTTCGGTACGAGCGGCTCACCGCCCATGAACACATCGGCTGAACATGCATTGGCACCGTTTGCGCAACCGCAGCTGAACTTTTCAATGCTAAGCGCATTTTTACATTGTAATGCGCCAAACATCTTTGGCTTTCGTACAGACTCTGCAAAGTAATACAAGGCCGAAAAGTGATCGCATGCGAAATCAAATTCAGTAGCGGTTGCATTTGGACAGTGTGGCTGACCTAGACCCCAATTGGCAAAGATCGCTACGTGACTGAGTTGAGCGCTTGGATTGCCCAGCAATGTAATGTCCGTATGTATAGATTCCACGTACATGGCATCGGTAGGAGCCAAACGGTATTGTTCGCTTAGGCCGAGCTGTGAGAGGCCAGCCGGATCCAAGGCAAATATCGCACCAAAACTATTCGGTTTGAGTAACTTGCCGGAGAGGCCAGAAACGTGGCTGCCCGCGCTGTGTCCAATTAAATACATTGCCTCGTAGTCTATGCCAGTTACACGATGAAGAAAATTTACGAATTTAACAAAATGTGCCGCGATGTCACCCAATTGTGCAGATATGCGTGGATAGCTAATATCAAACGAATGTTCACTCCAATCCACGATGATTATGTTGAAGTTGCCACGTGTCAAATAGGCATCCTTGATGGCTGCATTCGAACAGGATTTGCCTTTACCAGTCCATCCATGTATAGAGAATCTGCCAAGTAAAAGATTTCATCACACTATAAATTATTTGCTACTATATTTCCCCACACTCCTCACTCTTTTGGTTATTTACCTCACTGGCCACTTGGCATTGAAGTAGGAATTCCTCAGTCCATTTGTATCGCCGGTCTTTAATATTTGCCGCTTGTATGGATTACGTTGTGTATAAAGATCATAGCGAATGCGTTTATTACTTGAATTTCTCAATCCTGGATCGATCAGCGCACGCATTTCATTCTTCAGCATAGTCTGAACGACGCTGGATATTGAAATGTCACAATTTCCTTTCTCGTAAGCGAATTTCGTATTTGCACATATTGTCGCTATAAGGAAATGAATTGAAAGAAAAAAAAAAAAAAGCGAATATAATTAAAAACTTGAATATGCGTGAGTGCACTTCTTCCTTTATTCATTCCTTGCCCCACACCCCACCCTTTTGTGATAATCAACACTAACCGCATAAACAACTAGCACCAAACACAAGCGTTAAATAGAATTTCATTACTGTTTACACTTTTTACTACTTAACAAATTCTAACGATAATTAAGTTTACGTTACGATTACAATTACGCTGGCTGAATTTTGAATTTCACTTTAAACAAAAACAGTAATTGAGTTGAAAACGCTTCAGTTAATTCGGTGCACGTTAAAACAACCACATTCACAAAGAGACGGCAATGCAATGCTACAATGGCGACGGCGGCGGTGGTGGCGGCGGCGGTTTCTTCTCGAGAGATTCTTTTCAAATGCTACTAAAGTCAACCTCTTCGTTACAGGTTCTGATGCTAAATGCGAAATGTTCTGAATTGTAGTCTTGGTTTAAAGAATATGTTGAGTTGATACGTCGATACAGTGGCTACGGTAATAAACGCAACGCTTGTTTTTATTAACTTGCATCTTTTTCATTATATATACACACTAACACATTCACAGTATAGCTCCTTTTTTGCGAGGCAAAATTGCTGGGAAAATGCACCATGTGGAAAAACTCGTTATTTAGACAGAAAACATTAAAACAAACACACACAGTTTTTCAATGCGGCAGACTTAAATTACAATTGATGTGTAATTTCATTTTCAATTAAGCCAGCACAACAGATTTTCAGTGGAATTTAATTCGGAATATGGTAATTTGTTGTTGCTATGCGATCAGAACTTTTGTTCTACATATCTATCACTTTTTCTTTGGATAAATCGTTTTGTCGACTGCACTAAGTACGTTTAAATTAAACCTGTAATGCTTGATATTTTATTTTATTTTGCTACAAAAATTGTTATTCTATCGAAAATGTTCAATTACTAGAATTTTAGCTTAATTGAAAGATATGAATCCGTTCGCGCTGTTGCTTAACAAGCTAGCCACTCACGACACACATGCGTGTTTGATTGGTGTGCAAAAATTGGCATTTTCCGTGCGCCAGAAACACTGATCGAACACACATGTGTTGTGTCGTTAATGGTTACTTAGCTTAAATCTATACATTCTTGTATCGATTTTTCGCTTTTCAAATTACATTAAATTCATTTCTTTAAGAAATCTTGTTTAAAAAGATTACAGCATATTCAGAGAGCGGGTCAGAAGAATCAGAATCCTGAGATTTCAGGTTTGCTCGTGGTTATTAGTCATGAAAAATTCAATTGTGAGAAATAATTTTTCCGTTGGGAACATTCTGTAGGTGGGGGTTAAATATTTTTAGGTAGCCAATTACTTTTGAAAACAAGTTGTTCTACTAATAATAGGAAATATGGTAGATGCTAACGGCATCGACTAGACCAATTATCACAAAAGTAGAAGAAAATTATGGAATTTTTAAGAAGTTTTTACAAAATGATGTCCCAAAGCTGATTATAACTCAAAATTTCTCTCTATCTTACTCTTATGGAAAGTGTAATTAAAAAAGTAGTTTCACTAGAGTAAGTCAATAATATTAACAATTGGTGCCTAGGCCGAGCGACAAGCCTGGGCTGTTGTGGCATTAAAAGAAAGAATTAAGTGGGGGTGTCATATCAAAATCATCAAAAATCTTTATTGTTCTATGTATTTGAGATTACTCATCTGTGTCGGGTATCGGTTCCAGGAAGCCTTCGCTTGTGTTCAGTACACACCGCTCGGACCATGGCGATCTATGTTGAAAATTCTCTAAGATACTACTCATGTACTCTTACACTAGGTAACGAAAATAAAACAAACAAATAAAATTTGAATGTAATTTAAGGTATGAAAATATTCAATTAACAAAATATTTGCACAAATCAGCAAACCGAAATCAATGGATTTTGCTATTAAATGCCATTCGAAAGTGAATGCTGTTAATTTAACAGATTATGTGTACATTCGACAGTGTAAAATGTTGAATGAACAAAAATAAATGTGTTAGTTCAAATCGAATAGTGAATATTGTTAAAATAATGAGAAAACTGTTGTTATGAAACTGACTGAGTAAAAACTGTTAAATGAACAAAAATTCGATTGTTTCGAAAACTAAAATAAAAAGAGTGAACAAGTTATAAAAATTCTATTATTATGTTAAAATCAACTGCGAAATCTGTTAAAATAAACGTAAGACCTATTGATATGAAAGACAATACCAAAAAACTAAAAGTTTTTCGCTTTTAACGTATAATTACTATTAGAAGAATTGTTATGAAAATTATCAATATACATACAAAAACGCAAAAAACTGTTAAATCAAACAGATTGTATTCAATTTGATAGATTTTCTTATCAACATGAACTGTTGAAATCACAGTTTTTTTTCTCAGAAAAAAAAGAAGAATACTAAACTTGAATATATACCAAATATTTTATGTATGTTTCCTTAATATAAAATTTGAATATCTTTCTAAGTAGTTGAAAAAAAGAAGAAATATCTGTGGACTTTCCATTCGGCATTTAAATTCAACACGTACAACATGAATAACTCGGAAATCCCAGACTAGGTTCTCCACGAGCTCTCTTGTGCCATATATACTGAGTATTAAATAGAAAATATGTAGTTATGATTTTTTTTTTCTTTTTCTTAATTCTCAAAAAATTTTATTTTCAATATTTCAGTAAAAAACATTGGCTAATTTGCAAGTAATTTTCAAATATATTACGTGAAATTTTTTAAAATTTATACCAATCAATAAACGTATACGTAATTGAATAATTGTTCATACATAACGTTTGAAAGACAATAAAATGTTCTCGTTTCTTTAAAATGCTCACAGTATCAGCAATCTCGATACCAGTTGTCGTATCAGTGTTACTTGCTAATACGAAATATATGCGTGCGTGAGGAAACTCATTTTTCCCACCTAAACAAGCTTGCACTTGAAGGGCAACTTCAAACCTACACCTTCAAGTTTGCTTTTAAAATTTGTTCCGCCTAACACCTAATCGTCTTAGCTCAGCAATTTGACTTCACAAATGTACATATGTACTATATGTGAAGAACAAGTTTTTTTTGTATTAATATTTTTTTTAGTTTGATAAAAAACAAAATAATGCGTTTGGCCTAAACTCGAAATTCTACACTCTAAAATTCTATCGAAGCCTTAGCTGTTTTCTGCCATGCTCCTATTAAAAATAATCACATATCTCTCTCGATAATTAAGTAAATTTAAACCTGTGTGAATACTACGACATATGCTAGCTCTAGATCAGTGTTGGCCAAAGGGTAGCCCGTGTGCACAAGAGCTTTTGAGTTTAATACTCCTCGTATACCAGAGCACGACAGACATTACATAAATTAAAAATTTGCAAATAATATTTAGCACAATATAAGTATACTCGACGGTTTCTTGCATTCGGAGTTTTTAAAGCTCTTCGATACATTCAAAAAATGTACGATTGTATTGGTGACCACAACTGCCCTAGATCACTGACCGTACTTCGCATACAGTATATGCATGCAACGAGCTGTTGTTGTTTAATTTTTTGTTTGTTTGCCAAATTGAACCAAGTTTAATGACAACAAGTTTTTGTGCATAACCGTATAGAAATGTATAACGTTTTGTACTCTAGAATGACAACTACGTACATATACCATTCGTATGTATATTCGTACTTATTGGATGCATTTTTACTTGTACATATAACATGTGAAAAGAGGCTGGGTTGGCAACTGCGTATACTTACTTATTTAACGGGTTGCATGTGAATTTTTAGCTGTCTTTGATTGTCACGCTGGTCATCATGTATGCACCTAATATTAAGTATGTTATTTATATCTATATCTGTGAGAATATTACAATTCAATGTCTAGAATGTCGGCTTGATGGATCCAAAAATTCAAAATTCTTACAATGTTGTTCCTGAAATGATCGGCCAGCTTTATAGACTCATAAGACGGGATGACGTGAAGCGGAATAAATTCGTGAAAGAGTTCGACAGCAGAAGAACCGTCGTATCCTTCGTGGGTCTAGAATAATTTTGAGGTAAAAAAGACATCGATAGTTCAAAGGTATTCCAAAATAAGAATAAACTCTTTTCATCAATAAGCTTTAGCTGGACTATAAATAGAACGAGCTCAGCTCATTCAGGCATATTTGTATCCTTCTAAATACAAAATATGGTACAATTGTTTTCCAGGGTAAACATTGAGCATTTAAGTATGATTGCCCAACTTACAGAATACATAGATTATCAATGGGTTTTTATTTTTTCGTCCCTATAAAATATTTCTTTATTCATCAGCAATCAGAGAACAATCAGAATGTATGAGGTATAGCCAATCCCCTAGCACGAATTTGCTAATTCTTTTTTTGTAGTAGGGAAGACCCACTTAACCATTATCTACAATGACGCTTTCGCGCGGTGGTATCCAACTTTAAAGTTTTTTTTTTTTATTGATATATTCAACACATTGTGTTGCAGAGCATTGTGTTGAATGTTTGATAGGTGGGAGGAAGAAGGAGAGGGGGAATACAATCACACAGAACACCGTTAAAGCCTTTGCCACAATGAACTTCAGTTTATCAGTGTCGACTATAACCGCATGTAGCGCCAAAGGCCAAGCTTTTCGCATCCACTCATGTTGTGCGTGTTATATTTGTACATGACTGGGTACAAAAACGCGAGAGACTATTACACTATCGCTTCAGTTCGCTTTAGTTAATCTAGAAGATAGCTAGGTAAGTAATCGTTCTGGCTATCTGGGCAACTCTACTCCATCATAGCAGAAAATCTATTTATTTCACCTCGAGTTCCAAACAAAAGGGCATGGATTTATAATCAATCTTTTATGGTTACAGCATGGCACTTACCGTACTACTTAAGCCCTCTTTTCTTACCAACACGTTAGCCTAACCTATACCCAACTAAATTATGCTTCAGTTTCATCATTAAACTGTAATCCGTTTTACAATTTCTTAACTTTAAAGTTTATGTCACGAGAGGTTTATTTCCCAAACATAATTTTCTGATTCTGTCCGTTGGCTATCGATGAAAGGTCGAGATTAATTTTAGTTTGCTTAATTTGATCGATTTGAAAACCGATCAGCTATCGACTGGCAGTGCTATGCTCATTCAATTATTATTACAAAATATTGAAAATAAATTCGATCAAGATAGGCAATAGGGTAGTTTTAATTACGAATATAACTAAAATGCTCTTTTGTCGTTACAGTAATACCTCAAAAACTATACTCATACTCGTTATGAAACTGCAAACAGATTTCCTTTAATGAGTAAGCTTTATATGCCAGTTAATACCTTAAGAATACTATAGTCAATTATTTCTGTCATATTTCAGAACTCTCATTAATATTTTGTAATTTCTTTTTAAAAGTTCTGAATAACATTTTAACGACAAGATTTTCATGTGTTTCTTTTACTCAGTTGTTTTGTATTTGTTTTTTTTTTCTTCACTTCACAAACAAAAAAATTGCATTTACTTTATCTCATCAGCAATGCAAAAAAAAAACATTTTTTATTATACGCTATATTTTTTGTACATTTAAGCGTTTGCGGTAAACGAATGATGTTGCCAATTTGACCTCATATGACCTCGTTGAAGGTGTTTGAGCATTTGAATTTGAATATTTTCTGTATGCAGGCATTTTTGCTATTGCATTTTAACAACTGACTGCAGTTTGGCTTGTTTTGTTTTTGTGTTTATGTTTACTAGGAATTTCATTTTCATTTTGTAGGCCTGTACATATGTAAATCTCATATATATCATAAAATAAAAAAACAAAGATATAGAAAAGAAAAATATTTAAACTCTTCTCCTTCTCGGATTTCTGCCAGATTTTCAACTTTCACTTTTATTGTATGCAGAAATTTTCTTTCAAATAAAAAGAAGAAAAAAATCGTTATTTGATTTTTAGTCATTTTTTGTATGAGAAATACCACCAAAACGAGCGAAACAAAATCTTCAATTATTAATTTTCAATAATCACTTCTAGGTTTGGGTGGTAAGCATTTATCAATTTAATGACTGGTTTCTTCTCTCTTATTGATGATATTTTAAAAGCACTATGCACTACCATATTTATGTCGACTGTATCCTACTCCGAAATTTACATTACCTAAACCAACCACATCATTATTTCATTTTAAGTAGGTACCTACTAAGTTGTTTGCTTCCTGCTCTACCTTGTTCTGCTCTGGAACAGTGTGCTGCTGTACACCTTTTGACGTCATTTGTCGTATACGAAGATGATGTTGCAACAACATCATCGCAATGACAATAATACACTTTCACGGTCAAGTTCACGTTAAGTATAAAATTTCATTGAATAATAAGTGCAAATACTTTTTCAGCATACACCCAATTTATGGTACTCTACTTCGGGATGTTTAGTTTGAAATTATTTACATATATGCAAATGCAATAAAAGAAACTGGCATATAGATCTTGTAGTTCAACCATTGCCCCTCCTTGTATTTATCTATTTAAAAAATTAAATTCCAATAAGTTTTTCGTATAGTTTTTTCATATGAAGTATATATAGCGGGTATTATAGCGGGTGGTAACAATACAACCCTCACTTGTTAATGCCGTATGATTTTTTTTTTAACTCTTAAGCAAAACGTTTTGTTCGCATTGTCACTCTCGTTTAGGAGTGAAACAGTTCTGGGAACATTGGCATTTTCTCATTAATGGCAGTGTTTTCATTACGTCTTCCTTGACATTTGACTGGTCCAGAAATTCATACGAAAAATTTATGTTGAAAATTGTTTATTGGAATAAAAGTATTTAAGTTTATCCCGCCATGTAGTTTCCACACTCTTGATCCATCATTTCCAGAGTATGTAAACAGTTGTGAAAACCCTTACCTTTGCATTTAATTAAATTTGAGGAATATTTTTTTTATTTTTTTTTGTTTTTGCTCCCGGAATTAATTTTTAAATCTGCAAATTTTTCTGTTAAAACATACATATTTCTGATCAATGTCAATAAAGAAATTGTAATGTACTCAAGCTAAAAGTTCAAAAAAAGTACTGCGATTATTCCTTTTTGGGATTAGGAATCAGTGCCAAGTGGTTGCTTAAAAGACGCTGCTCAGATAATTTTTTAAAAGCCCATCCATTATGCATTGAGAAAAGGTTTAATTTCTTTAAAAATACCAATATTTTCAGTTATTTATTTCCGCTATATATTGCAGTGAGTCTGAAGACTTAAGAGGCTCTATCAAGTACAATCATATTCTATGATACCGTGATGATTCCCAAAAATACCGATTGTAGAGTACAATGTAATGAAATCTACTGCTGCTTTCGACGGAATCATACCGAAACAGTTGAAAACATATTCATGACGCTACTTGCGCACACTTCTTCATGTTATCATCGTCGTTGTATCACAGCTGCTTGATTTTCTACAGTGCGCTCGCATATATTCCCAAAAATACCGATTGTAGAGTACAATGTAATGAAATCCACTGCTGCTTTCGACAGAATCATACCGAAACAGTTGAAAACATATTCATGCCGCTACTTGCGCACACTTCTTCATGTTATCATCGTCGTTGTATCACAGCTGCTTGATTTTCTACAGTGCGCTCGCATATATTTTAACTGGTAATTCGCCACAGAAGATAATCTCTTGAGATGTTCCAGTAAGCTTTAGTTATAATTTGCTTTGCTCTTGCTTTAAACTTGTTTCTTTTTCTTGCTGGTTGTCTTGATCTAAAATCGTGTGCGTATGAATAAAAAAAATCTGTCGCTTTCCATTTCATTCAATAAATACATAAATAAATAATAGTAAATACGTGACAGTGGTGTCATTGTTTATTTAGTTTTTTATTTTTTATTGAATATCATTCGAGTGCCGCCGCGTGTCTATAATGCAGATTACTAACTAATAACATTCGGTGTCGCTTTTATTTATTTTTTTTATTATATTGTTCACTCTCTTTTTTTGCATTCCTATGGAATTGCGCTTCGCGTTGAAAGCCTTAAGTTATTATAATAGTTTTTAATGAAAACAGACATTATTTGCGTATGATACATATTTAATTGCAATGTAATGTGAAAAAAAAGATGGCAAGAAGTGAGAAACAGCATAAATTTGTCATGTGCAATTGTCGTTGCTGTCTGCTTATCATTGCCGCATGCACAACTGTGACTAGCGATTTTATTTTCCATATTTGAAATAATTTTTTCCCCCATCAAATTCCATTCAATATCATTAGAAACTTCCATGCATACCACCAATATATACTTTGGCGATAATCATAATGTCGCAAATGATGAACCAACACAATGTTTTGTTTCAAATCAGCAACAATCACAACATCACTATTCATATTGTTATCACTATTATAATAATTCGACAATATCCTTAATAACGGCGGCAACATCAACATCAATTAAAGATCCTTTAAATCTACTTATTCAATTTTGTTCGCAACGCAATGTGGCAAGTGAAATATGGAGGCTACTATTGCTGTTGTATGGTTTGGCGAGTGTTCTTCTTATGAGTAACGTTGTATGTGTACCACCTAATCATTCGATTGCTTCTAATTTTAAGTTTAAACTGCACAGAAGTGTAAAATTTAACTAATTTCTAGTGTTTAAAGATAATGAACCTAGACACTTTCTATAGATTATTGAACACACCTATGCACTACGTTCACTTATTTTATTTTTTAAGAACTCGAACGCACTTTTATCACTAATAGTAAGCATTCTTATAGTTAGTGTTGCACCTTTCTACTGAAATTACCAAAAAAAAAGAAAATCACACAGTTTTTATGACAACGCTAACAAATTCTCAAAGTTCTGTTCGAATCCAAAAAACTAGTATAAATATCTTATTTTGACAACAAAAGCTTCTAAAAACATACTTCTCTCAGCCATGTTCACCACTCGTTAGCAGAGATAAACGAGACGAAAATGTTCAGATGCGCAGTACTTCGGTAAAACTCACAGGCTGCTCACAGAAAATAACTTCGAATGACAATAGGCCACTTGAAAAATTGGGGCTAGTTTGGAATAGTGTTGTGTTTTCGGAACCCACATTTTAGGCACGTGATTTTGTGTGCGACTCTGAAAGGGCAGAAATCCATTTTTATATCTTTCAGGAAAGCGGAGAAATCCATTTTTATATCTGTCAGGCATTCAGTGAAAGGGTACGGGCAAGGATGTTACTGTACAGCCAAGCGTTCGGTGTCGGTCATGTGTGGATTCGGTGCAGTCGCACTGCATTGAAGTGTGAAAAGTGTATACGAGAGAATTTTTTGATAAAAAAAACAAACTCCAATCTGGGTCTTTTGTATTCAAAAACTACTCTCTGAACTAGAGAAATCTGTTAATTTGTTTGGTAATTGCTGATTTTCATAAATCAATAAATAAAATTAAAGTAATATATACGAGTATGTTTATAAAAACTAAAATTTTTAGCAAAAGTAGAAAGTAAAGGTAGTAGTTCGAATATCGAATTTATATTTGATTAGTTTATTTCTTTATTAAAACCTCCCGGTCGGACTGTACGGAAAGTATTTTTTGGCCAATGAATTTTGAAAAAAAATAAATTGTTTTTAACTGTAACTAAACTCTATGGAGAAAATATTGGTTGAGATATATAGTAGAGAAAGGTTTGGCCCAGATTATCGAACATGTAAAAAACCAGAAAAATGTCCTATTGTTGAGAATCCATTAAGCCATTATTATTGGAAGTTAAGGTAATTTTATATAATATTCATTATACTAAAATACGGCAAATCTTTAAAATCGTAATTTTCACTTTTTCGAGAGGTAATAAATGTGCTTGATTTAGGTTGTCAGTAAAATAATTGATGCACTATCGGTTCCCCAAGCGAAGTTGTAAAAGAGACCAATGATATATTTTAATGTTGTTTTAAAGAATTAACAACATTTGTTAATAACCCAGTGGGAAATCTGTTAAAGCATTCCGTAGGGAAAACAATAGTGTACAGATACGATAGAACAGCTTCTAAGCAACCCCAATAAGCATCTGAACTGAACGTTACTGTATGCACAATAGGTTGCCATATTATTAGGGACACTTTTACCAAAATATTTATTTTTGTTTCTTAGGAAAGGTAACTTTGTTAAGCTCTTTTTTTGGAAGAAAAGTCGGAATGCTTGGTTAAGAACTATTTTTGAGTTGTTCTCTGAAAAGCGAGAATTCAGTGATTGCCCTTTTAAAAAAAGATCGGTTCTGTATAAAAATAATAATAATAACACAGAACAGCAAAAGTGATCTAAAAAACAATTGCAAGCGATTTGAAAGTTTATGTTATATAATTAAGATGCGCTGAACACGACTGCGCGTCATAATTTTTTCTATTGCGGTTTCCTTTTTTTTCTTATAATTTTGTATAAGAAATTTCATATATGTATGTACATATTAATAGCACTGTGTGACACGCAAAAAGTGAGCGAGATCAGAGTATGCTTGTTGGCTAGAGGAAGTGCCCCAGAGTTGTGTGATGAATTCCAAAAGAGGAGATTTTTTGGCCCAAACAGGAGATTTTTTTATCTCCGTCCGAAAGTTGTTTGCCCATTTCTGAGCATATTTTAATAATAAAATACGAGGGTAGATCAATAAGTACCCGTGTTAGGAATGAAGAGGCAAGTTTTTCACAATTTTTTTCTATTTTTCAACGTAATCTCCTTTTAGTACAAAAAACACTTTTCCCAACGTTTCTGCCATTTCTTTAAACCCTCCAAAAAATACGATTTGTCAAATTCTTCAAAATACGCTTCTGTCTCGACGATAACCTCCTCGTTTGAGCTGAATTTTTTTCCCCCGAGCCAGATTTCATGTTGGGGAAAGAAATCTCAGGCGAGTACGGTGGGTGCGGCAGCAATTAGTAGTTCAATTCATACAATTTGGCTCGACACACCCTGTGTGTTGAATGTATCAATAAAAAAAAAAAAAAAATTGAATTTCTATATGTTCTAGAAAAATATTGGCAATACAATTTTACTGAACATGAGAAACGTGTTAGATTTGTTCTCTTTATAAGTTGAATTTGTCATATATTTATTCTCATTTATTAAATTTTTTTTGATGTTCAGTATAATTATTGAGGTGGTAGCCAGCCAGGCCCAGACCCATAACTTAAGTTTCTGTCATTGCTCAGTTTTACTCCTCGCATTTTCTACTGGGGTAATTAATGTATGTTTGTGTCTAATAACAAATAATGCCATTCAGAATACTATAAAGGTAAGGTTATTAAACTTTTAGGTACGCTCTTTCCACTATAAATCAATTGAATAGAAAGTACCTAGCTACCTAAATAAATATTTATATTTTTGAGCAATAATTAAATTAGTGAATGCTCATATTTTTGTTGTTATTGTATGTATACTCTCATGTACATTTGTAGATATGTATGTAGTATACGTACAACTGTATAAAGTTCACACTTATTGGTATATACATACACACATAAATACATACATCGATACTTATGTATGTATGCACACGTACATATAAACATTTCATCAATAATCGATATTGTGAATTATGCGCAAGTGACTTTCACCTGAAATGACACCAAATCAACTTTTATTCTCTCACTGCATTTTGGGTTATCAACATAGATACGCTACAACAACAACAACAATTACGGCAACAACCAACTAACCGAAAGCAACCAACTACAAAAATCAAATTTGACCATCATACTGAATTAACTAACATTATTGCAGTCAAAAGCAACAGTAGCAGCAGCAACAACAACAACAACAACAACAGCAGCAAAAACAGCAACACATAAACCACCAATTGTTGTTGCTGATGAATAGAGTGATGTAGAGGGGGAATAAAAATTCACGCTTACTTTCATTAAAATGCAATTTAATAATTTTTAAAAGAAAACTTGTTGCTGCTGCTGTATGTGTCGTATATTGCTGCGGTTGTGTTGTTGCAATATATACTTTCATACATTGGACAGAAACAAAAATGAGAAATAAAATATATTTTGACAATGAAATTAATTTGAAACATATGACAGCGAAAAAAAGAGTAGAAGAAAACATGTCATTGCTGCTGGCTACAAGTTGACATGTGGGTGGAGTGAGATCTAACATATTCAGGTGGATCCCAATAGTTCAATATCTAGATACCATTCGATTGATTTACTGATTCGTGAGATAAATACTCGTACATACTAGGTATTTGCAGATGAAAAGAAACTAGTTCTAGTTCTAGGTGAAAATTGATTAACATCAGCTTTTAGACCCAGGTCCACAAAAGTGCTGTTGTACCGCTCAGCATTCACTTACATACATACATATGTATTTACCTATATACACATGGCTATTACAAATTTTTACATTGTTGTGAGCACAATCACAATTGTGTGATATGCAGTTGCTGCTTTGCCGCTGTCACCGTTCGTCACTGTCATTAATCTCATCAGCCAATTTCATATGATGACATAGCTATTTACTGTTTAAATGCATGAATTGCATTTAATTTGTTTTTTCAAAGCGATCATGCTTGCTGCTATTTGCTGCTGGCATGCTACACAAATCACACAGCTCGACAAACAAAATGAAGAAGATGAGAAATAAAATGAAGATTTAATTGCCTACTAATAATGGTTCCATTTTATTGTGGCTTAAATACAAAAAACATTATTAAGTGAAGTTTATGTGACTGACTCAAATGAAATATGAAAAAATAAATATAATTAAGCTGATGAAAAACAGTGAAATATCCAAAACTCCTTAGGACATCGTCGAAACAAAGAGTTACTATATACCTCTCTTTTCATGGAAAGCTAATCGAATCGCATTTCACGTGGACACTATTTTTCGAAACTCATTCCTTTTCTTTTATTTATTTTTTTTATTTATATATTACAGTCAACACACAGGTTGTATCCCCAGCAATGCAGAGCATTGTGCTGATTGAAGGGTAGATTGATAGGTGGGAGGAAGAAGGAGGGAGAATGAGAGAGAGAGACAATGCAATCACAGGACACTGATAAAAAGCTAGACAGTCATTGTGACAAGTGTTATGCCTTTACCACAATGATCTTCAGTTTATTAGTGTCGACTGTGACGGCATGTAGCGCCAAAGAAAGGGATAGGAAGGACAAGGAGGTGCCTGCCAAGAGGTGGTGCTGTGTAGAAAAATGTTTTTTTTTCTCCTTTTTTAATTTTGCCTGTGCCGAGACTCGAACCCCGTAACAGTGCAACGCACACTACCACTACGTTTGCATTTGTAGAACATTCTCCCTGCGGATATTATGTTAGGCAATTATGTATTTCTAATTACAAGTTCGCTATTAAGTATTTCACTTTTTTCATTTTCCCACTGACCTCTAGATATTTAGGAAGTAAATAATTTAACTGGAGTAACGAGTGTTATATTTGTACACGTCCAGAAGCCAATGCCGAATTTTTGTTTCAAGTCTAGGACTTTAATTTGCCAATAGTAAAGTTGTATTAAACCCCATGTAAAATATACATATATGCTGCACATCATAAATTGGCGATTGGGTTAATATATATAATATACATGTACAGTACTTTTCGTTTAAAGCGAACTTCAAGGGACTTGGCAAAATGGTTCGTTTTAACCGAAGTTAGGCGAAAAAAAGTTCATTCGTTTTAGGCGGAAGTTCATTTTAAACGGGTTCGTTTTAAGCGAAAAGTACTGTATTTAACCCTTAATAAGACTTGGTTTTTACTCGGCGAATAAATCGATTTTTCTCTCGTGGTTGATAGGCGATACAACCAGTAAATCGTGTTGGGAATTAGTATAGAATATGGTGCAAAAACAATTTCATGGTGTGGTAAATTTTTAATCTCACCACGTACTGAGCGATTAGAGCATTTGAGCCTCCCATATGTGGTCTCTGTGGGGTAGTGGTAGTGCGTTGGACTGCTACGCAGAGTGTCCGGGGTTCGAATCTCGGCACAGGCAAAATCAAAAAGTAGAAAAAATAATATTTCTACTCGGCATCACCTCTTGACACTTGGCAGGCAATGGCAAACCTACAAGAGTAAAAATTGCTATGAAAAGCTTTTCACTTCGCCGTTCGGATTCGGCATTAAACTGTAGGTCCCTTCCATTCATTTACAAATATAACACGCACAACATGAGTGGATGCGAAAAGCTCGGTCTAGGCCCTCCATGGGCTGTGGTGCCTTTAAAAGTAAAGTAAAGTAAGAGCCTCCCATATGTAATACATGGAAAGAGATAAGATCACTACTCGCTTTGCCTATCTCTGAAATAGAGTAGTCAAAATCAAAGTTGATCATAAGCCACTATCCGACAGAGCTTTCTGGACCGTTATCTGTTTCTCTCATGTTCGACCAATAATCACGTATTCATGATCGGTTCGGGTCGATTTCAGCACTTAAATAATGAAATGTTTGGATGACGAATTGAAGGTTGGAAATTACCAAAGGATCAAAGTATCACAAGAAATAATTCTTTAATGGCAAGGAAAAACTTACTTTATTTACTAATTATAATTCAAAAACTACTAAAAAATGAAGAGTTAATTAACACAAAAGCAGAAAAATTACATTTTCTGTATTGTAGCCAATGATGCGCTGTTGCTGTTGACTGATTAGCAGTAGAGCAGCCAATTTTTTATAAAAATTACCAATGCAAACATCTACTTCATAGCTTCCTATAGTAAGAAGTTAGTGCTTTTACTTCATCCAAACTATTGATTCATCAGTTGAACGTTGCCGTCTTTGTTTTTACATTCAATTGTTGAAGAAGACAAGATGAACGAAAAGAAGTGCGTGTAATTTATTGCGTACCTTGCAACCGCATCGAACCTACTACACCCAAGTTTGACTACAACATGTTGGTTGCAGTGATTGCTCATGTCACATGTTGTTGCTGTTGCTTGCTTTGTTTGCTGTCCAATTCTCATTTACATAGATACTTACTCGTACATGTTCATATGTAGTTCCCAACTTGATGGCTGCTGTCGCGAACACAACATACTTAAACGCCACCAAGAGGCGTGCGCTGCTGATAAGCCACCAGCCAGCGCCGCTTTCGAATGTGAATGCATTATTGTTGATGTTTGGTGTACATAGACGCACAAATATTGTACGCCGGTGCAAAGAGGTGAAGCGCAATAAAGACAACAACTACTGAATATTAATGCTTGCTGTTTGCTGTTTGTTGCTGGCTGATGTTATTTTATGTTGCTGTTGTCGCTGTTGCTTCAATGATGGTGGTCATACATAACTACACCAAAGTGCAAAACTTTGTTGAATACTCGTAAACTATGAGGTGCCATTGAAGAAATTTAGTTTAACGCTAGACGCGAAAGACAACGATCGATAAAACGCACAGCGACAAGAAAACGCGCCAGAAATATAATCAAATATCTCAACTACTAGCAGCAAACTATACACAATTGCCACTTGAATTTGTGTTTTTTTTTTATTTGTTTTGTTTTCTTCAATTGTGTGGAGTACCTACAAGTAAATCGAAGGAAGAGCAGGAGAAGCTGACAGCAAGCAGCTCGCTAGCAGCTGCAGCCAGGCCGCGGTAGTAGTAGGAAAAGATTAATTGAAAGTAGCAGTGATAATTGAAAAGGAAAGCAAGCAATCAAGCGATTTATTTACATACTTTTGCTTTTAATTGATTGCTTTACATCATCATAATGATATAAACACGATTTTCGTGTAATAGAAAAAGAAGCAAACAGAAACATTTGTCATAAAAAGAAATTGTTGGCACAACAAGAAAGGACCAAGAAATAAATGAAATGAATAAATCAAATATTAAATCTGGAAAGGCTACTGCTTCTACATCGCCTTTCTCCGCAGCAAGCAGCAGTAGTGGAAGTAACAGCGGTAAATCGTTGGGCGTACAGAAATTCTACACAAAAATACGCCATAAAATTGAGGATAATTTAACGCCAAAACTCACGGGAAAACTTTACAAATCGGGCAAACATTCAATGTCGATGAGTTCCTTGAGCCTAACCAGCAATGCCAGCATCACCACTACCAGCAATGCAACTGCAACTGCGGACTCACCAACAGGCAAATATACAGCAATCTGTAAGCAGGCAACACTACCAGCTGCTTCAAGTGCCTCAGCAGGCAAACGTTTGACTGGTATGCTAAAACATCAGCGTCGCCTCACCAAATCCAGCAAGTGCCTTCAAGCCAACGAACAATTGAAGTCAAAAGCGCCAGAAATTAAAATGACTGCCCCAACGCTCACCATTTACACTGCTGCGGCAGCAGCAGCGACAACATTATCCTCTGGCACATACATTGACAGTGATGAAGAGTGTCATCTCAGTTTAAATTTGACACAACAATCACTGGAAGATGAAATTTTCGAAGAGCTCGAGAAAGTTGCACACGATGAAACGAAATTGAATGCAGTGCTCAAAAATTTTGATAAAATCTTATCAGATTATAATGAAAACTCAAGTGAAGATTCATCAGAAACATGTTGTAGCAGAAAGGCAAATGCTACAGAAAAACCGGAGTTGAGGAGAAAGGTGCAAAATTCTGACAATGAAGATAATGAAAAGCGAGAATTGAGCGTAACGACGGATGATAATGCCAAGCAGGATACAACTTGCTTGCAGACTAATGAAACGCCTACCACAATTCCAATGCAATTGGAAAAGTCTCAGTCATCTTTATCCATGGGAAAACGGTATCTTTGTCAAACCGATGCTGATGCTGCTGTAGCACCACCGTCATTACAAAATATTCAGCACGGCGTTTTTAATCGTGCGCGTTCAAAATCCGTCTGGGAATTAACGCCATCATCATCGGCTGCAGTTAGTAAAATACCGATTTTCAAAGCTTTACCATTACAAAAGCGTAGCAATACTTTTTGCAATACCTTTACTGTAGAGCCTACAAAAGAAAAGCAACATCAGCAGCAACCACAGCCACAGCCACAGGGTATTTTAAGAAAATCTGCTGATAATTACAATACTAAACAGCGACTGTTGAACAATCAAAAGCGTTCAGCATCTTCGATTTCGTTTGTGACAAAAACAACTACAGTTACAGCTAATGCGCAGCGACTGCAAAAAAGAAAATCACTACCGCCAGCCACAATGGCAGCGACAAATTCCGCTGCTGAAAAATTAGTCAAACGCACGAGCAACGAAAAATTGAGGTCTGCATCGTTGACAGCACTGGGAACAGCGCCAAGGCGCACTCAGTCCAATCTAAACTTAATATCAAGACAAACAAGCTCCGCTGGTAGAGTAAACAAAAATCTTAGCAGAAGTCGCGATGACATGCTGGATAAATGTTTGGAAAAAGGGCAAGAAATATTACGTAAAGTTGAGTCATTAAACACGGATGCGGTGCGAAAAAATAATACCAGCAGCGTAAAGAAAAACCAAAACCTGCAGTCACGCACCAAATCATTAACTACTACGACCACCAACAGCAATACAACAACTTCAGGTGGTAAAATTTCTTACAAGGATAAAAGTTTACCGCTAAAGAAACCACGTTCATCATCCCTTACGAAAAATCTCAATTATGCTAATGAGGAAAAGATTGCACTACCTAAATTGGAATCATGCCGAATAATACCACCAATTTTAGGTGAAACATCAGATAAACACACAGAGCTTTTGGTCAATGTTGTACATGCAAAAACAACATTAGGCACAAATAGCTCAAATATATCAACGACAACAATCGTCAAGGACATCGAGAAGGATCATATGCAAAATTCAAAGAAATCCAATAAGAAAATTACCAACACGGCCAGTAATAATGTATTGAATTATGTGAAACAACAACAGCAGCAGCAACAAGATTCTGATTCTGATGATTCAGGACATATATCAAACGAGAATGATGTTGTCACTACCACATTGCTACTGTCGACAACATCAACCAGCAGCAGCTTGTGTGAGTCAGATGCAGCTGTAGATGATATAGTAAGAGTTTCGGCAGCCGCAGCAGCGAAAACTGTGTGCTGCAGTAAAATATCAAAAATTTCAGAACTTTTAGAGAAATTTGAAAAGCAATCAACGCAAACGCCAATACAACAATTAAAATCACCTGCAAAAAGTCAGCAACATCCATCAGCACGTACATGCACCTCTATCAAATTAGCTGAAATCGAGGCTGTCAAATGCATTCAAACTCACGTTGAATTCTTTCCGACCTATAGTAAAGAGGTAACTATAAGGTTACTTTGAAAGTAGTAGTTTCTCTTGTAGAAGTAGTTTCTTTTTTCTTGTTCTTTTTATACTTACTAAATATACTTTTATAATTGATTAATTTATTGTATTTTTATTAATATTTTATATAATAAAACGGTTTTCCTTTTAGAAACAAAAATGTAAATTGTTGTTTAATTTTCTTTTTGGCATATTATGTTTACCTCGAGCTATATGTACTAAGTATACTTCTTTCCCCAACAGCTTTTACTTTTCCCCCCCTTTATATTTATTTTATCACCAACTAAACTCACTTTCTTTCCCTACAGTGACTATGTTTGCTTATTTTTCTCCCACTTTATTTTAATTACTATGGTTTTGGTTAATTTTTTTTAAATTTTTTTCAGTGTATGGCTAGTACATTTTTTATTTGATTTCTGATATTTCTATTCAAGATGCATAGTTCTTATCTTGTAACTCATTTCGCACGAATCATTGTAATGAAAAACTATAAGTTTGCCAAAATTCCGAGTGTTAGTGTAACTTTTCTGAACTATATTTTCATGAAAGTCGCAACCTTGAACAAAATGAAAATTCATTACGATGTTGAACTTTGTTTTTGTGGCACTGTTTACATAAATAGTTCTACTGAATTTCCTTCCTATCTTAGAGATAAATACATACATACTCAAGTAAGATATACTTAAAATTCAAATAAAAATAATCTTTTCTTTGATCGTGAAATGATCACAAAGGTTTGCTTTTTATTTAAAAAGCTTTTTCGCAGATTTACTTACAATTTCTTAAAATTCCCAAGAAAAATTTGGGTAATAGTATAAATAAGTGAAAATTTCAAACTCATTAAAGTAATAATATAGGATTCCAAAAAATCCGACTGATTCCTGATGTATTTTGACTCGCGAAATCCGGGGCACGTCAAAATTTTGATTTAAAATTGTTTTTTATGTTAACAACCGGGTCCTTTAGGAAATCAATTTTTTTTAATTTTTGAAAAAATGATAACGCCATGTTTAATTTTACCTAATATTGGACCAAGAAATTCAATTGCCATATTGATTCGGGTTTTCGAGATAAAGTTATTTTGAATTTTACCTTGATGACCCTTTGAGTTCATTGAGAAACGACCTTATACTTATGAATTATACATTTCAAATGGGAAACTGCTTAGATATTATCTTTGCCTTCGCCTTTTTTCAAGCAATTGCATGGAAACAGAAAATAAATTACCTCCATTTTAAAATCCATTTAATTGTTTTTTTTTTCTATCGTACTTAAAATACAACTTGTGAGTGGTTTCGCATTTTATTTTTCGAAATTTTATTACATAATAAAAAACGTTATGGTCGCTGTGGAGCAGTTGGTAGTGTGTCAGCCTGCTACGTAGAGGGTCCGAGTTTCAAATATCTGCTCCTACGAAAAGATTTTCACTTCACCGTTCGGATTCGGCATAAAACTCTAGGTCCCTTCCAATCATGTATAAATATAAGACGCACAACATGAGTGGATGCGAAAAGATCGTCCTAGCTCGGTTGTGTTGTGCCGAGTAAAAGAAGAAGAATAAATGTACAGTGTCGGACAATCAAATAAGAATACCTTGTTCTGAAACCAAAAACATTAAAAAAATATTTCTCTAGGCTTATGATAAATTTAAAAGGTATTTACTTTTATTCATTTATTCCATAAGTTAAATTTTTTCTTATAACAAAAACAAAATCAATTCAGTGTAAAAAAAAGAAATTTAAAAGTTATACATAAAATCACATTTCAAAAGGACATAAAATTAAGAAGAACACTTCAATTAAAAAAAAAAATTTTTTAATATATTGACTCAAATTGTTCACTAATGCTAATATTTTGTGGAATAGCCTTTGTTAATTAAAACCGCCTTACACCTTCTAGACATTGATTCCACCGGAGACGCGCAAGTAGCCTGGGGTATGGAATACCACGCTCTTTGAATGCTTTGCCACAATTCGTCTTTGTTTTTAACTCTGGTACTGCCAATCATCCATCCAATAGTCCATTTTTTTGCATTAATTGAACCATCCGTTTTCCTTGATGACCCTTTGAGTTCATTGAGAAACGACCTTATATTTATGTATTATACATGAAATGTGCGCTTTAGCCAACTCTATGCGACACTTTCGATGTCTTAGTGTCAACATTGGTACTTTTCGTGCTGTTCTCCCATATAGTTTTTTTTCCACCAAACGTCTCCTTACTGATCGAGCACAAATTTGAACCCCTGTCTCCTCTCTAATTGCGGCAGCTGCTTTAAATGGATCGCGTGCTGTGAAAATTTGTATGCGATTGTCATCTGCACTTGTAGTTTTGCGGGGCCTACCTCTCTTGCAATGAAATTTTTGAGGTAATAAAGATTGGTAGATAAATGTCGAGGATCTGCTAATAGTTTTAGACTATTTGGCGGATGCTTTGTCCCTCATTTCGCAGTTTTTTTTTCACCAAATCACGCTCCTCCTTGCTACAGTGCTTTGCTCGACCCATTTTGCTGTGACATTACGGAATAGTTTACATTTAATTCGTTGAATTACCCTCAATGCTACCATTTAAATGATTACCATTACAAATTATAAACAAATTTAAGTTTTATTTTTAATATATAAATTTTTTCGTCTGCTGTTCTTATTGAATTGTGAATGCTTCGCTTCAACATTTTTGTTTGGGAATCCCCAAAAAATATTTAAATGTAGTGTTGCCAGTTAGAAATTTATAAAGTATATAAGTACTATACCATTTTCTTCTCTATAAAAATTGTTTGCCATAAGCAGTCCGATAAAAAAAAATCAATGGAAGTTTTATAGTGCAATGTGTTCTTATTCGATTGTCCGACACTGTATTGTTAAAATTTAGTTAGAATTAAACAAGATCGAGGGATTGGTCTTAGAGCCATAAGTATATAACATAGTTAGACTCAATATTTTGTTGTATTATTTTGTTGAGTAAGAACTAGACACTCGAAATCTACCATGTATTTGAGGGAAAATTTGATTTCCTTAGATGTACATTTGAGATCAATTTCATTATGAGAGTCCTCGTATCCTCTCTGTTACTTTATAATGGATGTGAAGAATGTTTTAAATTTTTTTTTTGCATCGTTTCGAACCACTGAAGTTATACTATACGCTCAAATTTAGGTTGAAACGAAAAACAAAAGTTGGTTCAGGTTCGGATTCAAAAAATTTCAAGCCGAACATACAAGTTTTCAAACCTTATTTACAAATGTAAACCTTGTTTTTTTTTTTGTTTTGTATTTTGAATATAATAAAAGGTTTACTAATAAGCTTATATAAGGTTAACCTTATGTAAAACTATAGTTTAGTTGACTAAATAACATATCTCTTAAGTATAAGTTTCTTTAATGAAGAACAATGTAACAATAATGTAAATTATAGTTCAGAAATTGTTAGTCCCTCACTTGTAAAGCCGGAACTGTTGCAATTAAGTGAAACAACGTTGTAGTTTCTTATACGTTTCAAGTTTTTAATTATTTGCGCTTCGTGATTGTGTGATTTGTTTGTTTAAAATTCTCTTCAAAAAGACTTTAACTTAAACCTGCTAACAAAACTCATCAGGATTTTCTGGTTTATTTTTTTTATTTTTTTTTTTTTTTGAAATTATTTAATTCCTACACCTTAATTCTGTTTTGTTCCAGTTTTATTAATTAATTTTTTTTAATTTACTCTTTTCAATATTATCACAATATTCTTGTTGGGTTTTCTGTTCAACAGTACACAAAATACAACCTAATTAACTTTATTCATCTATGATATTTCAAGTGCTACTTTCATACTTTACATATGCCTTTTACCTACAAATTGTTTGCAATTCATTTAAAATTGACAATTATTGAAATACAAACACAGTAAAAAACTTTCACGCACGTGATTTGCATATACAAAATTAATTTTTACCTAATAAATTTATTAAACACTATGGAACGAAGTCGACTTAAATTTGGTAAAAAAAAATTGTTGTTCGTCGTGATCACCGTAGCGTAGTTGGTAGTAGTTGGTAGTGCGTTGGCCTGGCTTCAAATCTCGGCACAGGCAAAATCAAAAAGGACACTACACGACACTACCTCTTTGGCAGGCAATGACAAAACTACAAGAGTAAAACTAGCCTCAGAAAAGCTTTTCGCTTCGCTTTTCGGATTTGTCATAAAATTGTAGGTCCCTTCCATTTATGTACAAATTCATCATGCACAACATGAATGGGTGAGAAAAACTCCACTAAGGTCCATTGGACTGTTGTGCCATTAAAAGGAAAGAAGAAGAAAATTTTTTGTTGAGGAATCGTTTCTTTTCTTCTGACGAAGATTTTATTGAATTAAAATACGTTACGAGATAAATCTTGAAATCAGAATTTTTTGTTTCCTTTAACAGTTTTCTCACTTGTTTCCTAAATGAGATTGATGATTTTAAACTTAAATTCTTAGGAAAATGTAATTTCTATTTGGTGGGAATCGATGTTGATGCTACTGGATCTCCAGTCTAGCACTCATTCACTAGACCAGCGAGATGGCCAATAATTTATTTTTAGTTAATACTTATGGTATATAAAACAAAACAAACAAAAATTAGCTAAACATTAAAGCTTTTCATGCCATGGTACAGTGCAATAAAAATGCTAAGGTATTAATTTTCTTTTTATGAAATCTAAATACGCACCTTAAAAATACACATTTCCATACATATTACATGCCTGACTATAGTAGATAATGATCATGATCATAATAACGTTCAGAACTAATTAATTTGAAAAAAAAAAATATTAAGTACATAGTTACATTTAAAATTACAAAAAAAAACCATCATTTGACTATTTGAAAACGTTTATATTTTTATTGAGTATTTTTTATTAGTAGTGTGTTTTAAGTTTTTTTTTATTTTTTTTTTTTTGGAATGAATTAAAGTTGACATTTTTGTTTTATTAACATTTGCTATGGTATCTCTGACAATTAAACGGTTCCTATGTCCGCCTGTCCGTCTGTCTTTCTATCTGTCTGGATAATAAAAGTAGCAATAATGTGCAAAGTACGTGACATGTTTGTAATTTAGTTTTACGTATAGTTCTTCTTCTTCTTCTTCTTCTTCTTCTTCTTCTTCTTCTTCTTCTTCTACTTCTACTTCTACTTATTTTTGTTCAATTTTATTCCTACTCATATAACAGATAAAGCTTCATCAGTTCAGCTAAGCTCAGCTCAGCTCAGCTCACAGGTGTTCAAATTAGTTTTCTTATTTTATAGTTACTCATATGTACGTACATACATACATACATACATACATATCTACTACATATAGTTACCATATATTATAAATTTTTCCTTTGAAATAATGCTTTACGTTTTGGCGTTGTGTTCTTCTTTCTGTTTCTGTTTTCTTGCACATTAATAAATTCAATCCTGTCTTATTATTTAACGATCGCAAATTGGAAAATCTAAAATCCCTTTAAGATATTGTCAACAGTAGCGGATTAATGTTTTTTTTCCTTGAATCTTGTTTTTTTTTATGTAAGCATTTGTGTTTTCTGTCTTTATCCAGAATTCAATGGAAGTGCGTAAGATCACATTTCTGGTTGTTTACCCTCGTTTTTAGATCACTGGTCTTATAAGTGAGCAATCTGCTAACATCAGTAGTAGCATTTCTGGAACTTGAAGATCTTATGCTCGTTTTTTCCTGTTTGAAAATCGATCCTGAGGCTACTCGAAATTCAGTCTAGCACTCATTCACTAGATCACCGAGGTAGCTTTCAGAAGAAATCCTTAAATCTTTCTGCTTTAATAAGGTTCAAGTTAAATGTCAAAACTTTCTTCGTTTCATCTTCCTAATATAGAAAATTGTGTAATTTTTCTGTTTCAGAAACAAAAGCAAAGCTCATGTCTAAGGCCAAATGTTGCCAAAAATCTGTTACTCCTCTATATTGAAGTTGTGACCCAGTGCCATTGCAGAGTTTAGTAATCCTTGGTAACATTACTGGGGCACTAACTGCACGTGAAACATTATGGAGATCGTTTCACCTCACCTACTGTGTAAGAAGTTCACGAACGAATTTTTGTTGCCTCACCGAGGTTTTTCACTCACTTGGCCGCTTCTATAAAGCTTCGCCAGTCGCCTCTGCAAAACGCGCGCTGGCGCCAGTTGATAAAGCCAAGTGCAGTCAGGTCGCCCTGAACCTTGTGGTTCTACACACCTTCGTATGATTTCGTATTTATTTATTCATACTGTGATGTGGCAAAAGGCACAACATGTGCCAATTTCTAATCGGAACATTTCTGAAATCCATGCGGAGTGTTAAAAAGTGTTAAATTAGTCATTTTCTGCCGCCAGATCCCATTTCAATTTTGAGCCCTTTAATTCGGCGGGCCTTTTGTCGCCTTTCATTGGACTGAGACTGATGATACCATTGCGCGAAATACAAAACCAACGATTATCAACAGCATCACCACCAGCATCGTTGTTGCTGCTATCACCACAACCCGACCATATTAGTGGGTATCGATAATCATGATCACATGATCATTGTGGAAAAAAATTATAATGAAACTTCTGTTGATTTCCTTTTGTTGTTAAATGCCCTTAAAACTGGTTTCACCCGATGTCTGTTTTGTTCCTTTTGTTGTTGCTGTTGGTGCTGGTGCTTTTTTTTATCTTGTGTACTTCACTTTTCGCTGAAAGCATTAACATAAATAAAACATGTTGTAAAATTGCTGCTTACGTTTATCACTACGAGAGATGAGCAGCAAGCGGTGTGAGCTGGGCTGAGCTGAGCTGTTGTGTTTGCGTTTTGGCATAACAAAGCCATATGTGCTTGCTGTTTGTTCCCCACTATGGCTGATCGGTTCGCCTATGTGATTAGTATATTGCAATCGCAGCAACAACAACAACAACAACAACAATTTCAGTTACTGCATCCTTATTTGCTTGGTGCAGTATTTGTGCTTTGCCAACTCGTCGATAGTGTTAAAAGTTTTTATATATCTACATACATATTTTAGTATTTCGTTTATTACTTAATAACGTGTTTATTTTTTTGTTTCCATCTTACTTGTGTTTTACCATCTTTTGACAAATACTGCCTTTTTTAATATCTTTAGTTTTTCTTTTTATTATGATTGGAGCGCATATGTTCAATCACCTCACTCGAGCTGAGGAGAGTGCGGCCAGCAGCATTAGCTTTCACATACATAATAGCAGTAGTTGTAATAATAATAGGTAATATTAACATTGGTTGACAAAATGCGCTTTTTTTCTACCCCCACCCTAGACAGAAGCGACATGATGCTGCTGCATAAAAACTCAAACTTCACCTTGCCGGTTGTGTGAATTAGAAATAACTTCCTCGTGAGCAAGATACAAATAATTTTCATAATTTCCACGCGACAATGCGTGAGCAGAAGATAAGTTTCACGTGATTACTTACTTTACTTACTTTTAATGGCACAACAGCCCATGGAGGGCCTAGGCCGAGCTTTGCGCATCCAGTCATGTTGTGCGTGTCATATTTGTACATGAATGGAAGGGACCTACAATTTGATGCCGAATCCGAACGGCGAAGTGAAAAGCTTTTCATAGGCAATTTTTACTCTTGTAGGTTTGGCATTGCCTGCCAAGTGCCAAGAGGTGGTGCCGCGTAGAAAAAAAGTTTTCTTTTACTTTTTATTTTTTTTATTTTCCCTGTGCCGAGATTCGAACGCCGGACACTCTGCGTAGCAGTCCACTAACGTGATTATGCGTTATATAACTGTCATGTGAGTGTATATGTAATCTCGGTTTTTTGCTTACTTTACTTTTAATGGCACAACAGC
Source organism: Palloptera scutellata (assembly GCA_958295655.1). NCBI lineage: Eukaryota > Metazoa > Arthropoda > Insecta > Diptera > Pallopteridae > Palloptera > Palloptera scutellata. Next base: position 89,995,000 of record OY282450.1, read on the forward strand.
CCATGGAGGGCCTAGGCCGAGCTTTTCGCATCCACTCATGTTGTGCGTGTTTCATTTGTACATGAATGGAAGGGACCTACAGTTTAATGCCGAATCCGAACGGCGAAGTGAAAAGCTTTTCATAGCAATTTTTACTCTTGTAGGTTTGCCATTGCCTGCCAAGTGCCAAGAGGTGGTGCCGTGTAGAAAATCATTTTTTCTACTTTTTGATTTTGCCTGTGCCGAGATTCGAACCCCGGACACTCTGCGTAGCAGTCCAACGCACTACCACTACGCCACAGCGAACCCCGGACACTCGGTTTTTTGCATTATACAATATAAGTTTCATGCGAATATATTGACGTTAACGCAGATAAAATTAGGTAAGAAGTCGCAAGTGTACAATACAACAGCAGAGCAGTCCTTTTAAATTTGTGTAATATTCACACAGTGCAGAATCACCAAAGCATGCGGGAAGAGCAGAATCTTGTGAATGTAAGTGGGCGCTCTCATTCAAGTGACCACACGAACAAAGTGTTTTATTTTTCTTTTCTTTTCATCCATTTTATGCTCACGCATTTCGTTAGTCGTACATCTCGATCGTTCTCGAATGATTCTGTACTGTGTGCAGCAGTATTGCTGTTAGAATAGAAGCTACCACTGCACTCAAATCAATTTCAATTATTTCGATTCTTGTGTCTTCATTAGAGAGTGCGTATTTTGATATTTTAGAGATACTAGAGTGTTGTTATTTGTTATTGAATTTCGATCACTAGTTTCATTTATTATTTACACTAAAGATGTGTGTCCTTTTAAATTTGAAAAATAGGTCTTAGCTCTAAGAACAGTGTTGAACAGTGTAAAAGTAAAAACCAGCATTAAACAAACAGCCAACTTATACTAAGCAACCCATATTTACATTGAATTCCCATTTAAAATAAAAGTTATGTTTTTGTTTTCGCTTTAACACTTTAATAATTACATATGTTTTTGTTCAGTTTTTATTTTTTTTATTTTTTTCCTGACCACTTTAACAGTTTTCCCCTGTTAAATATGAACGTCAACGTTAAACCATCGTCTGTGTTATGCTGTCCACGGCAGTGCCGGTGCGGCATTAAAGAAAATTAACATTGAATATTACTGTCATGTTTGCACATGCACTGCAATTACAATTTTAATTAATTAAATACTATTCAATTATTGTCACTTAAATTTAATTTACTTGAATTTGCAATTTTTGCATTCATGTACAAATATAACACGCACCACCTGAGTGGATGCGAAAAGCTCGGCCTAGGCCCTCCATGGGCTGTTGTGCCATTAAAAGGCAAAAAGAAAGAAAGAAAGAAGAAGAGATTGAAGTTTTAGCAAGTCTGATATTTTTAGGACTAAGTATTTATGTATTATAATTTGTTTGATTGTGGTACATAATTTCGATTAATCTGCCTAAGTAGACCGACTTTAAATAGTTTTCCATTAGCAGTCGTTGACTGCTGGTTAACATGATAATAATGATTATAGATATTAATATTTTGTATATATTTCCAATATCTAATCTTTTATCTGTTATATGTGATCTGTTATCTGTTATTTCTTTGTACAAAAGTACCCCAAACTTAAACTTTTCTTTTGGATGATGAACGAGTTTGTTGTGATAGTTGCCAGCGTGGCCTTTGTTTACAGTCGGCATTCTGTTGAGTGATTTGAGTTTGCCAGATTATTCAACTTGAAAGTGGTTCGACTGAAGGCTCAAACTTCGATTTCTGCGACTATAAAATTCTAAAATAATTCGGGCCTGTCAATGTAGGATATAGATTATGAAGAAGATTTCGTCTTCAGATCTGTTCCGCGTTGTGTTTTTTTCTGTTAAGTTTACCATAAAGTTGATCAGAGAACGAAATACAAAATCCGCAAATCTGATGTCATCTAAATATTTCTCATCGCAAGTTTAAGTTTATAATTGTATAAACTCAGAATATTTTGTTCGGCAACTATTTTATTGTGGTGGACTCATTGGTAAAAAAAAGTTTAATGTTCCATTCATTCTTGTTTTAAGAATTGTAATTTTGAATTAAAGTCCGCGATAAACGTTTATATTTTAACCAATAAAGTTTCGACCACGCCACATTTTACCGTAGTCTTCGAGTCTTACTTTACTTTACTTTTGATGGCACAACAGCCCATGGAGGGCCTAGGCCGAGCTTTTCGCATCCACTCATGTTGTGCGTGTTATATTTGTACATGAATGGAAGGGACCTACAGTTTAAAGCCGAATCCGAACGGCGAAGGAAAAGCTTTTCATAGCAATTTTTACTCTTGTAGGTTTGCCATTGCCTGACAAGAGGTGGTGCCGTGTAGAAAAATTATTTTTTCTACTTTTTTTTTTTTTGATTTTGCCTGTGCCGAGATTCGAACCCCGGACACTCTGCGTAGCAGTCCAACGCACTACCACTACGCCACAGCGACCATTCGAGTCATAACCGCCAAATTACGTGAGCGCCTATTTTCGATAAATTAATTTAACTTTAGCACCAGGAACATCTATTTCCATTTATATGGGATAATTGCTGGCTTTAAACTCTTTCAAAATTAATTAAAAACTTATGTAAGAGTGCCTTCAACTAGCATCACAAAATAGAGTCCAACTAATTTGGGTGCCTGGACATAGTGGTATTGAGGGTAATGAATTGGCTGACGGGCTAGCCAGAAAAGGGGCATCCGAACCCATGTTTGCAACAACCTCATTCTGCGGCCCGCAATGGAGTTTTATAAAGCTCAATTTTAACACATGGCTGAACAGAAAGATCCAAACTACCTGGGACGACACTTCAGGCAACAGACAAGCAAAATCATTCATGCCTAGTGTAACAAACTTAGGAACAAAACAACTCTTGATGGTTAAACAGAAACGGAATCCGAGCTGTCACATGATTTCTTACTGGACACTGCCCAGTTAGGAAACATCTTGCTAACATGGGAATAGCTCGGGACGAATTCTGTAGGTTTTCTGACGAAGACGAGGAAAAAGCATAGCACATTCTGTGCTACTGTGATAAGCTTGCTAGGCTTAGACTTCGTCACCTTTGCATACCAAACTACAGTTGAAGTGGGCAATGTAACCCACAGGGATATCTTAGAATTTTTAAATGCTACAAGCCAAGGAAGTAAATCTTAGGATATTCAACGGGCTCTTCACAATAGTTGGTGCCTTGTGCCCAGTCCCTGTTTCAATTTAATCTAATCTAATCTAGCATCATACAAAAAGCTTCACCAGTAAAATTTCCTCTTTGAAGTTAGGGGTGTGGGGTGTAGAGTTGACCTATCTGGGATAAAAAACTGGAAGGAATATTAACTAACTGAGTGAAATTTTGTCAATTTCAGAATTTTTCTCTCTTTCTTGACGTCTTCTACTCCTGGACATAAAGTGTGTCGCCAAACACCAAATTTTCCTTCTATCTGCTTCTAAGTGTTTTGGCTGGATTAACGATTTATCTGTCCTAGCCTTCAGAATGGCTTTGTTGGTGGTTTTACAGCTGTACGTGAGTCATGACGGTTTCATGCTTATGTCTGTTTTTAACAAATTTTTATTTTTTTTGGAGAAATTCCATTCTGATATTCACCATATCTGGAAATTAATCTTGACCTCCCGCGCAGTATTCGACACACTCGTATTTTAAATTCTGCTAGAATTTATTCAGTCAATAAAAGTTTTAATAGCAATAAAAAACCACTTAAACATAAAAACATAATTAAAATTAAATTACACTTATTTGCATTTACTGAAACAAATAACAAATAATTCCTTTAATTAAATTCACAGTTCATTTTAATGCGCATAAAATATGCATTTTAGGATTAAATGTGAACTCGTTTATAGAAGAGCCATTTTGAGTACTACAACAACAAGTGTTTGTTTTTTTAATAAAAGTTAAAAAAAAAAAAAATGCACAATACTAATCTCTCAATTCTTTGGAAACTCTTCTTCTTTACAGATTTTATTCCGTTCTGGCGTTTTAAGTGAATTGGAGGGAAAACGTGATGAGCTTCTATCTGATCGTATTATACAATTGCAGGCATATTGCCGTGGATTCTTGGCACGTAAACAGGTGGCACAACGAAGAATTCAGGTGGGTGTAGCACATACACACAAGCACATTTACCGGGTGTACTCAGTGCGTACTAGTGTTTTCACTTTTCACAAAAGTATTTTGTTTTCGTTGAATACAAGAAAACATCATTAAAAATTCATGACACACGTACCTCACATGTACTCATGTGTATACACTATGTATATTAATGAAAAACAATATGTACATATATCATCCCACCTCTTTTATGTACTAAGTATTTTCACAATACATAATAAGTAATACCTATATATTAATCTAATTTAATGGATTTCGCAGGAATTGGCTGTACGTTGCATCCAACGTAATGTTAAAGCATTTTTGACTGTTCGTGATTGGCCATGGTGGCGCCTATTGGTGCGGGTTACGCCGCTGCTCAATGTCCACCGCACCGAAGAGCAATTGAAGTCAGCGAATGAGGAGTTGTGTGCATTGCGAGCGAAATTGGAAAAATTCGAAAATGATCGCAGTGAATTAAAGACTGAAAATCAAAAATTAGAGGCCAAGGTAAGCCATAAATAATAATAATAATAATTAGAAATTCCGTTGCTGTCTAAAATAACAAATTCTTTGTTATTTTTTTGCGTTTTGATAAAAAGTAGCAGATTGTACAGATTTCTGCATTTACCAAAAATACATATGCACACAGCTTTCATATAGCATGCACAGTTGAGCGCAAATAATTGGAAATGCTTTTGTTTTTTTTTTTTTCATTATTTAAACATCTTCTGAGTTTTCTAAATTAGTATAAATCAAGAAACGCCATAGATCCAGAGGCCAAGCGGTTTAGAAAAAGATAACAAATTATATCCATTTCTAGATCTAAAGCAAGCTTTATTCGTTTCTTTTGTTTCTTGGGAGTTCTACTAAAGTCCCGAGATTTGTGATTATCGACTCTTTTTCATAAAAAGTAAACAATTATAGCGACTACAATGAATTCATTCTGATTAAAATTAGTATTCGATTGAACGTTTGGTTTAGTGTCGGTCTCGGAAATGATCGGCCAAAAGTTGCACTTTCAGAAAGCAAATCAGACTCTGCCTGAGAAAGGAATTATATTTATATGCCGAAACGCGTAGAAGAAAATGAAAATGAAAACGGTTTTCTGTAATCTATCCTATTTATTTTTATGTCATTTGCCTTTGATATTGGGGTCTTTTTTAACTAATTACTGAATCACTTGCTTTTGGTTCTAATCTGGTAACTTGAGTTTCATATTACGTAAATACAAATCACAATAAAAAATGAAGAAAGTCTGAAACAATTAACGATTTTTTGACCAAAAAGTAGTAATGTTGAAAGTCGTAAAGGAAGTTTGAGTAATCAAAGACAAGCCTAAACATATTACAAAAATAAAATGTGCTATATTTTATCCAAAAATAATATAACCCGAAGACAATAATGGTACAAGTTTACGTTAGTATATATATTTTTTCTCTTCTGGATTTATTTTTATGTCTTTTGGCTTGATATTGGGGTCTTTTTTAGTCAATTACTAAATCACTTGCTTTTGGCTCTAATCTGGTACTTTAAGTTTCATAGAATTTTGTGCTATCGTCTCTGAACTAGAGACAGTTTTTCTAAAACAAACAATTGGGAGAAAACTCTATATGATCGATAAAACAATATCTCCGTCGGGATTAATAATACATACTTCACATTCTATTGATCTTTCATTACAATTAAGAATTACAATCCGTTGCATAAGGTAAACTAAATTTATTAAATTTTTCTTATTTCTGAAATTATTGATTTCTATCATATGTTTATTTGATTTTTTTATACTATATGTACATAATTGAAAAGATTAGGTTCAGTTTTTAGGTTCGTTTTGAACGAGCTTTAACAATATGGTCGACTTTTCGGGTTTAGGTTTTGGTTCCAGCTACAAATAGAAATATGGTCTCAAACTTATCAAAATAGTTGTGGACTCGTATATTTTAGACAATTTTCTGGAGAGATTTTATATAACGTTGCTTTAGTTATGAAAGGCCCTAACTAATATTTTGTTCGAAGCGGCTTTTCGACAGATTTTGACGCAATAAAGTACGGCGGGCTCGTATATGTTAGACAATTTTCTAGAGAGATCTTATACATCGTTGTCTTAGTTTAAAAAGGCCCTATTTGATATTTTGTTGGAAGCGGCTTTTCGGAAGATTCTGACACAGTAAAGTACGGCGGACTCGTATATTTCAGACAATTTTCTGGAGAGATTTTATATAACGTTGTCTTAGTTTAAAAAGGCCATATCTGATATTTTGTTCGAAGCGGCTTTTCGCAAGATTCTGACGGCGGGCTTGTATATTTCAGACAATTTTCTAGAGAGATCTTATACATTAGTATTTCGTTGCCTTAATTTAGAAGGGCCCTATCTAATATTTAGTTTGCAGCGGATTTTCGCCAGATTTTCACGAAATAAAGTACGGCCCATTCGAATATGCCAAAAACCAGATTTTAAAAAAAATTACCTTTCTAAACAACAGTAGGTAATGATGATATCTTCTTTTGTGTCCCAATTTTTAATATTTGACCATTTTTTTACTAAAAAGTTTTAGTTTTATTTTGATCGAATGGAAAAGTAGACATAGAGTTGTCTCTAGTCAGTCGTCCTCAACTGTACTTATGTACTTATATCTATATAGAAATATGTATATCTGTAATATTGCATGTATAACTTTTTACATATTCTGGTATATGGTACATGGTACATTATTTATTTGCCAAACAAAAAATATCTTTTTGTAGCGTAAACACATGCGTCTAAAATTTGAGAAGCTCATGCAATATATTTTTCATTATATTGCAAAATTTCACATATCGAGTATTTGTATACAAAATTTCACTTATTTATTTTAAAATATTTTCAACTGACAGTGAAATTAAAGCAGGTCGGCAAAATGAGATAAAAGCGACAGTGGAAAGTTACATAAAATGATAAATTTCATGGTCGATTCCTTTGTTTTTCTTATTTATTTTTATTAAATAAAATATATTCAAATTCTTTTTCAGTTTTTGGTATTTGGTATATTTTAAGAGAAGGTAAATATCTTCTTACCTAGTTGATATAAAAATTTGATATATAGTAAATATTTGGTTATATTGGAAAATGACTTTCCTTCCTATTTGATTGCATTAGCCTCACTGAAATTGCGGTAACAAATAGTTCCATATAAATTTTGTTTTAACTTCATTCATTCTTGAGTTATATGTATTATTTCTACTTACGAAACTCTAAAGATACAAATCTTTTACGGTACCACTGCTATATATCGACTCTGGGATTATACCATACATGAATGTATCCAACTATATATTTAGAAGAAAATTTAAAAAAAAAGTTACTCAAAAGAAATAAATCAAATATTTCACCAAGTGAACTGACGATAAAGTCAATTTCCTGTGACGACACTTAAACAACAACAACAAACAAACAAAAAAGAAGAAAATGTCACTTAAGAAAATTAAAACTAAATCATTCTGGCTATCGGTCACCATTAGAAAGGCCAACTAAAAATACTGAGCAAGCGTGTTATAAAAAAAGGAAAATGAAAAGAAAATACGTAAGCAAATACCACTGTGCACTTCGGTCGAATTTTTTAAGAAAAATACAGAATAAAATTAAAAAAAAAAAAAATAAATAAAATAAAATAAAATAAAATATAACAACGGGAAAATCATGAAATGAAAAACAAACAATTTACTTAAAATTTCGTATAAACTTAAAATAGATTAAACAATCCATTCAGTATTTACATCTAAAGCAACAATACGCAAGTGGATATCATCGAGTGGTACCAAAACCACGGATGTTCGAAATTGTTGTTTTAAGAAAATTAAATGGATATTAATTTGTAATATTTTTGAAATTTAACATAAATATTATCGTACAAAAAAACTAACTTTAAATATATAAAGTTAGAACTTGAGCATGATACTATGATATGCTTGCGATTTAGGCCAACTTTGGTCATATTTGAATCATTTGAATCAGAAGTGATCAAAAACATTCGCATTCACCGTTCTGGCACCAATTAAACAATGATATATATTTACATATATATGTACATACAAACTTAAATATTGTCGGTATTCTTGTGGGTTTGCATGTGTATATAACGCTGCCTTAATTTGAAAAAGTCCTAACACTCATTGTTCAAATTTTTCTAGAGAAATAAAAAATATTTTGAAACTTTACTGCCATAAGTTCTGCTACAACTTAAATACCCTATAGTGTAAAAATTTAAGAAACGAGTTTTTCGATTGAATCGTAATTTTGATTTTTTTTTATTAAATTATATTGTTTCTGGGGAAAACAAAAATTTATTAAAAATTATGGCCTTTTGCTTTAATACAGGCTTTAAATGGTTCAGCTATTGGGCTAAATCGGCACGTATATGGTTTCCATAGATATTGATGACGCTGCTGCAATAAATGTTTGCTTGAGACTATCCAAATTTCAGCCTGCGAACATTGCAGGCTATACCCTCTAACTACGACCATAAATTGTAATCGAGAGAAAAATACAGAATGGGCTTCCCAGGGGCCAATACTCAGCAGAAATAAAAGCTGAAATATTCTGCAGTAACCACTCTCGGTGCCCGAATCTTGTTGAAAGAGGGTTGTTGTTAAATTCTTCACCAAGCCTTCCAGTGCATCTAGTTGGTATACTTTTGCTCCAGTTTTTACGCCCTTTTCGCAGAAATGCAAAGAATGGATGCCTTTAGCGGATAATCCCTACCAAACCATAACGTGTGCTGGATGATAGCCATGATTTTATGCTTCATTAAGGGTTTTCAGTTAATTCGCTCCCTCACAGCTTTTATAGCCCTGCTCGTACGAATAACACGCGAACATCCGCTTTTGACCCTGTCCTTCACTTGAGATGATCGATGGTACCATACTGAAACGTTCTGGATATAGAGAGTTTTTTTTTTAACAAAGTGCAATGCAATCATTTCTATGCGATTTTTTTTGCGACTTTATGTTAATCAAGTGTATTTCCAAACCAAACTGATTTGAATTTAAGTATCTTGAGAGAATTGTAAGTTTTTTTTTGTAAAGGTACCATATTTCCACGTATTTCTGAGAAATAAATAATGATGTTTAATTATAGTTTTTCTCAGTTTTGTTTTTGACATATCTTTACAAATTTTTCGTCTCTTCTTTCAAAATTGATGTTTGTTTCTGAAGCGAAAGTTTCCCACAACTGTTCACATTTCGATATACGTTTTCATTTACAAGCAGATATATAAATGTGCATATACTTGTTTCCAAGTTGTAAATATTTTCCAAACAAACCATGTGACTTTTATATTCAGAATGTTCACTTTTCGTATTGTAACATTTCAATTAACAAATCTATGAGTAAAATAAAGATGCAACGTTTGCTTAGAAGCTTCACTGTTTTTTTCTTTTCTTTTAGTTTTCATTGCTCTATTAATTGATTTATGAACAAAAATATAAAATTCGTAACTAATATCTGTATCCGTTTAAGTCTTCTCCTTAATTGGCCAGGGGCAGTTCGATTTTGTTGAATTCAGAATAGTGCGCAAATATTGTACAGAACAAATAAACAATTTTCGTGACCTCAAATTAGAATTTTCTCAATCTAGAGTGAATTCTTTCGTAAATATCGTTGGGTAATAAAATTTCAAATTGCTTCTGCAACATATTCTATTCAATGATAGAAATTAATAGAAAGCTGCACAGCAGAAATATACTTAAGTAATTAAAATCCCTTTTCATAATAGCCATCTAAGTGTATAGATACTCAGTATCAATACACTTAAAGTCAGATATACTGAAAGTACTCTTTATCGGTGTCCTGTGATTGCATCCCCTCTCTCATACTCTCTCCTTCTTCCTCTCACCTATCAATCTTCCTTCCAATTTACACAATGCTCTCTGCATTCATAGGGGTACAACTTGTGTGTTGAATACATCAATAAAAATAAAATTTTAAAATTAAATTTAATTCCGTCTTCTCGGAAGCATGCCTATTTTAGGGAGATCAGGACACTGTTTTTCTAATTTTTCATGTCAGTTCTAACTTTTAAGATATTAAATAAAAATAGCTGAAGTTCCATAAATTTGGTAAGAAGAATGAATTTCTTAATGGAGAATAATGCTCATAAAATTTTAGAAATCTACAAAAATATCAAAATATAGTACTACAAGAAATAACGATGTCTATGCAAAATTACTTGTCGATACAGGCCATTTCTGAACTTTCTTACTACCCGCAAGTCAAAAGCCAACGTACGACCTAGAAAGTTCGCATCAATCGGAGATGTAAAACTTGTATCTTTAATACAAGTTATTTACAAGATATTTTACTGAATATCTGAATATATTTTCCTAACAAATTATACTCAATACCAGTAACAAGTTTTGCAAATGTTACTTAAATTATTACGCAACTCGGCATTTACGAGATATTCTGGGGAAGATTCTCTGTCTTTAGAAACTCAGCAACCATCTGGAATTACATTTTTTGAACCTAGAAAAAAATTCTCATATAGCTTAGGTGAAAATGAAACTATAAGACATCTGAATACTCTATAAACTATACGGGATTTAATAAAAAGAAACAATAGATTCAAACTGAATAAAAATCAGGCAGCAATTAGAATACGATTGTCTAGAATGAGTAGAAAATAAAACAATATAGAATAGCTTCATGTAACATAAGGTTGTAGTGGTTAGTATAAAAGCTATGAAAGACTAAAAAATGTACATATGAGTATGAGTATGTATGATTTACGTTCATAAATAACAAATATGTACATTTGTATATGTATGTATGTATGTATGTATGTTACCGGGACAATAAGTTTATACATAACTAAGTACTACAATCGTACGTACTCGCACCAACTTGTGTGAAAAATCACCATCGAACACTTGAAATTTAAAAGATCTGTCGTCCGTCGGTCGTCGGTCGTCTCACTAGAGCATCTTTTTAGACGATGTAAAATACATTTGGCAAACTTTATCACATCTCTTTCATAAGAGTCAAGAAAGCAAAAAAAATATACTTATATATAAAATTGTACAATGTACATATGTACATAAAAGAAATACATGAAAATATTCGCAAATGTCCGAGCGTATCTCTATCTTGGCTACGCATAAGTGGCGAAAATTGTGCCAGCAGCCACTACATAGAAGTCGTCACGGTATTCCCGCAAAGAATCATCGCGCAATCATCAGTCATAGCCGAGCAGTTGAGGAGAGCAAAACCTCTAAAGTGCTAACGGTGCGCGAAAAATTTTCCGAAATTTTTTGTTTATTATAAATAATCAAACAAGAAAAGTTAAAAAAAAATATACATACTCGTATATATAATTATTGAAGAACAAACGGATACGGGTGTCCAATATCTAGTACTGCTATTCATTATCACTAATGAATCTGTGAACGCGCTCAAAGACTTTGTCGATGTGTGCGTGTGCCTCGTATTTGTATTGTGTGCTGCATGTACAAGAGAAAAAATAATATTAAGCGATAATGATAAAAATCGGAAAATTATTTGCAAACTTGTAGCGGAAGAAAATGCAAATCGATTCGGTTCTTCAGCTCGGTCAAAATTAATATGCTCCAACAGAAACCAATTCAGAATAATTGTTGAGACCCACACATAATTGATAGCGTTATTATCAATACGTACTATTTACATTTTTAAAGTTACTCCAGCCCCATTTATTTTAGAAGGACTCATTTGTAATTTGTACTTGAAAGTAATATATCCCATCAACATTATTTTTTATGAATAATATATACACTAAATTGCTAAACCGAAGCAAAACTAGAACCAAAAATATTTAATAAGACACGAACGACACGAAAATCATAATTTGAAATTAAACGAAAATTAACGCATTCGCCTTACAGATTTTAGAGATCTCCTCCATTCGACTGGTGTCCTTGGTGCTTGCAATAAGTTTCCAACAAGAGCATCTCTGAAATCAATAACGTCCACACATAGAATGTTTCATAAGCATTTCATAACATAAAACGAAACAAAAGACACAATCAAAATTTGCATGCCTCACGTTAATACAACTACAAGATCACTGATGGCACCGCTACAACCAGCATTGGTAGCACCAATGGATGATGGTGCTATCGATAATGCTGATGAAAAACTCAATTCCTCAATACAAAAACTGCCACACAAATTTACACCACAGCAGGTGACAAGCAACACAGCGACCACCACAACAACCACAACAAAAACAAAAATCACAGAAACAAATTTCACAAAAACCGCAACATCAAATGATGGTACACAAATAAATGTAGTTAGCGCAAACGCTAGTCAGGCTATAAAAGATAATTCCGATTTTTTAGAACGTGTCTTTCAAGCGATGCGTAGTTCAAAGCCAATGGCAACAACAACTGAAACGACAACATCAACATCAACACAAAAATCTCCTAATCCACCACTGCAACCGAAAACAACAGCAACAACAGATGGCAGCAGTTGCTCAGAATTACACCTTAATAAAAACGGCAGCAATTCGTCGCTGTCCTCAAACACGACAACCACATCCAATAATTCAACTACATCGGCATCCGCACGCCCACCAGTACCACCACAAGCGCAAAATCGTGTACGTAAATCAATCAAGCTAGTATCAAAAGATCGCGAACATAGTTCTGCTGCAGCGCAACGTCTACCAACAACCGGCATCTCCAATGGTGGAACAACATCAAGCAAACAATACTCGACGACAGGACGAACATCTGCCACAAATTATGATTCGGAAGATGGTTTGTTTTCACCTGACTTGAAATATTATAATCAACTATTCAAATCTAATCAAAGCACTAGTACATACTCCTATCCAAATTCCACCAAGAATAGCAGCACCAGCATGAACTCTACTACCACCAGCAACTATTTGAATGGTTATCGCGGTTCATCTACCACCACTACTTCCCATCACCTTACCGGTAATACTTCGTCTCGTACGATCAATGAAACACCAATTGCAGTATCACTTACACTTCCCATTTCCAAATTAGATACTGCATCTACTATGGGAAATAGCAGCATTTGCCTACGTAGCTCTACTTTACGTTTACTAAATTCACGTTCACCCAGTCCAGCTGTATCATTACGCAGCAATGCTCCGTCTTCAACAACAGCATCACGTTACAACTCGACGTTGAGCGGCGGCGGTCCTGCCACTTCTGGCAGCTCACGTTCTTCCGTTCCAAATCTGGGATGTCTTCAGACTGCACCACGTCGTGTTTTTCCGCAAACATATACGCGCGGTGACCCTCTAGATGTTTATGAGATGCGTAATCTTGAACCATCACCCGTGGTATTCGATGCAAATCTTTCATTCGTTCTTGGCTGTAATAAACAGCCGGTGCGTCAATCTGTACGTGCATCGCCCTCATTTGAAGAACCGCAAACTTCGTCCAATTATCTCTCTGAGAAAATTCAAAATTTCTTGAGACGCACCGATCATGTGCAGGAAGAATGGTCAGCCATGGGTAAACGTAGTACACGTCGCACGAACTCTGTTGGTCCCACTGCCTGTAGGACGCTGGACAGTGGTCGCGGCACACCCACAAATTCATTATACGATGACTATGATACAATAAGTTTGATTGAGCGGCAACGTGAAAGAAATAGCATGGAACGTTCGTCATCTGTTGGCCGCTCACGTTCTACACAAAATATATTGACTAAAGCATTTCAACTATCGAAAACTCTGCCACATACGCCTACATCACGTTCAAACTCGATGGCTAGAGATTATTCGGTGAACGGTGATGATGACGATGATCGCACCATACAAGAAGAAGATGATAACGACTTTGATGAGGTAGGGTTGAAAGTTGAAAGAGAAAAATGAATGCTACTAGTTAGCTTTGCATATCTTCTTGACTTGTGTTATGAAATAATCTACATACATTAATTTGCCCTTCTTGTTGAAGCTAGCCATGGAGGACTATTAGTTTTCAATGATTTTGAAATAGCCACATACTCGTACATGCGAGGCTAGTTAGTTAACGAAAATGATAACGACATCATTCCCCATACAAATTTCTAATCGTTAAGTTTTTAACTTCGAGGTACTTATGTAATTAATTTCCACTCGACCCACAATCATTTTGCTCTTCGAACGTCACTGAACACACCCCAAATTTTTTGGTAAAATGAAAACCGAAGATTAATTGAACTGTTAATTGAAGCAGTTGCACACGAAAAATAAAAGTATGATGGTAATTCACAAATATATGGATGGTTATGAGTTCTGATTCATTTCACTATTCACTGCAGATATTTGGTCGTAATCTATTGTACTTAGCGAATAACTAAGTCGTCCTTGTTCTACTTTTTCTATCTCACATAAGTGTGTTGTATTTGCTTAACACATACGAGTATATTCAGTGTTAATGAGTTGGAAAATGACACAATTCGCCGCAAATTCACAAATGTACCAGTAGGTGTACATACAACAAAGAATAACAACAATTCCAAGATGGTCGGATATTATCCGGCATTATAGCGTGGGGGCGCACAAAAGTGCAGATATCGAATTCCTTTGCCTCCTCCATAATTTCTATGTCATTTACACAAATAGTTTTTTAATTTTTCTGACATTGACTGCCCAGAAAGTGGCCATCAAGATTTTCTGTAAAATAGTAAATAAACAAAAAATTTCAAGTACTCATATATTTTTGGTTGTTGTTTTAGCATGTGTTTATTTTTGGTAGCAGAAGAAAATAGAACATGTGAATCATGGAATATTTTTATACATACATCTCAAAATTATGAGTTTTTTATTTTTAAAATAGACCCGGTGTTTTTTTTATTATTAGTTTTATTGATAATGTGTATACAAAAAGATGTTAAATTTAGCAAATGCAAAACAATTTATTTGGAAAGTAGATGTTAAAAATATTTTTTCATTTTCATATTATGATTTGAAATAAAACAGGAGTGCAAAAATTAATGGTTTGCAGCTTGTGAGCATCTCTTTCGCTATATCAGAATAGACTCATAAGAAGTGATTTACAATCTCATGCCATCAATTTCAATTGGTAGACAATTGTAAAATCTCGTCCATTCCTTGCGATGACTTAGTCGCCATGTTTTATCAAATGTCGTTAATGCAAATAAGTATCAGACTCTTTTTTGATTACCGACGAAGTTTAGTCTACTAAAATAGATTAACTAGTTTGCTAAGAGTAGGGAAAAGTATGAAATTGTTCAGTTCGATTGTCTGTACGGCATGGCCAATACTTTTGTTTGACAACTGAAGTATGCCTCTCAAGAGAAAAATAATGAATATTCAATAAATGCACTAGAACCTCTGCCCTTTTGAAAATTCTTTGGCTTAGTTGTGCCTCAGAAATGAGAGTACTGAGTTTCATTCTTATTCTTGGCATATAGAATATATAAGTTTTGTTTTAAGAAATAACTAAACTTTAAAATTTTAAAATTTTTGTTGAAAATTAAGTAAAAAGTAAAATAATAGCACCATAGAACACACGAGTTAAAACTCACGTGCGTGGTATACACTTTATTTCGTAATTTATAATTGTATACCTAATATATACCATATATGGTATAAAGAGGTCTTATATATTTTTCTTATAAGTATGCACATATGTTTTCCAAATTTCAGTTATCGGAAATGACAGTCGATTTAGCTGAAGAACGATCCGCAGCTAATATTGCTACCGAACGTCTTGAAGCTGAAACTGCTGAGCGATTGAAACTTGAAAAAGAACTTTCCGAACAGCAGAATAAAGTGAAGAATCTGCAAGAAACTTCGGAGAAACTTGAGATGGAATTAATATGCGCAAAATCCGATTTGAATGGTATTTCAGAAGATGAGGACCCTGAAAATGAAGAGAACACTGGCAATGGTGTTTACAAATTAAAATATGAGCGAGTAGCACGTGAATTGGAGTTCACAAAGCGACGCCTGCAAACACAACACGAGCATGATCTGGAGCAACTTGTCGGATTGAAGAAACAACTCGAGAAGAAAGTATGAAATTTAATTATGAAGTATACTCAATGAGCTTGTTCTCATTCAAATGTTTCTCTTTTTACAGCTCGCTGATGCCTATGAAGAAGTTGAAGAGCAACGTCAAGTTGTCGGTCAATGGAAGCGTAAAGCACAAAAAATGACAAACGAAATGAATGATTTGCGTATGCTGTTGGAAGAACAGAATGCACGTAATAATTTATTGGAAAAAAAACAACGTAAATTTGATGCTGAATGTCAATCGCTTCAGGTGACATGATTGAAATTAATTGAAACAAAAATAAAATGAAATTTTTAATTTAAAAAATATACAATATTAAATTAAAATTACAGGATGCAGCAAGGCAAGAACGTCAAGCTAAGGATCGTTTCTCACGTGAAAAGGATGTGCTCATTGCAGAGAAATTTACTTTAGAACAGACATTAGCGGTAAGTCTTATAAGTATGTAAATATCCTGAGAGGGGCATTGTGCTCATCTCTCTTTTGGCACGTTAACCCGTCCAGACCTTCTTTTTTCAACAATAAATATTTTCCAAATTTAAATGGGCCGTACTTAAAATCATCAAAAACGCGGCATAAAAAATGTTAGTTAGAGCCTATATACATTAAGATAACGATATTGGGAGCCTACAATCATTTCAAATGGTAGTAAAATTGTTAAAAATTTGTTAAATTTCCAGTGATTTTAAGTTAGTTAGGATTGTTTTAACCAACTTATCTAAATATCATATACCAGACAATTACATAAAAAAAAGTAAAAAGCCTTTTACTATTTCTCAGGCAGTTTCTGCAAGGTTTTTGATGATGGAAGATAAGGAGTAATTTTTTTTTATAATTTTTATGCCGAATCTCTTTCTATCACAACACTTTTCCAATGAAGGTACCGACCACTCCTATAATTTTGGGTGATTTTGATGCCAGTAAAAGAATATAGTATCTACACCAATGCCTGCGTTAACTAGACGGAAATAGTAGATGAAGAGGTATTGTGGTTGTAGCGCTTAAGATTAAGCTTATCCTTCCGTCTTCATTATCGCTGTTGTATCTTCAAAACTGAAACCATATCCATACAAGCGACGGGGTGACTTTCGCCCTTAGTTAGTTTTTGATTAACCTGGAAGCAAAATCCAACAAAATGATAGTGACAGAAAAATTATAAACGATAAATGTAATGCTTTCCACATGTTCTACATATTTACCCACTGTGAAGTAGAAAAGCCAGAGTAGTAGTTTTGTGGACTTTATAGATTTCTCATTTGCTTCACATATGTTTAAAATGAAGTAGGTATGTATATTAAGGTGCTTCTAAAATAAGTTCTTAGTGTACGACGAAAATCTTGAAATTGTTGTTGCACCGAACATAAAGTGTTCCCCGAGCAAACCACGTAACCACGAACTAAGAAAAAGGAGCCTTAGCGATAACCGTTTGTGTTGTTGATATTTTGGGGGGAAAAAGCTGGTGTAGTATTTGATCTACAGCTAAATATGTATATTTTAAATATGGCAACTCTGTTTCAGCATGCATTAAATAGTTGTTGATGATTTTGTTATCGTTTTTGTTATTGTTGTTAATGTGCGTGTGCATGTGCATGTGCGTTACGTGTATGTGTGTGTTTAAGTGTGTGCATGTGTGTTACGCTTGAATAGTAACCACTCTTCGGTATCACTTTGCGTTGCTTAGTTCATACTACATCTGCTTATTTGTGGTTGTAGCAGCAGACGGAGCTGTTAAGAAATACTCCAAGCTCAAGTGGTCTTATTTTTGTTTTGCTGTACTGCTGTTGCTTTCTTATTTCTTTTTTCATTTCATTAATTTCCTACATTTTAATTTTTCCACATTTTAATTTTCATTGTCAGTCGCTTTTGTTCGCTTCATTTCCTCGCACATATGCTCGCTCGATATACTCCGTCTATTTTTCCTTGTTTTTTTTTTTGTTTATTAAAACAAAAACAACAGAAATTGTAACCGTAAATTGTGAATATTCTTACATTTTAACTTGATAATTAATATCATTTAACATTTTGCGAAAATAAAACGTAAAACTTATGATAAGAAAAAGTAATTTCCTAATTGCACAACAAAAGGGTTAAGATAGCATTTTTTGGTTAATATTTTTGAAAAAGACGAAAAACGTCATCGTACGCACTATGTACTAATGAAAAACAACAGTAAATAACAATAACAAAAAAAATAGGTGTTAGTAGTGAGTGACAAATCAAATAGAAAGATATCAAAAAAGGGAAAAAGAGAAAAGTAAAATTCGCTATAAAGAAAAAAAAAAAAAAAGAAACAACTATAGTAAATAACAAAACCTATTTTAAAAGAAAAATAACATTTTCACATAATATCTTACTAGTACACATTGCAACTTGTTGTTGTTGCTATTATTGAATGAACGAAGATCGGTAAAAATAGAAGTAGATGAAGAAATTGTGCATTATTAACTATGGTATATCTGCCTATATAAATACGAATATATGCATGTACGAGTATGTATATGTGAACTTTTTGTTGTATTATTGTTAACCATCATCATCATCAACATAAACATTATCATCAGCAAGCATCATTCAGTGTTGTGTCTTTAGCAATAACATCATAACAATCAGCGCAAGCAGTGATATTTGTTCCAGCTACAATATAAATATACTCTTTGTAACATTTATAAACAACAAAGTCAACGTCATCATCATCATCAACATAATCTTTACATTGCACAGCACTTGCTTTGCTCATTGCAACATTCATTGTTTCTTCGGTACGCTGAAGCATAAAGTCGCTGTTATCTGAAAAGAAAACACATTTAATTTTAATAGAATAAAGTAAAGCTCTGCTTATAACAGTCACAATTGTGTCACAATGAGTCTTCGCTTTACATCACTACTACAAGTAGGTTGCTTCCTTCATTGATAAAATACATAAAAGAATATTTTTAATTTGCTATACAAATCCCCACACATCCTCATCTTAATCATATATGTATAAAGAAAAATCATTAATGTACTCGTATATTGTAACTCTTTCATTTATTTCCTTTACCCACACAATTGTCTTTAATTAATCCAGTTTTTTTTTTGTTTGAGATAGTATTGAGTGAGAGATTCTTGGGATCTTCTTGATTTTATTATTGAAATATATGTAAATCACAGCCATAGACAATGTGTATCTATCTGATAGTACGTGAAACTAATAGGCAAATTTTCAAATAATCCCTTCTGCATATTACAAGTCGACTGACTAAAACGACAAGTAATAGATTTTTCGACACGATTGTATATATATTTTTTTTTCAGTATACTTTAAAAATCGGAAGTAAGTCAGTATCTTTCAGTATACTTTTTGCAACTTAGCCGCAATAAGTTTTATTAAAATTTTTTGAAAGCAAATAATTTTAAAAATAAATTTTCTACTCTTTTTTATTACTATACATTTTTCAATTTAAGTACACTTCTGATATGTAATTCAATATGATAAAGAGAATCTCGAATGCCAACACTGGTAACAACATCCATTAATGTGAATAAGTACATATAGGAAAGCTTTGACGTCAAGCGGTAATGTCACACAACATTACCACTTACACAACTGTAAATCCATCCAAATATTAGCCTTGACACAAACAAAATGCGCAACACTGTGGGGTGAAAAATAATCCTGGGCATCCTAAAAGAAAATGGTAGCTCCATTAACTCAACATCGTTTGCGGTGGGCCAATGACCTGCTGAAATTGTAAGAAAACAAACAACAGATTAAAGAAACTAATACTAGCGACCTGCCTGGCAGAAGAATCCCTAAACTGCGAAAAGGAGTACAAGGAGTGCAAATAACAGTGATTGAATATTAATTAATAAAGTTTATCACGAAATGAAGAAAAGCATAATAGCCTATAAACGTCGTGTTAGTGCGAACGGGTTCTTGATAAGTCAATGTTTTGTGCTTATTTTTCCTTCTTCAGATAGTGATTTGAATATCATGGAGTGTTGGGTATAACAACGATGATTCAGCTAATTAATCGTCTTCCTTGAAGTTTTTTGTTCACTATTCATTCCTAGTTCCAAAAAAGGTTTCAATATTTTATTTATGACCGTCTTTGAACCTCCTAATCAGCGATCAAACCGAACAGTGATCGATTGCAAGTGTTTTGTATCTAGATTAAAAGCTTGAAGAAATTAAATCATACTACAACGTATTTTGACCAGTACTGTAAATGCATAATTATATACATTTAAGCAGTTAACACTTTGCTAGTTTAGTGCGGAATTTATATTGTAGAGAATAATATCTTCATTTGAAATAGTCGTTGCGATTCTTTCTTTTTACTTTCTCAAACAATTTAAGCATATGAAAATTTTGCCCATTTTGACATTTAATTTTGTTAATTACTTAAAATTAATAGAAACGAAATCTAATACAGAAGAAAGAAAGAACGAAAAAGTAGGACAAAGATCAACATGAAAAATTGCAACAATATGCTGTCGCATAAACAACAATAACAGCATATGTTGTCGCATCAATGAACTTTAGTTTATTTTGTAACGAAATGTTACACTGAAAGCAATTACTTTCGAAATAAAAACAGACAGTATGTGTTGTGGTGTAACTTTTGGAAGTTCACAGGGTAAAAAATGTAACTTTACAAATGATTTTGTGTCTTACACAAACTTACACTTTTCTGGATCGTATTTATATATGATTATCCCTCAAATATATTCAGAGAGAATAGTTAAGAGATGCCATAATTTCTATTATATTTTGATTTTAATTTCCATATTTTTTCACATTCCTTTTTAGGACACTCGCCTTGAGCTCGATCTCAAGGATGAAAAACTAGCATCACTGCAGCGTGAACTCGAGGAAATGACTTTTGGTGGCGGCACCGAAGAGGAAATCGCTCAACTGCGCCGTTCCAAAAACGAATTGGATCGTCGCGTAAAAGAGCAAGAAGAGGAATTAGATGAAATGGCCGGTCAGGTACAATTGCTCGAACAAGCTAAACTACGACTTGAAATGACACTCGAAACAATGCGTAAAGAAGCGCGTCGTGAGGCCCAACAACGTGATGATGAGTTGGAAGAGGCGCGTGGTAGTGCTTATAAGAAAATTAAAGGTGAGTCACAATTCAATATAGGAAAAACTAAATTTGTCTAACAAACCTTGCTGTTCGTTTGTAGCGTTGGAATGCCAACTGGAGACTGAGCATGAAGAGCGTACACTGTTGTTGCGTGAAAAACACGAGCTAGAACGTCGTCTCTCTTCAATGGAAGATCAAGATCGCGTGGATCGTCAAGCCGAAGAGGCAGCCAATCAGAAATTGCGACGTGACTTGCGGAAATATAAAGCTCTGCTTAAGGATGCACAAGCACAGTTGGACCGGCTTAAAGCCGAAACACCCGGCAAAACGCTAATACGCCAGTTGCGCAATCAACTTGAAGATGCCGAATCGGCGCGTGCGCTTGCTATGAAAGCGCGACAAGCGGCCGAAGCCGAGCTGGCTGAGGTGCAGTCAATGTTCGAAGAATCACACCGTGCGCGTAACGAAGCTGAAGATCGTGCAAATGCAGCACATCGTGATCGTTCTGAGCTGCAAGCGCAAATCGAAGAGAACGAAGAAGAACTGGCTGAACTCATGAAGAAATATAGCGTGTCGGTGAAGCAATTGAACACAGAACAGATTGCAGTATCCGAATATGAATTCAAATTATCCGAATTGGAAGCAGAACGTAATAGTTTGAAAGAACAAGTAGGCGAACTGCAGCAACGTTTGGAGAATGTCGAAAATATGGCAGATCCGTCGGCGGCAATCATTTCAAAGCGGTAAGTTAGTGGCATATCACATACAAATGTATATTGATTAGAGTAACTTTTCATGTTTTTATTTTTATTTTTTCTCATTTTTGTTACTGTAGCTTGGAATTGCGCACCAAAGAACTGGAATCACGTTTAGATCTTGAACAAGCGACACGTTCACGTCTCGATGTGCAAGTGAATCGTCACAAAGAAGCACTCGAGAAGGTACAAAACGAGGTGTCCCAATCGAAAATGCGCGAAATGCAAGCGCAAGAAGCGCTGAAAAAATCTCAGAAATGTTTACGTGAAATGCGTGAAGAATTCCATGCATTGTCCGGGCGTGAGCAAGACTCGGTAGCCAAAAGGAAGGATGTCGAAAAGAAATTAGAGCAAGTGGAAGCAGAAGCAGCAGCATTGAAAAATGATTTGCGTTTAGCATTGCAACGTATCGCTGATCTGCAGCAAGCAATGGAAGAGGGTGATGATGATGTTAGCGAAAGGTGAGGATAATCAGATATGTGAATTATGAAATCGCTAATAATATGCATTTCTGTTTTAGCGATGACTCACAAAGTTCAGATGGTTCTTTGAATGGTTTGGGAGCACGATTGCGTCCGATTGCAGTAAAACTGTCTACCAATGCAACACTTAACGGTGAAACGCCCAGCAAGACTATGACCCTTGTGCGTGAAAAGGATGATAATAGCCCAAGGTATGTATGTGTTCAGAGCGCAATAATTAAAAGATATTTGTGAAAACAAAAGCACACTCTTCTAAATTGATTTAATTTTAAGCTGCACTGTAAATACATAGTTTAATATTTAAGTTTATTCTGAAAGCAAATGAAATCTAATCAAGTATTCCTACATACCATATACACTCCCTCAACCCAACCCGACCTTTAACAATCCAAAACTTTTACTACTTTATGGTTTTCATTTACTTACGCTGGCACTGTGGCATCAACATAATCGAAACACTCACTAACTCACATCCTTCAATGTCAATGATATCCCTGCACATTTCTTACTTTTTGTTTACATTTTTTTTTTTTTGATTGTTTTACACTTATTGTTTGAATATATGTAATAATCATCAACATCATCATCATCATCTTCATCATTATCATGATCATTTCCCTTTTGTCTGTCTTCCGCTTTCCAATGTTCTCGTTTGTGTGTACAAAAACAAAAGCTTTTTCTTATTGTAGAATCACGGTGACCTCACCATCATCGCCGCACATACACAAGCTGGCATTAGCAGCGAAACAGCAGACGTCAACATCAATAGCAGCAACTTCCACATCATCGAGCATCGATGCAACAGATGCAGTAAAGACAGAGCAGCATAATAGTATTAACGATGGTGGTGATAGTTTGAAAAATGGTGAAGCATCATTTGCTTAAAAAAATGGAGAAAGAAAGAAAGTGAGAAAGAAAGTGAAAAAGAAAGATGTGAATGAGGGAAGAGCATGAACGAACAATCCATGCAACAGAAGAAATAGACAATGGGGGAAAATATAAAATATAGCGATGAAGCTGAAAATGCAAATCATTTACACATATATTTCTACTACTAACTAATTACTACTACTACTACAATTTTAGCATGATTTTTTAAACTACGAAACAAAGTGGAAAAGTTAATAATTAAATACTACGGCGGAGGATGGGAGGATGCAAAATACAGAAGCATGCATATTTTGGTTGTGCGTTCAGTAGTAACAAACAAGAACACAATTAACAGTGGCACACGTTAACTTTTCAATTTGTGTGAACAATCTTAATATTTACATTAACCACATAAATTAATTAAATACATAAAGACTTGTTTCAAATATTCCAAAAGCAATATTAAAACTCCAAGTCACGAACCATTTATAGAAATATAACACCAAAATCGATACAAACGGAAGTAAAATGAAAACAAAAGAAAAAAAGAAACTATAATCATAAAACATACATAAATATTTTGATACATTTTTCACATTCAAAAACACAAAAAACAATAGTATCGAATTGTAATCGTATGTAGTAGTTGAAGAACTAAATATTATAATAAAAAAAAAAAACAAGAAAATGAAAACCTGTATCTTTTGATAATAATAATTGTATTCTGTATTACGAAATCTTACATAATTATTTTCACTTTACGTATCTCACTACATATTTTGAAAAATTTTTTACATTTTAACTGTGCTGAGATCATAATGCTGTATGAATTGCAAATTAAAAACATGTCTTTACGAATAATTTTAAGCTTACGTGGAAGTTTGAAAATGTCATTAAGTTCAGCCTATACACGTACGCGTGTGCTACATAACACACAAGGTAATACCAACTCGGCTCGCTAAGAACTTTCCTGTTTCCGCACAATCAACATACAAAGGACATCTCTGCTCTTAAACCTAATAGCTATTCATCAGCTTTAATTAATTCGGTAGGTTCAAGTTGACGCTTACCGTCTCAATACCGGATATACCGGTGATTATGTATTTTCTGGTTTTATTTGTTGAAATTTATTTATTAAAACAGAAACATGCAATAATTTTTTAAGAACAGAATTGTAAGCTGATTTAGTAATCACTGACCGAGAGGAAGAAGTGTACATCGAACCTCTTACAGACTCACAGGTGAATTGCAGCGAGAAGAGGTTAAGAGAAAATATCTAAAAGGTGCTGGGGAAAAGAAAGTTAGGCAATGATTTAAATTTTCTGGGAAAGAGAATTCTAAACCTAAAGAGGTTAAGGGAAAATATCTGAAAGGTGCTGGGGAAAAGAAAGTTAGGCAATGAATTAAATTTTCTGGGAAAGAGAATTCTAAACTGATTTAGGATTTACTTATTTTTGACTCGATGAGTTTCCCCATCAAGCAAGCATAGATTGATTAACTGAACTCATTTTACTTTTCATCTTTCATTTCTCTCGATAACGATATATTTTTTTTAGGTTTTAAATTGATACGAGTCACTTGGTGTTAGTCACTTTAAGATAAAAAAAAATTCATTCTTATAAAAAGAAACAAAAATACATAATTTAAATCATTCAGCATTATGATCTTTGTTTTCAAAATAAAAAAAATAAAAAAACTTTCTTCCCAGCACTTCCCTCTTCTTCTTTTAAATTAATGCATAATCTAGTTTTTATATTTATTTAGTTAATATAAATATATAAACAAATGTATTTTTTATTATTTAATTTTATTATATTATTTTTATATACTTTATTATTACATATTATTATGTTTTTGTTTTGTTTCGTTTCTTTATTATTTTTATATAAATAAAAAAAAAATAAAACATGAAGCTGAATCATGGCATGAAATGAAATTTCGTTTTAATTTTTTTTTTTGCATACATTTGCATGAAAAATTATATTGTGTTTTTTTATTTTAGTTATTAATGTGCATATAAAATACTTAATTTACTTAAGTGTGCGTGCATTGAATAGGTACATAAAAAACAAAGGACTAGCAATTGAAACCATAAATAAACCACACTAACCATCACAGCATTCATTTTCTAATTTCTTTACCCTTCAAATACATACTTAATAGTGAAAATGTGTACTGTTTTTATTACTTTTCGCACACAAATAATTTTTCATTAAATTAATAGTGTATGTAGTTAAAACAAAACGTAGTTAAATCAAATTTGTTTATACGATTTTTTAATATATTTTTTTTTTCTATTTTTATTATTATTATTATTATTATACATACATACATACTCATATTTTTTATACCACATATTTTTTTTAACCATTGGTTTTTTAAGTCATGTTTTTAGTTCAATTAAATACTTTAAAAAAATATATATTATATAAAAGAAAACCAATAAATTTTTAACTTTTATAAATAAAAATAATTTATATTGATGTATGATTTCACTCCAAGGAAAACCAACAAACCGTATGCAATATTTATACCAATTTAATATTAATCACAAAACAAAACATCATCTGTTAACCTTTCAAAAAATTTACACCTTTTATATATGCCTTTTTTATTTATTTATTTTGTTTTTTTTTTAGTTTTTACCAATCTTGATATTTTATTATTATTGATTATTTCTTAATATTCAAGATAATAAAATGTGTTTAAAAAAAACATCATAGCATAAAAATCATATTCGTATATACATACACATACATTTACGAGTATACAAGTAGATAAACATACATACGAGTATATGCGAAATAAAATTTTATTTGTAAATTTTATTGAAAAACAAAATCAACTTATTTATAAACTACTAAAATATCATATATTGATTTTATGATTATGATTATTATACTATATGATATATTGGCATTAAACACCAAAACATATTTAATTAAAAATAAACTATATTGTTATTACAATTTAAAACAAACAAGAAACTGAGATTTTCTTTTTGAGGGCATGACATGGCTATTTTCAAATGCTACGCGATTTAACAAAGCATCGAGCAAAGCATGTTCAAATTCATTTTCATGAAATAAATGATTTTTTCGCCGAACTGATCACAAGCTACGACATAATTACTCCCGGAATGAACAAATTATCGTGGCATTCGAGGAAAGTGGTTGTCTTGCTGATCGAGTTGCTGAAAATGTCCATGAAGACCCAATCCTCTCGATCCCTCGTCGTTGACAACAAGTTCGACTTTCTGCAGTCTCAACTTACAGAATTTTGCGAACAAATTTGGCCCGCATTGCGTATGCGCTGATTAGCGTATGCTTCAAAATTGATTGATAGAGTGCGCTGAGAATGAATAATACTTGATTGATAGAGGGCGCTGCCCATCAGTTTCTAGTAAATTTTGACATTTCAAACAAAAATTTGTATGCATTGCATTTTTTTTGCGCTGCCCATCAGTTTCTAGTAAATTTTGACATGTCCAACAAAAATTTGTATGCATTGCATTTTTATCGAAAATGCATACGATCAAAATGAAGTTAATCCAAATGTAGCACACCTGGGATCACAGAATCATCAAACTGAACTATTCAAGGCTTATCGTTTACCTAAATCAGCACATCGTTAAAAATGCCTTCGGCCACGCTTGTATGTCTGCGATAGACTCCGGTTTTTACAAGTTTAATACCACAAGGTGGTCGCTGTGGCGTAGTGGTAGTGCGTTGGACTGCTACGCAGAGTGTCCGGGGTTCGAATCTTGGCACAGGCAAAATCAAAAAGTACAAAAAATAATTTTTCTACACGGCACCACCTCTTGGCACTTGGCAGGCAATGGCAAACCTACAAGAGTAAAAATTGCTAAGAAAAGCTTTTGACTTCGCCGTTCGGATTCGGCATTAGACTGTAGGTTCCTTCCATTCATGTACAAATATAACACGCACAACATGAGTGGATGCGAACAGCTCGGCCTAGGCCCTCCATGGGCTGTTGTGCCATTAAAAGTAAGTAAAAGTAAATATCATAAACCTAACCTGAAACCCCAAAACGCAAACGTTGTGAAGAGTAAACTTCTGTAGGGCGTCCCACTGAAGACACAACTTTTTTTTTTAATTTCGCCAAACTGTTACAATCGAATTGTATACTGAAATGAATCACCGATGCTATCAAAATAACAATTGTTCTAAAAGAAAACCCCAATTTGGCAATTCAGACTTCATTTGCTCGTGACTGAGTGAGTGAGTGTTTTAATATCCGGCACTTATGCAAATTTCAATTTCTTTGCAATCTCTACTCGTACTTCCACTGCCACGTGCTTTTCTTTCACACTCTCCCTCTCTCTTGCTCTCTTAAAGAGATTAATTCTCTGATAGTTTTTATTTTCTTTTTGTTGATGATGACTTTGAACTTTGCATACGTTTAAAGAACACTCAGTCACACCCCTCCTACACATGCATTCACACACACACACACACACACACACGCAACACCATGGTTGATTATAATCAACTCAATTTCCTTTAAATTACTTTGGTGAAACTTTCACTTTTTTCAAAACGAAGAAGAAGAAAAAACAATAGAAAAATGAAGTTCAATCAAATGCCGCTGCAGTTGAAACTGACTTTGAAAAGAAAATGACGATAACGAGCAATGTGTGAGTGACTGCAGGTGCATATATGTACCATAGTATGTACATATGTATGTATGAATGAAGGAAAGATTGTCAAATGAATGAGTGAGTGAGTGAGTGAGTGACGTTTCAATGCGTCACTCCACGAGTGCATTGTAAAATATTTTTACTATACACGCAAGGACAACCAGAAAAACGCCCACAAAGGGCACGCGCATTCTTTGCTATGTTTGCATAGACAAATCATATAAATACTAGCAAATACTTACCATACAGTTACAAACATCAGCACATACACACACCTGTTGTCCGTCCCCCTTGAACTGACGATTGTTGTAAAGTCATTGCTTTTGTAGGTAATCAGTCACAACAATAGCAACAAGTTGCATTAACTATAGACATAAATTCAAATGCGTGCAAAATAAAGAATTCTTCATTGCTTCGGGTTTCATTCGCGTTGACGAAGAAGCATGCAATTGGAAAAATATGAGGTCAAAGACATTTTTTTAAACTTCATTATCCCTCAAAAGGAAAAACGCTTAGCACCAAACGACAATAACAACTGCTCCGTAATAGCTAACAACAACGGCGACAGACGGCAACAGCAAGAACTAGCAACAATAAAGTTATAGTTCTTTCTATGCATGAAATCGTTTCAAATAAAAACTAGGCACATCCTCATCATCCATCGTCATCAAATGCAAAATCCGTCATTCGTCAAATGCAGCACCTGAAATTATCGATCAAACAATTTCAATTTCATCTTTTTGGATATTTTTAAACATATTCGATTCATACTTTACACAGCAGTCTCATATCGAATTTCAACAGAGATAGTGCGAAAATAAATCTTGTGCATAGCCAGTACGGGTACATCCATTTAGGTTTTGAGTTCAGGTTCAGATACTTGATTAAAATACCAGCAAAATGGATGACCGCACAATTGACTCAATATTCGGTGGGTCCTTGGAATCTTTGCCGCCAGTTAGTTCGAAAATTGTTCGTATTTTTACCAGCTCAACATTTACAGGTGAATCTTTCACACTTTTGCCAAAATTATAAATGTGTGTTTCGTTCGCTTGATTATGTAATATTCTGTTGCTGCTTTTTGTTATGTAATTCGAGAGAATAAAGCGAAATTATTGAATTAAATTATTTATTGTACTTGATTACGCATAGATACTACAATGGAACGAAATACTCTAATGGCAAAATGTTATCCCAGAATTAAGGATTATTGTCGTGAAAAGCATGGCTTGGAATTTCAGGTAATTATAGGTATATCTTCTTATAGGTACTCAAATGCGCAATAAACTATAACATGTCTAATAATAATAAACTATTACATGATATAAAAATCATTTCACTTTCTCTGAAAGTTAAGTTTTCACTTCTTTTGCACTCCATTTACTATAACTGCAGCAAAACTTCAAAAATACTTAGAAAATATATACTTTACTTACTTTTAATGGCACAACAGCCCATGGAGGGCCTAGGCCGAGCTTTTCGCATCCACTCATGTTGTGCGTGTTATATTTGTACATGAATCGAACGGCGAAGTGAAAAGGTTTTCATAGCAATTTTTACTCTTGTAGGTTTGCCATTGCCTGCCAAGTGCCAAGAGGTGGTGCCGCGTAGAAAAACTATATTTTCTACTTTTTGATTTGGCCTGTGTCGAGATTCGAACCCCGGACACTCTGCGCAGCAGTCCAACGCACTACCACTACGCCACAGCGAACATAGAAAATATATACATAGCTATTAAATATAATACTTGAGTTTTTTTTTACTTAGAAGGACTTGAGCTAACTTGTTTTTCACTCACAACAGGACTTAAACATTTCTAATTTTTAAATCCTATTTCCTAATTCCAATTTTAAGAGGTTGTCTTACCTTTGCTAAAGCATTTATATAATTTTTTTTATACATATCCAGTAATATCATCGAAATCGTAAGCATGTTGGGGGAAAATGTTGATCATTGAAGTTTAATGCAGGTCGGTTGTACACCCTCTAGTGGTGACTCCAGATTTTATTAGCTGTTTTTTTAAACTTTGGCCTCAATGCGACGTCACTTACCCTTACATCATCTCTCCCATTTTTTTAACTCACGAATTTTTCATCGAATAGCACAAAACTAATTGTTTCAGAGTATCCAAATCCTCTTTTTAAGAAACTTCTTCTTTTAATGCCTACGCCGAGCTTTTCACATCCACCCGCACAACATGAGTTATATTTGTACTTGAATGGCCTACAGATTTATACAGAATCCGAATGGCGAAGTGAACAGTTTTTCTTAGGCTATTTTTACTCTTGTTAGTTGGCTATTGCCTGTCAAGAGGTGTTGCTGTGTAAAAAATAGTTTTTTTCTAAGTTTTTATTTTACCTGTTCCAAGATTTGAACACCGGGCACACTGCGTAACAGAGGCTGGCACACTACCAACCATACAACACTAATACAGATCAAATATTGATCGAAGTGTGTTGCCATAATGACCCAGACCCATCAGTCCCGTGAAAACAATTTATCAGAACATTTGATGCAGATACAGATACTGGTTCAATACTGGTTAGACTTTTTAAAGAGGTTTACCATATAAGGTGCTCTAAATGTTTCAAGCATGTATTATATGTTATGCAAATATTATATGTTATTATTATACTGCTTTAAGATTTAACGAATAATTTGCATTTGCGTATAATTCGTAAAAGTTTCAATATTCGCATTTGGTTTGGCAAACGCAATTTCTCATGCGAATAATTTTGAGTATATTTTTTCTTGATCGAAAAAAGATAATAAAAGCTGGCATCACTGAAATTGAATTCCTTTTATATTTAAGTTTTAGCCTTTTTTTTGCATTGTTTGTGTATTTTTTATGTATTTTTTTAAGAAAAAAAATTTAGGTTTTTACTATTCGTATTCGTGCAACCCTAATGTAAATTAACAAGAATTTGGTCTGATCACAGCAATTCGTACGATGTGGTTTTGGTTTTGATGACTGTAGCTTAGATTAGATTGTCATCAGAAGAAGCAACCTAGTCACCTAGGCAGTGGCGTAGCCAGGTCGGGTGACACCCGGGGCGGACCTAAATGGTGTCACCCTATAATACCCCTCTCTCCTCTTCTTTTGAAAGAATTATACTATGTGTAGACATGTACGATTATTTTTTATTTAAAAGTAAGTAGATAATACAGGAATTCATAAAGATGAGTGAACTTAAATTAATACGTACTTAATTTAAGCCACAAAATAGTTAAATCCTCTACGAGTATGAGACCAATAAGGGAAATTTTTATTTACAGCATGTTCTTAAAGATCGTGGATAATTTGAAGATATGACTTAATTAGATTTAACGTTGAAAAACTTCTTTCACATGAAGCCACAGAGACACAAACTGTTAAGAACATTTGAAGAGCTAAAGATACGTTTGAAACAGACTCTATAAAGTCCCATTCTACAATAAAAGTTAGCATATCAAGCGTAGTCCATTTACTTGCGACTTTAAATTCAATGTTTACTGCCTTGATTTGTCTACGAAGTCTTTGTTTTTCTACTCTAAGTTCTTCTTC
The DNA here is from genome assembly GCA_958295655.1 of Palloptera scutellata. Lineage (NCBI taxonomy): Eukaryota > Metazoa > Arthropoda > Insecta > Diptera > Pallopteridae > Palloptera > Palloptera scutellata. The sequence continues at coordinate 90,026,510 of OY282450.1, forward strand.
TACAACTTCATCGTAGTGCGACGCCAACTTTTTTGCATTGATATTCAGTTCTTCATCCGTGCAAAACAGCAAGTCATTTGTTTTCACAATTTGAAAGATATCGGCTATGTCATTGAATGCCATGGTTTGAAATTTAATTTTGTCGAGAAACGATCGATACATTCAAGCATCGTCCTCTTGTTTTCTTCCTTAGCAGTTAAATCAATATCTCGTTCCGTTTCACCCGGCATACTTTTCTTGTACCTTATACGCTGGCTGATGCTAATTCCGAGTTTTGAGCAAATAATACTAGCCTTCTCCAATACACCTCCCACTAAACATTCCCGCTTTTATTGTATAAAGAGAATTAGGGCATTCTATTTCGCTATCACTTTATCGACAGTTAGTCCTGGAGTTTGCAAAAATTTTTGTGTAGCATCCGCTTACTCCAACACATCGTGCAAAAAACAAATGAAAGAATAATTTTAGACATTCACACCTACTTAGGTAATTATAATATTTTTTCCGCTTTTTGGACATTGCGGGAGTCACCCCAAAAATGATGACATCCAGGGCGGACCGCCCGCACCCCCCCTGGCTACGCCACTGCACCTAGGTATACCGACCAAACATTGGATCTTTTATGACAAACCTCTCCAATTTGTTTATCATCCATGATTTTAGTTTCTTCTCTAAAAGTGGCTATCATTTTGGGTGAATCAATTGGAATTTCTCCTCCACAAAAGTAACTATATTTTTGGGTGAATGAATTGCAATGGCTCCATAAGTTTAGTTTCTTCTCTAAAAGTGGCTATCATTTTGGGTGAATCAATTGGAATATCTCCTCCACAAAAGTAACTATATTTTTGGATGAATCAATTGCAATGGCTCCCCACTCTGACTGTAGCTTACAGAAACCAGTTTTTGAACTCCTCTCTTTCTATAAATTCTTGTGCCAGCCTCAATTGCCTAGTAGCAGAGTGATAGTCCATCTCTGCTGTTTTGGGTTTGATTCCCGGTAAAGATGTGACCTCTTCTATTCATCTATATCTCTTACTCAACTTTCTTCTTTCAATTCATTCAAAATTCATTCCCGTAACTACCAGGTTTCGTTTCAAGGAACTCACACTAACAGCAGGATATTTAGCGTTCCAGCACAATTTAGCCTGGTTTAACATTACAGTACTACTTGCGATGTAATTAGGATTGAAGTTAGGACTAAAGCTATTGTAGACACAAAACCATATCTAAATCTACTTAATATATGCAAATACAATAGTTCATTGTTTTGATGATTGCATAAACTTGTGCCCTAGGCTTAACATTCGGACGAATGTTAAAATGAGATGACTTTTCAATTATTGGAAAATCTATACCCACAGTTCCATTTGAGGTTCCATAGCACTGAAGATGATTTCTTTACGATTCACACGATTTCTTATTCGCAATTTCTTGAATTGGAGACTTTTGGAGAACGAAATGTTGTTATAAAATGCACATATGCTTATTTTTATTAGGTTGTCGACATGCGTTGGGGTGTACGTGATGAGGCCACCGACGATCATATGACTACAGAGCTTTGCATGCGCGAGATACAAAACTGTCAACGTCTATCGATGGGGCCGAATTTTATTGTATTTCTTGGTCAGAAGTATGGCTATCGTCCCATACCCACTTATATTGTTTCGTCGGAGTTGCAATTGATTTGTGAGGAGCTCACATCGATGGGTGTCGATCGTGCCCTGCTCGATTTGTGGTATAAGAAAGACAGTAATGCAGTGCCGCCCATTTCCGTTCTGCAACCGATATCATCTATACTTATAAATTTTAACAACAAGGTACTTGAATTATAAACGTAGGCAAGGAAGTGTTGTCCTAAGTTCATGGGTTCGATTTAAAATGAAACATTTAAGAACGAGTATAAGAAACTCATGCAATCTTCTTAGACAACTAAATGAAGGTTTCGACTTTATAGAGTAATATTTCGGTACCCAAGAATTTTTGAAATCACCACCTACTCGTTTCACCTTTTTCCTCTCGTTATCAATGGTTTCCTTTCAATGCTTCCACACAGCGTGTTCCTAAATTACAAGCTGAAGATCAGGCAGTTTGGTGGGATACTTTAAATAAAATGCAAAAACTTTTACGAAAAGCAGTAGCTTCTCTCGGTGCCAGCGCTAAAATGGATAAGGAAACGGTACACAATTATTTCATGTCCGGTAAGTACGAAATTCTGTGGATAATAATGATGGAACATCTATTTAGTACATACATAAATATGCCCAACACACACACACACGTAGTTACCGAACGTGAGGTCATCAATGGCGTTTTAAATGTGAAGAACACAAAGAATCATTGTCTGGCTTATGTACGCTATATCAACAATATAAATTTGCAAAATCTCAAGAAAGCCTCACTCTTTGTGGACATCATAAATCGCAGTTTGGACACCGAATCTGCTAAATTGCTGGGCGATCTGCGCGATGTACGTTTACCGAATAAAATCGAGACGAGTAATATGCAAAAGTATGTAGACTACTTCCGATTCAATGCATACATATAGTATGGTAAATATGCGGAAATTAATAATGAATATTTGTAGATATACCGTCGAGTGGATTGGGCGCGAAGGTCTTGACATCGAGACGCACGAGGAATATCTCAACCACTTCATTTCGCATTTCTATAAGAATATCGTGAAGCTGGTCGATCGTGCCATGCGCAAAGAAGACTCCAGTGCACAGGGGCAGATAGTAACTGAAATCCTTCAGCATTTGCACGCTTGTAACAATTCGGTTAAGGTATTTTATGGTCGTGAAGAAAATCTCGAGCATATCAAGCGCTTTATGCTGGGGGATTCAGATAAACCACTTGTCCTTTATGGCGAGGGAGGTTGCGGAAAAACATCGTTGCTGGCCAAGAGTGCAGCGCTGGTCGCAAATGATTGGTTTGCCGATAAACGACCCATAAATATAATCCGTTTTCTGGGTACCACACCAGATTCAAGTGCACTAACGCCCACTTTAATATCGATTTGTCAGCAGGTGAGTACATATCGTTGTTCATTACATATAATATTTACCATATGTGATCCAGAAGTATGTAGAAAAATAAGGAGATTATTCGTAAAATCCCATCGAATGTAGAGAGAAGCTGAAAAGCGCATATTGAGGAACTCTGGTGGTACGCTCCTGACGTCACACACATTCACAAGGCGTCATCTTTCGTGTTCTTTAGTTCTGGCTACGTACATAATTACTAATTACTTTCCTACTATTTCGCAGATATCCTACAATTATATGCTACCATTTGAGAACATACCCGATGATCTTGTACCTTTATCAGCACATTTTAAGCAATTACTAACTTATGCATCTCTGAGTCAGCCGCTCACATTGTATCTTGACTCAGTTGATCAACTTACAGGCACTCAAGATTCGAATAAGGTTTCGTGGATACCGACACGTTTGCCACCGCACTGTAAGGTGAGTGAGGGGGAAGCGGAAGTGGACCGACCATTCCACATGTAATGGGACGTGCATGGCTTCCTTTTTGCGTTTTACTAATTTACCTATTTTTGTATGCATTCCTATTCGTACTTCTACTTAAATACCATACACCGAAAAATTCATGACATTGGCCTTATCTTAAGCATGTTCAAAAAGCATCATTGTAAAATATTGTAAATACACCTTCACACAGATATACTATATTCATACATAAATATGTATTTAATCTCGGAATTATGTATAAGTTTTCCAAATTGCTTGACTTGTGTCTGCTAAACAATATTTGTGTTATTCTTGATCAAGCCACAAAAAAGCCAAAATAAAAGCAAAGCAAAAAAAAAAAACAAAAGCAATATTTTGGACCACTTCCAAGACTAACTTGTATATAACATTGCATGTATGCATGTAGCATTAAGCACTATCCACTGTCGGCATGATCTTTGATTCTTGGTAAGGTTTAACTGACTTGAGAGTACATTATTCATGCACTCTGCCTTTGCCTCCAACTCTTTCAGATTGTAATCTCCTGTGCCAATGAGGAATCGAACCCGGTCGTTTCGCACGAATATCATGTGCTACGCAAAATGATCGATATCGATGATCATTTCATTGAGGTAACCGCTCTGGGTGATGAGCTGGCCATGAATGTCATTAAAATGTGGATGAAGACGGCCTGTCGCGATCTCAACAACTATCAGTGGCGTCTTGTGGCGAATGCCATTAGCAAGTGTTCGTTGCCGATCTTTGTTAAGTTAGTATTCGCCGAGATTTGTCGCTGGCGCAGCTACACACGTCCGCAGGAAACACACTTGGCCAACACCGTCATGGACTCGATTATGATGCTGTTCGAACGTATTGAAAAGCAGCACGGACGCATTTTAGTTTTTCACGCTTTAGCCTACATCACCGCAGCCAAGTCGGGCCTCTCCGAAAGTGAACTGGAGGATTTAATTTCCCTGGACGATAAAGTCTTGGACGACGTATATCAGTATCATATGCCGCCGGTACGTCGTATACCGCCGCTGTTGTGGACACGTATTCGCAATGATTTGCCCAACTATTTAAGTGAACGTGAAGCGGACGGCGTTAACGTAATGAACTGGTATCACAGGCAATTCCGCGATACGGCCAAGGAGCGCTATTTCAAGAACATGAACATGGCTATGTACTTCCATTCGATGACCGCTGATTATTATCTGGGTATTTGGGGTGGCGGTGTACCGAAACCGTTTAAATTCACAGAAATACAGCGCCATCGATTTGGTCTAGCCGATAAGGAGGGTTCAGCGGACAGAAAAGTACCAATACAACCGTTGGTGTTTATGAGCAAAGATGGCAGTTCCAAGCGTTACAATTTGAGAAAGGTAAATATAAATGGTAGAATTATATAGTAATAATGTTTCAGGAAGTTCAGGATCAAATTCTCGTTCCTTTTATAATTTTATACTTCCTTTATTTATACAAAAATGTATTATTTTTTTCGACAAACTTTTTTACAAAAATGATAGAATACAAGACAAATTCGACATTTTTGGCTACGTCATACCAGGCCTTTGTTCACATTTTCCATAGCAGAATCTCACGTTTTTATTGCCATAGGTCTCCGGTGAAAAGGTACTACAACCAATCAGATCACAGCATAGGATCTGGTATGTGCAGCAGATTTCATTTTTAACCATGCAATCTGTTTTCTATCATTCTTGCTTGTCCCGAAAGTATTTTTATTAACATATTAATTATTGCATTTTAATTTGAAAATCTTCTATTCCCGTTTTGTCATAACCTCAAATTTTTCAGTCGTATATTTCTTTATTTCTTTTAATTCCGTAAACAAAGACTTCGTGATGAATTCTTTAAATTGCTCTGCTGCGTCAATTACTTCCTTGTACTTGTCGAGATTTGCCATTTCACCTTCTATGTGTCCCTTGACTCCCTTAGCTGTTTCCATCATCCAACCACGAAGCCCCAAGAGCTTGGCCTGAGCCTCAGTGAACTTTTCGAATAACTCCTTTGGCAATTTACCATCGATTTCGAAGTCGTAACTGAACAGTTTGTTTTCGGGCATGATTTTTGAATTTTGTCTAAAGTCGAGGCGGAACTTTTTCTATTTGTAATTTAATTTCAGTTGTTGTTTCAGTTGACAACAGTTGACTTGAAGTCGGCGGCACGATTAGATTTCATTGCCTCCTATTTCTACCTATCTCACTGACTCATTATTATTGGGTGGACCCAAACATGATGAGAACATTTTATCAGCATTCCCCAAAGCTTGTCACATTACTTCTACTTATGGTACATTTTACGTGTGACCCAGCTATTTGTTTTAACCCATTTCAATGTATGGTAACTACCTTATGTTCGTTCGTTTGTTGGTTTCTAGTTTGGCGAGCTACCATTTCATTTTGTGCGCTCGCGCCGCTTTAAAGATTTATTCGCGCACGTACTCTTCAACTACGATTGGCTGCATGCCAAACTGTCCAGTTGCCCGCTGCAAGCAGTGCTGGCTGATTTCGAAGACGCTTCAGCGAACACCGAAGATAAAGAGGCTAAGCGTGAACTTATGCTAGTAGCCGATGCTTTACGTTTAGGTGGTGCTATCTTGGCGGTGTATCCGAATATGCTGGCACCGCAACTGATAGGACGTCTCTTGCCGGAAATTGGTGGCAATGCCAATATTAAAATGTTACTGCGCGCCTGCGATCGTTCCGGGCCCAAGGATTGTTCTTTAATACCAGTTAATCATTGTTTGCATACACCCGGCGGACCACTTAAGGTATAGAAAACCTCTTAAATCGGAATTTTTAGATTCTATCTACCTTTCAACTAACTCATTTTACTGTTTGCCAGTACTCTCTGGAAGGACATCAATTTGCCGTTTTCGCTTTCTGCCTAACAAGTGACCTACGCTATATGGTTTCCATTTCAACACATTTCATTACTTTCGATCTATCCACATCGGATCTGACACGCGATGTTAATCCTGGTATTGAGGGTATAATGCAGCAGCTGGTTTTGAGCCCCGACAATAAATGGGCGGCTGCTTACTCGAACAACAATCAAACCGTATTGCTGAATATGCTATCAAGTGAGTTTGTAGTGATCAATAGCCCGTTCGAAGAAGAAGATGGTCCGGTGAGTGGACTTAACTTGCTTAATCAAAGGTATAATAGATCGAGTAAATATCAATGATTGTTAAATGTTCTTAACTATATCACTTTTTTAAGTCTATTCGTAACGTGTAAGCTGAAATGGGCACAGTTCGATATGCGTGGCAATTTAATTGATGTATTCAATGTATTCGGCGATACGGAAGGTTGGGAAATGTTAAGTAAGTCTTTCAGTTCAGTAACTACTTGAAGTATTACTCTATAAGAATATAAATTTATTTTAATTTCTATCTATATAAGGTATGGAATTTTTAACTCCAAAAGCTTATAATGTTATCTTTTGGTCGGGTTCTATCAATGAAACGCGTCTACGTTTGGATTCCTGGCGCAATGAGGCACATTCGGAACCCTTGAATCTCTTCAGTGCTTTGGCAATCAACTCGAAACGTTCAAAAATTTATGGATGTGCTAATGAAAGCAACTATCAGGTAAGCTCAGAACAAGGGCGTATTTATTACATCAAATCACTTATAAAACCTTATAAAAAGTTAAAAAATGACGAAACGAAAAAATTGTGATAAGATTTTTCGTATTTAAATAATTTCCCTAAATATAATTAAAAATCCCTTTAATAGAAATTTCGAACCTTTCCAAAAGTAGAATTTTTTTTGTTTGGTACAAAAACAGTGGTACAACAAGTGTAGTAGTAGTACGTTGGAATGTTACACAGAGTGTCCGGGGTTCAAATCTCGGCACAGGCAAAATCAAAAAGTACAAAACACAATATTTCTACACAGCACCACCTCTTGGCAGGCAATAGCAAACTTAAAATAGTAAAAATTGCGGTATAAAACTGTAGATCCCTTCCATTCATGTACAAATATAACACGCAGAACATGAGTGGATGCGAAAATTTGGGCCTAGGTCCTCCATGGGTGTTGTACCATTAAAAGAAGGCCCTCCGTGGGCTGTTGTATCATTAAAAGAATAAGAAGAAGACAACAACCCGTTAAGGTTCCTCCGCGCCCCTCGAGCTGCGAGTTGTATTGGTACACGAATGGAAGCGAAAAGCTTTTCTTTTTGCCATTGCCCACCAAGAGGTGGTTCCTTAAAATCGTGATATCGTTCTTATTAATTATAAATACATAAATAAATTATACAAAAATCCATGCCTGTTCAAAATACTGGGATCCGTTACTGTCACTTTTTGACCTTATTCCTTAACACTTATTTCATTAATTTTTCTCTGCTTTCAATGTAGGTAAGTGTCTTTCAATTTGTACGCGACGAGGCTACCAATGTAATAAGCTGGAATCATGAAGTGGACTTACCGCGTTATGAGAATGATCAAAAGGAAATGTTATTGCAATTGCGTTTAGATCAAAATGATCGCATGCTCTTGGGAACTGCGGGCAAAGGTTTCGTCATATGGGATTTTGGTAGCGATGACAGTCGCTTGAGCGACGAGGCCATGTATTTTGCATTGCCACATGGCGTTCGGAATATTACAACGAAAATGATGCAATCCAATTCGATAATGGTCAGCTCAAAGTTGGATTATGCGGTAGCTGGTGTGCGTAAAAGTTTGTACGTTTGGAGTTTGGAAACGAGGCAATTGGCGAAGGTGTTGGACGCGCATTTTGGGCGAATCATGCAATTGGAGGCACTAACTATCGGCAATTGGAATAATTTGGTAACATCCTCTATCGATCGTTCGGTTAAAGTTTGGAATATTAATAACATATTCGAGAAGGTGCATGTAATCGATAGGCATGAGCTGCAAATTGATAACATAAGGTAATGTACCCTAGGGCACGTCGAAATAGGAAAGGAGAATTAGGAAAGGTGCAAAATCAATGGAGGATCCCAGTGGTCCGAACTTAAAGCCTCTTTAACGGGTTCAAAGTTCTGAGAATGTCTGGTAAGCATGCAAACTTCTTAATTCTGCATTCCTACTCAAATTTCTATACAGTGAAAAGAACCCCTTCAAGAAGCAAGCTTCACTTAAAAACACATGCAATTTTTATAAAAAAAATTTCATACCTTCTTTTCAGTCTCTCCGAGGTTGATTTGGCCGTAACGGTTACGCGCAATTGTGTCGGTGTTTGGGAGACACGCTCCGGCCGGCTGCTATCGAAGTTAGCTGACAGTCCTTTAGGTGCTATAGTCACGCATGCCGAGATAACACCCGATGGACGCTACATTATCTCATCGGAGACGGGAAAATTTCTAATATGGAATCGAATATCGGAGCAAGTTATCTATCGGGACGATCAGCCGGGCATACAACAACTAACATTCATGGATTACGGCTATAAAGTGATGACAGTATCATGCCCCAATATTAATCAGAAGGAAGCGGCAGCAGCCGCGGCACCAGGTGCAGCAGGAGCGGGAGGCGAGGAAGGCGGTGGCAATCGCCTGACGGCTATAACCACATTGAGATCAGTACCAGGTAACTGTCCTAGTTTTAAGCGTTCTTCGCAATTTCTAAGGCATTTCATTGCATTGCAGAGGGCACCATACTCTTTCGTTTCGAATATCCCATTCGCATGATACCGGGCTTGCCATTCCGTCAGGCGGTAATCTCTGCCGATGCGGCATACGTAATCGTTTGCACGGTGGATAAAACGAGCAAGGACTGCATTGCGGTGTATAGCGCTACAAATGGTTCATTTGTGTCAAAGGTTCTGCTTAAAGGTTGTGCAATTAAGGTGCGTTGGCATATAATCGAATTTTTAATTCAAGTTAACCACAGTTAAACACAATATGCCAACTATTGGATGTTGCAGGAAGCTATTTCGTTGGTACCAATGCCGCACAAGGCAAATCAAGTTGCTGTTATTAGCAGCGAAAAGGGAAGCATTATGGACATCAAAAGTAAGAAACATATACGCTCCATACCGAAGTGGTGCGGCAGTATTACACGTGACGGCAAGTGTGGCTTGTATGCGCCAACTAGGTGAGTACCTCCAACACGACGCACGCTGATTTTACACTCAAAACACGATTTACCTTAACAGGGGTGGCCTGGAAATGCTCGAGCTGCGCAAAGGCACCACAGTGAAAACGTTCATACCGAAGGTGGCCGAAGGTGTTTTCTCGGTAATTTGCATCTTCACCGAGAACGATGAATACGTTTGCTACTATCACAGCGGCCGCAAAACTATACGTGTCTTTCGTACGGCGGACACTGAAATGATTGCAAACTATCGCCTGCAAGCTGAGCTCACCGCAATTAAGAGTAGCAAAGATGGGCGCTGCATTGTTTTGGGCACTGTCGACGGTTGTATGTCGGTGCTGGCAATTGTCGATCCGAAGAAAGAAGAAATGCTTGAGTATTTGAATGCGTTGCCGTCGCGCGATGAAAACTGGAAGGCTAAATTGGCGAAAATTAAGGCTCGGGTCGGTTTCAAGGCAGCAATTCGTGTCGCTACAATATCATCACGTTTCGATAATCACAGGGGTAAGCATAGCAAAATCACCGCTGATGATGACGACGAAGAAAAAGAAGAAGGTGCCGAAGAAGCGGCCGCTGAGTAGCTGAGAACTAGTGCAAATTAAGGGCATAAAATATCAAAGTTATTTTATTGTAGTAAGTAGTTGCTTATCCAAACAAAAGGTACAAATAAATATTTATAAATAAAATATATAATAAAAAAAAATAAATTATTATAAAGCTCATGCTCAAGTTTATGCTCAAATTTGTATGAAAATAATTGCTATAATTTGATATATCCGACGTTTTACTTCTTAGTTGTATTCCCATATCAATTTTTGTTTGTTAGGTGACTGTCCAGAGGACACACTTAGGCCAGAACGGCCTTCTGTAATCAAGCTTCTGTCTTGTGTGGTTGTGGTCCATACCTCATGGTTGGACCTACAGTTCCCGAACGGCGTGGTAGAAATTTATTATCACTTGGTGGTTATACACTTTCTTATAATTCTCTATCACTTCATATCCCAAGAAATATAAGTTTTTATGAGAATTAACCACCAGACCAAGACGAGTATTGAACCCGTTCCTCCCGGCTGAGAGTCAGTGCGCTTCCCACTCGACTTCCAAAGTCGTCCACTTGAATGCTACTCTCTAAACTCTGTACCATTAAGTTTTAGCTAGTTTTAAGGAACCTGTAAGAACGTCGTCCAATATTCTCGGTGCCAATAAATACACTTTAGTTAAGCAATAGAATCAAGTTCCAATAAATTCGTCACTCTAAAATACTTACCACAAATAGTTTCCTTCAGATTGACACTTCTAGCAATAATTTTTGTTCAAATTTCAGAGTTTTTTTTTAAACATGTAGAGCAACTATAAAATTCCGATTTGAAGAATATGTTTGAGGATTTCTCCAAGATAAATGGACCACATACCAATAAAAGCTCACAACGCTTTCAAATCATGTGAAGGGCATGCGGTTAAAACGTGATAAGCCACAATTTCGAACTTTTACAGGGGAGCAAGAAACAAAACAAAACCAAAATAAAAATAAAAACAAATTTTGCTTATCACGTATTGGCATGCCATCAACCTCATAAGTTTCTGAATGAGGATATATTAAAAAAAAAATATGAATCAAAAAAAAAAAAAAAATAAAAAAAATCTCCACACCTTTCCTCCGGAAAAGACTACCTTACTTTACTTACTTTTAATGGCACAACAGCCCATGGAGGGCCTAGGCCAAGCTTTTCGCATCCACTCATGTTGTGCGGGTTATATTTTATACATGAATGGAAGGGACCTACAGTTTAATGCCGAATCCGAACGGCGAAGTGAAAAGCTTTTCATAGCAATTTTTACTCTTGTAGGTTTGCCATTGCCTGCCAAGAGGTGGTGCCGTGTAGAAAAATTATTTTTTCTACTTTTTGATTTTGCCTGGAAAAGACTACCTACTTACTGCTTAAAACTAATACTTAGAAACAAAAACAAAAATCAAAATAAAACATTCGGTAAGATTTACGATTGTAACCCATTTCAATCGTAAGTTTTGATCTGATTTTTGCCGATTTTTATGATAAATTTTGAAGTGAATCTTGTTCTGAATATTATTTTTGACTTAAATATATTTTGACTTAGAATGGAAGGGACCGACAGTTTAATTCCGAATCCGAACGTCGAAGTGAAAAGCTTTTAATAGGCAATTTTTACTCTTGTAGGTTTGCCATTGCCTGCCAAGAGCCAAGAAGTGGTGCCGCGTAGAACAATTATTTTTCCTACTCTCTTTGAGTTTGCCTGTGCCGAGATTCGAACCCCGGACACTCTGCGTAGCAGTCTAACGCACTACCACTACGCCACAGCGACCACAGTATTAAGATTTGTGTCTGGTCTTTCTATTTAAATTTATTGTTAATTTGAAATGGAGATTTGGTTCTAATTTGATTTGAATTTTGACCTGATTTCTGTCTGACTTTTGGTCTTATTTTATCTGCTTTTTGTCTGATACTGTTGATATTTATTTGAATTTGATTTTTCCATAAGTTTTTTGGTTACTCAAACCATTCTGATATTTTGACTGACTGTTAATATATTCCATTCATGTACAAATATAACACGCACAACATGAGTGGATGCGAAAAGATCAGCCTAGGCCCTGCATGGGCTGTTGTGCCATTAAAAGTAAAGTAAGTTAATCTGATATGTTGTCTGATTAATACTGCTTATTTTCTATCTGAATTTGTGTTTAAATTTTGGTCTAGTGAAACTTTGTAAAAAATATTGATCTGAAAATTAATTGAATCAAATTCCGATCAAAATTTTAGTTTTGATTTGATTTTTGTTTTGATTTTTTTTGTCTGCGAATTGGTATGAATTTTAGCATGAATTTTGTTCTCATTTTATGTTAAATGTTTGTCTGAATTTGCTTTGAGTTTTTGATTCTGAACTTTGGACTGCATAACTCATTACCCGAGTTGATACTTAATTTTATTGATAATATACCATTTAATTTTGATCCAAAATTCAAGTCGATTATATAGTTCGATTTGTGTTTAATTCAGTTTTAGGCTGAATTTGGTTTGTATTTTGGTCTATAAAGTAACGTTTTTCAGCAATCTTTCCCTGTATGTAAATCGAATCTGAGGCTACTGGAATTTCAGCCTAGCCGTCATTCACTAGACCACCGAGGTAGGCGTTTATTCTTGAGCATTTTCAGTTTGGTGTTTTGATTTTCGACCAATTTAATTGCAATTACAAATTGCAAAACTAAACTCAAAAAGAAAAAGCCCATCAATTTTATTATTAAAACATGTGATAATAATTTTTATTTGCATAATTACGAAATAATTATAAAAAAATATGCACTTAAGCATTAATTAATAAAAAGAAAACACAAAAAAATGTATAAAAAAAAATATGTGAATGAGCAAAAAAACTAATACAAAGAAATTCAAGAAAAAAAAAATACGTTTAAATAAAATCAAAATGTAGATTTTCTTTCGTGGCTTTAATTAATATTAATAATGAGTAATGGTAGTGGTAGTGGTGGTGGTGGTGGTGGTGCAAAAGAATATTAATCTTATAAGTAAGTGTTACAAGTAATAATGATGATATATTTTTAAGATCAATGGGGGAGTGATAGAGAGAGAGAGAGAGACAGTGAATGTGACTACAAATAAATTTTTAGTATCATATTTGCTTATTTAAAAATACATGCTAATATATATTTTTTGTGTATGTTTTTGTTTTCGCTTTAGAAATATGTATATAAAATATAAATGAGTAATTTTAAAATAACATGCAGTACTTTCTTCTCAAAAATGATACAAAACCAAATGATGATTGATTGTGTGAAATTATAAACCCTAATTGAGTGAGTAGCGCGCAGAAATGCTCTCAGAAGTTATGGATATGGGGGCGCGTCCTTACTTTTTTTATGATGGATGGATGTAATAATTTTGTTGCGTTTTGTTTTTGGTTTTTTCTTGTTTTCTGTTTATTTGTTTTTTATCTCGTTTTTTGAATACAATGACAAAAATATTTTGCATATAACAATAAATTTGAAGTTTAAAGTAAATCATTTCTTTTTGAATACAAATTCTTTAACAGGATCATGATTTCCTTTTACTCTTCTAACAAAAATTAGTAGTAGTACGTGTACGTTTGTAAACAAAAAGGAAAAACATTTTCAACGCAACATTCAACCAAAAAAGTTTTAATGCATGTGTGAATAAATGAGTGTGTGTGTGTGTGTATTTGAATTATAACAAAATCTTACAACTGAAAGGAACAAATTTCACTTAACTTCACTTCATTTCAATTCGAAAGGAAACCAAAGAATTTGCTGTTTCATTTCTGGAATTTTTCTTTTACATTTGCTTTTGCTTTTCTATTCGCTCGTTCTCGTTTTTCTTTTTTTGTGTACTTAATAATTCTGTATAGTTATAGTTCTTTTCCCCCCTCCCTTTGACTTCACCATTGCAGTTGCTGCTGATAAAATTATGCTGCTGCAATCTCTACGCATGTATGTCTGTATGTTTGGGGTAAGTGTGTGTGTGAGTGTGTATGTGTGTGGGTGAAATACATCATACTTCAATATAATATATTAGGTAATAATAATTTTATGTTTTTGTTATTGATCTAATTTTTGCTTTTGTAATAATTTAATAATATATAGTAAATTTTATATTTAGCATAAATATTAATCGTATTAGTGTGTATGTGGTAGTTGAGAGGGTTTCAGTAGTAGGTAGTGGTAGGTTTGGGAAATCATTTGCCTCGTTTTCCTTCAGTATTTTAGTGTTTTTTATATAGTAATAATTTTTTGTATTTTTGTTTTTTTTTTCTGCAAATTCAAATGAGATTAAATTCTTATTTGTTGTTTGGTTTCTTGTTGGTTGTTGTAATTACTACGTAATCAAATTATATGTTTCATTATATAAATTTTGTTGCTTGATTTTTGTTTTTGTTTTTGTTTTTTTGTTTTTTCAACTATAAAAAGCGCAAACATGTGTTTGTCTTGTTTGTTGCCTGCCACGCCACTATCGTTTTGCAACTGCTACTTGGCTACTGTTGATTTAAGCGTGATTTTCCTTTTTCATTTGCGCCAATTTGGCTTGTATATGTTCCAAACGATTTGGCGATAATTCTGGCTTCTAAAAAATTAAGCATAAATTAATTAAATCATTTACGAGTAAAAAAGACCATCAACAATGTTGCCCTCTGCTGCTTACATCTTTACGTATTAGCGAACTTTTTTGCGCTGCATTCATATTCAAGCTTAAATTCTCATCGGCAACTTTATTGTCCATCATCATGTGTGTACTCAGACTTCCATCGGCATTACGATTTGGTGCCAGATTTGCCTTTGCTCTCAAATGATTCAAACGATCCATCCAGAATTCTGGATCTCCTGATTTAATGCCCGCAGCGGTGCTACCAGCTGCAGTGGTCACATGGTGTTGATGTTGAAAATTTGAATCTGTTAGATAAGAAGAACGTGACGATGCTGTATAGAGAATATGTGGAATGAGAAGAACCATTGATTGTTGTGTTGTAGTGTAGTGTAAATAAGTAGTAAAAAATGTTGGAAAATTGTAAAATATGTAAGAAGGTAGAAGAGAGTGTAGGGGGAGGGGGAAATGCATGTACAGGTATTATATATTATTGTATATAATTTATGTATAGATCAAGTGTTTCAATTCAAAACCCTTTTAAAGGCTTATACAACAATAAAACTAAATTAAAATTTAATGGTTTCTCGGAACTCACAAATTTTATAAGGTTACATCGAAATCTTGCCCAAAAATCCTTCAATCAAATGCTTCTACTCTGGAATTTTAATGGTTCGGAGTGATTTTTGAGACCTATTATGCACCTACATGGATGCGCAAAGTCTAACCTTCCATAAGTCTAACCTGAAATAGAAATTTTAGCCCTTTTACAGAGTTAAAATTGACATCTGGTATTTGATGGCCAATGAACGAATAACATGCCTTCTGTGAGTATGCATAAGAGTAGGGTGGTAGTAAGTATATGCTTCACGAGTTCACTATTGTGTCGGCAAAAACTTGAATCCTTTCAGGTTAAATTTGTATTTATAAGTGCTATTGACGGTTGTAGCCCTGCCAGATTTTTCAGTATAACTTCTATTGTTGTTCTTATTTTCTTGAGTAGTGTAAAATTCATTTTGCAACCCCGCAAGAATGGCTCTGGAGCCACAACAGGAGTTCATTATCTTTCATTCGCTAGTTTATTAGCAATTTCGTCCCCTTCTATCCAAAATGCCAGGGAACCACAGAATTGAAATCCTGTTATGTAGGTCAAGTTTACTCTGGCAAACCTAATTTGCAAGTGTCTTTGAAAACAGGAGAAACCCGGAATTTCATCTACATTTAATTTTCTATGTTATACAGTATTAATATTAAAAATGAGTAAATGTTCCATAACACTAAGCCCATTGGTTGAATATACATTACACTAATAACGATAAGATTTTGAAGAGAAGGGAAAATAGGCAAGGAAGATGAAATAAAAGTGAGAATTTCACAGCTCGCCTAACTTTTAATTTTCTATAAGGAACATAATAAGGTTCATTTGGGGAAATAGTATCAAACAGAATTTTCATCTTTAAGACATTACCACCCACCAGCTGGTGTCAGTCATTTCATCTTTCGAAGGTTTAACAATTCTGTGATTATCTGGACACGAAACACATCGAATTAAAGCACATCTTCGATTACGTACGCATACTCATGAAGCGCTAATATAACATCCACGATTTGATTCCACTTAATTTAACACTTTCGAAGAATTGAAAGAATATTAAGCTCGAAAATAGTTTATAAACATATTAAATGCGAATAATACCTAGCGAAAATTAATGTAAAGTGCCTAATTTACGATTACTAATCCAATAATTGTGTACCAATATTCTAGATTTTTTGTGTGCCAACATAAAAAATCACATTTCGACCGTTAGACAGCCGACGATATACACTCTACTTATAATATGCACCATACCTATTCGATTATCACCATTTTGTGATGGTATTGTCGTCTGTGAAATATGTCCAACCACTGTGCTATTATCACCAATTGCAGATCGCTCAATTTCAGCTAAACCATCTTCAATATATTTTTGAAAACTTGGACTTGCACCTTTAAGGAATGCCGACACATCGATATCAGCATTTTGTACCTAAAAACAAACAAACAATAAATATACTTAAATAAGTAATAAGTACCTACTTATCTAGTTATATGTTTACATTTCCACAAGAACAATATTCTTATTATTGATATTGTTTGCTTCTCACTCACCTTAAATTCATAAAGCTTTTGCAGACCCTGCTGCTTTGTTTCTTTATCTGAGATTAATTTGAAAATTTGAGACATTGTCTCATGTGCTTGATTCGAAATGCGTTTGGATTGCAAATCCTTTGAGGAAGAAACCGAACGTTGTGGCGAAGCATTTGGTAAGTTGCCCTCTTTTTGCAAACTCTGTAGTTATATGAAATTTCAAGTTATTTAAATGAAAAAACAAGGCAGTTAGTTGCTGTCCGGCCTTGCTACGTACCTTTAAAATCTTTATCAAATACGTATGTAATTCTGAATGTGTTGGTATCTGGTTAAGATGTTGCAATATGGAATTTCCCTTCACCTTGGCCATATTGTGTATAATTGTCTTGACTGTACGCAACGGAGTGTCCGAGGGGCGCGTTTGCCACCAGCTGCTTGGAAGAGCCAACATAAATTCATGCACTTCTAATATAACAGCATCATAGTTCAATTCATTTGAACGTTCTGGCAACATTTTAACGTTACGCCAAATGCATTTCATTAGAAGATCTGTGAATTTCGGTAGCCCAGCAACTGGGCAAGTTTCACGCAATAAGCGAATGAGTGCGCTGAAAAGACAAAGGCGATAATGAATGAATGCTAAGCCAATAGAAAATCGTAGCCAAACATACCAATTTAAATTTGTGAAATTTGCTTTATCCAATACCTTCAAGCAAATCCCATTAATAACTTTGTTATATTGTCCATCGTCACCGTTATTTAATTTTTGATCAGCCATTAAATTCAGTAGGGCAGACATTAAGTTCTTAACGCATGCTACACTCAGTGTTTTGCCCAGCATCTTTGAGTGGAAAAATGCATAAAGTATTGATAGGAGCGGTTGGTATACAACCAGAGATTCTGCAATGGGCACTTGAGAGAGGTTCTATAAAAACAAAAAAGTAATAACAATTTATGCAATGCAAAATGTGCTCGTATTTGTACATACTTTAAGTTGTGCCAAAACATTTTGTATGAAGATTTCCTCATAATCACGCAGCACTGCTTGCTTCTCAGGTGATTCAATGATTTCATTAAGCTCGTTTATGGCAGCGCGTGCCTTCAATGTGTCTGTGCTACTGATTGCTTTGATTATTTTAATCAAATGTGGATCATGTTTGGGAAGTACATCAGCCAAGCTATAGAGCAAATTTATATAGAAACAATTAAAACATATTTATTGAATTTGATTTGAAGAAATAAATAAAATCGACCAATGAAATTTATATATTTGGTCGTGATTCTATGATTATTAACCCCCGCAATATACAGTACATTCAAGAAGAAAGCAATCGGCTTTTTCGCATGAAATAAGTATCCCTTGATTTTCAAAAAAAAAAAACCAGATTTCATTGTAAATTTCGCAATGTAATTGTAGAATGAGTCCATTATACGCTTTCGTCTCAAGAGCATATTTAAGAAATGAGTTCCGTATCCGCGAAACGTTTTGAAGCAGACTTTCTTTGTTCCCATCCAAAAGGTCCCAAGATGTCCCACTTGAGTGCTTCGAAGTACTTAAAAAAGTTGAACGCATTTGTCCAGCAGTGGAACCAACACTTTTCGGTGCACAAAAATGTGGACGACTTGCCAAGTCGCGGCATTTGCAGAGCTACCTCGAAACAGGAGGACTTGGTTATAAAGAGCAAGCCTTGAAAGCAGCTAAACAAAAATTGGCTCGAAAGGCCATAAATGTCTCTCTGAATACAATAAGAAACCGTTTGAGGGAGATTCAGATCCAATTTCGAGCAGCGACGGTAAAACCCTTACTAACTGCAAAGCAAATAAAAAAAACGCCAAGAGTGGGCAACTGAATATGTGGAACATGTGGATGACGATTGGAGCCAAGTAGCGTTCACAGACGAATCCTCCTTTTGAATGACAAACACTATTAAGCGTGCTTGGTCCACTAAAGACGGTAAGATGCTCCAGCGATCAGTGAAACATCCATTAAAGGTTCATGTTTGGGGATGCTTCACAAAACAAGGATTTGGCAAATTAATCATGTTCACGAGGAATTTGGATGCCAACTTCATGACCACGATATACCGTCGTGGACTTCTACCATCAACGGATATGTGGTTTGGGGCAGGAAGCCGAGATTGGGTTCTCCAAGAGGACAACGACCCAAAACATCGCAGTCGCTTGTGTAGCATTCGGAAAGAGGAAAACGGCATAACTTCATTGGATATTGGCCCTCACAGTCGCCAGATGTGAATCCGATCGAAAATGTTTGGGCTCCTATGAAGTTAAAACTACGTGGAAAGAAGATACGTTCAATAAATCATTTGAAACACGGTCATATGCTGAAAAATTAGTCGATAGCATGCATTTCCGTTGTAATGAAATTACAAAGAATGGTGGCGACTGGACACCATATTAATATATTTGCGCAATCAATAATTAATCATTTCAAGATGCTGTGGACTTTTTTTTACTTTTACTTTTAATGGCACAACAGCCCATGGAGGGCCTAGGCCCAGCTTTTCGCATCCACTCATGTTGTGCGTGTTATATTTGTACACGAATGGAAGGGACCTACAGTTTAATGCCGAATCCGAACGGCGAAGTGAAAAGCTTTTCATAGCAAGTTTTACTCTTGTAGGTTTGCCATTGCCTGCTAAGAGGTGACTTTTTTTAAGATACCTTAATTTTTTCAGTGACTTAAGCCGATTGCTTTCTTGTTGAAACTACTGTACCTAGGCGATTGATTTACGCCTCCTCCGCCGCCGCCATTTGGACCGTAAAGTGCTGCATTAAATTGTTGCTGCTGCTGTTGTGGACTCATATAGGGTGATACACCGCTACCACCACCACCACCAACCATACCAGAGATTACAGCATGTGGTGGTGGTGTAGTGTGTGCCTGTTGTTGCATGTATTGTGAACGCGATATCAATTGTTCAAATTTATCTTGTGGATATTGAACGCCATCGCGTGTCGGAATAATTTTTATAGGCTCAAAAAGTAATGAAATGTCAACGTGCGCCACATCGGCTTGCTCCATTTGATCGACACGCACCCAACATTTTTCGATTTCCGCAATTACATTCGGATCGAGTCCAAATGGTCCTGATGGTTTTTGCGGTAGCAGTGACTGTATGGATGCCGGCTGATCGAAAGTTCTATACAGAAAATTGAAAAATTAAATAAGAAAATAAATGGTATTTTAATTAACATTCAAGTAGTAAAACAACACAGTAGCAGTGAATGAACAGTAGAAAAAAAAACCAAGTTAACTTTCGTTCAAACCAAGAAACAATATAAATTCCAATATGTATTAATGTATAGAATGAGGAGCTTGTGAATTTAATATAAAGCATAGCCATATTTAGCACTAGCAATATTTATTTCTAAATATGAAAAAAATTACACTAAAATTTGAAATGCAAAATAATATAAAATAAAATCCTTACCGCAGTTTGCACTCCTGTTCATGTCTTCTCGACCATGAAAATGAATATGAGTATAACATGCAAAACGGGTCGAACGGAATTGCAAACTGTTACAATAAATTCGGAATATTCACAAAACATAAGATTAGCACTTGGCCGAAATCACAAAATGTTAAATACAATTGTGAATATATTTATGTACATTTATCACAATTAATGAGCGCCATATTATGGGTTTGCCGATTGAGAAGGTAGCGAACAAATGTTTCTCTTTTCTGCTTATGCAAACTCATAAAATGGGGAGTGCACTCAATTTTAACTTGGTTGGAGTTAAGAATAGAGAGGCATCCATTTTATTTTTGGTTTCTACATAGAAAAGCAACAACAATTATGTCTGTCCTTGCTGAATGTAAAACGGCACTTCTAGATAATTTCGTATCATTTTACTTTGATAAAAAATCAAGTGAATTTGAAAATTTAAATTTTGAAATTTTTGAAAACTATTTTGACACAGTATTTTTGTTTACAAACAAAATAAAATCCAATATTAAGTGCTTATTTAGCAATATGAAAATTCAGCCATTGATATTTCCCAAAAAAGCAACAGCAATGGTAACAGGAAAATATCAACAAAACATTCAATTAAACTGAAAAAAAAGTAAGACGTAAAAATGAAAAAATTGTTACCTAAAATTGACAAGTTTTATTTATGTGTGACAAGCAAAACAAAAAGAAAGCGGAAGCACGGCATTATTGTAAACACTAAAAGCAAAGCGATTGATGAATGCAAATTATACATGAACGGAGCGATGCAAAGCAGCAGCAGCAGCAGCAGCAGCAATTCAAGCAGATGGCAAATATTCAAATTGTTTATAGCCAATACCCAAAGTAAAAAACGATCAATATGCCCTGGGATGGTAGGGTAAGTAGAAATGTATTTTTTTGTTATGCTTTGAAGCTTGAAGCTTTCATCAGCTATACATACATAGAAATCTTATGTTAAATCGTGTTTCTTTGTTCTCAGAGATCTTAAGAGACAAGTAAAATGCAGCATGGGAACTCATTATATTCTTAAATATGCTGTATTATTTATTTGTGTTGAATTGTAAAAATTAGAATCATGCAGAAGAGATTTTTACTCTGGATGGAAGTTGGGAGCTGAAAACCTTTTTTTCAATCCAGTATCAACCTGTTTGCACTTTAAATAGGAATAAATAATCTGTTTGGTTGCAAATAGTAAATGAAACTAGGCTTCTTGGTTCCAAAATATTTCCTGCCCTGTTAGAATTGTCATATTTTCATACACGACTGTTATGTAACAAACTGAGAAAAAAAGTTCATATTTTTTTAAGAGTCCAAACTTTCAATGGTCATAGATGACACGACTGAAAGGCACGGATATGTTTTAAATTGTAACTAAAAATAACAGACTATCAGATATATGTATGTAGAGGATAAAGGTGTGTTCTAATGAACTTTACTTTACTTACTTTTAATGGCACAACAGCCCATGGAGGGCCTAGGCCGAGCTTTTCGCATCCACTCATGTTGTGCATGTTATATTTGTACATGAATGGAAGGGACCTACAGTTTAATGCCGAATCCGAACTGCGAAGTGAGAAGCTTTTCATAGCAATTTTTACTCTTGTAGGTTTGCCATTGCCTGCCAAGAGGTGGTTTAATGCCGTAGAAAAATTATTTTTTCTACTTTTGATTTGGCCTGTGCCGAGATTCGAACCCCGGACAATCTGCGCATCAGTCCAACGCACTACCACTACGCCACAGCCACCACTGTTCTAATGAAAGCTCTCTGAAATTGAGACCTGCTAAATATTGATGCCTCTCATTACAATCGGCTTCCGGAATTACTGTATGGAACTAGAGGTGGAATCTGTGGAAATTTCGGCAAGAATTCCATTTATTTCATTAAAAGTTCTGAAAGCAAACCCACTCGCTTATCAAAATCAATACACCGAACTAAAAGTTCTTGCAGCAATGAGATTACAGCAGTTAAGCAGTTAACGTTGACTTTCTTCCCCCTCATTCAATTCCTACTTATATCTCTACACGTGGTGTATCTTGCTCAAATTTATATTCATAATTTTTAGGAGTTTACATTAGTCAGAGTCAAAAAACAAGCCTCTAAAATATGGAAAATCTACCTATAGAATTTGGAGATGCTGAATACATGTCTACTACCTTGTAAATACCTAGTTATACAGAACAACAAATAGTAGTAGGTAGTTCAATTAATTAATTAATAAAAGGAAAGTATGTATAAATTGTAAATTTAAATTTTATAAATTGTAAATCATTTCAACTTGTGCAGTGCAGAATCAATTCACTACGTGCCAACAATAGCAGCCCTTTCTCCCAGAAGGTGGCTGGCAACCCACACTTAAACAAAAAATGCTCTAATTTGTCATGAGTTAATTAGCAGTAAACAATTAATTGCTTTTCTTTACTGCAACACTTAACTAAGTATTTTGAGTGTAGGCTGCAAGAAAATTATTCACATTTGTCGAAGTTGTTAAAATCGAATGCAAATATTGACTTATAAATTTATTTGTCACACATAGACATACATATTTACCGGTAGTAAGATATGTAAATAAAATTAAAATGTATATATATTTCGTGCTACAGCAATAAACAACAATTTCAAAACGATATATTTTACAATTCGTATACATATACAATATAAGCATAGACACGCATAATCACAAGCCCGAAAATCTGTAAGATACCAAAAAGTATAATGCAAGCAAACAAACAATTAAACCCTTTAAATAATGAGGAAAAAGCTTAAAAAAAATAAAAGATGTTAAAAAGAAATTTACGCTTGTCTTATGAGCGAAGTAGAGCGCTTGTCTCTTTCTCCCGTAGAGCTGTTTGCTTCACTTGCATATTGAGAACTAAAGCAAAAATTTCAAAATCGTTTTGTTAAAAGTTTGAAGAAGAAAGAAAAATAATGCAAAGAATAAGTTAATAAATAAATTAATTTAATAGTGATTAAAAAATATTAAGTAGAGAAGATAAAAATAATAATTTTTATATATAGATTAGCGCCAAATGTTATTGTTGTTATTGTTAAGATAGTAAACTCTAGCAGTATAAAATATTTTTACTTTCTTTACAATTTGAAATGTTTCCAAATAATATAATGTTGTAATGTTCCATGCTTAATTTAAATGTTGGCACGCAGTTCAGTTCTATGGCGCCCAAATCACAACTCACCTCTGTGCTTGTGTCGTTAGATGCTCATCTGGTGGTGGCAATTCATCACAACCATTTGTCGCCGGCTCATCAATTTCGATACTATCCTGCTGCACAACTTGTCCCGTTGTTGTTTTGTTGACCATGGCATGTGGTGGCTGCGGTTCAGTCAGCACTGCTGGCTTTTTAGTTTTCTTTGCACGCTTGATGCGCTCATCCAGCATTGATAGATCCTTCTCGGTCATTTGTCCAATTAGCTTATAGATTTTATCACCCGCGAGGAAATATGCCTGCACCACACAATTCAAGGCAGCGTTGCGCACTGAATTATCACGATCGGAAATATGCCGTGCTATTTCCTTTAACGCCACTTGCTGCGATGGCTGGCACACTGTCAAGCCATAGTTCTCAATGAGATAGCCCAGCTCATCCAAGCATTCAGTGCGCTGGCGTGCATTCTTTGACTTCAAGCCATCCATAACGTATACGAAAACTTTTGTATAAGGATAAACAAGCAGAATTTGACGAAGTAGTGTGCGTACACCATGGCGTACAGTATCTTTCGGATCACCAAGCTATAATGAGTAAAGTAAGTAAATGGTTACATGTGGGTAATAAAAAAAATCATCTAAAAACTAATATGTCTTAATATAAGAAGTAAGACGGAAGTTTGAACTAGCACTAAAAACGTATTCGTGTAAAAATACCTTTAATAGCAAATGCGGTATAAATGCACTACCCTCATTCTCAGCTAGTATATACTCCATGTCGACCAATGACTGGAAAACTTGATTCAGATACTCAAGACCCTTAATCAATACAGAAGGATTTGTATCGTAGAAACGAAGTGATAACCACTTCAGTATTAGATCCAGATTACAGACTAAAGCTTTGCTGTTGTTAGACAAATCTTCGTTCAATGATTCAATTACTTTCAAGTGATATCTAAGAGACGGCAAAAAAAAAGTTAACGATTCGTAGGATTTGAGATTGTTTTTAAAACTCACCTAAAGTCATCATGAAACATGTTCGCCATTAGTCCCTTATTAACATTGGCCGTGGTCATTTGCTCGCGCAACAAATCCGTGAACTCTTCGCGGGGCGTGGTAAATGTCCATTTCAGCACGCGCATTTTCTGCTCGTCGATCAGACGTTGATTCTTGGTATTGTTAACAGCAAGCAATGGTGACGTATCCACATCTTCTTCCTTCTTGCGTGATGCAGCAGTTGATTTCTCTCCACCAGCGCCAGTACCACCCTTACCAGCATTTGATTTCTGCCCTCCATTTCCACCGCCACCACCTCCTCGTACCACTTTCTTAGGTTCGTCTAGTATGGGTGCTTGTTGTTTACCCTTAGGCAATGGTTTAACTGGTAAATTTGGACGCGCCTTATCTAAAGCAGCTTGAATATCCTTCTTTGATGCAGGTTTCTGTTTATCTAACGCCTTCACCATATTCTCGAAACCAAGATGCATCATAATGCCCAGTACTGCTTCGTTGGCGTTCTTGCGCACATCTACATTACGATCACAAATGTGTGCGTACAGGAGTGGCACCATTGACGTGAGCTCCTCCTTTGAG
Organism: Palloptera scutellata; assembly: GCA_958295655.1. Classification (NCBI taxonomy): domain Eukaryota; kingdom Metazoa; phylum Arthropoda; class Insecta; order Diptera; family Pallopteridae; genus Palloptera; species Palloptera scutellata. The sequence goes on from OY282450.1 coordinate 90,051,575, forward strand.
ACCGACTTTGGCGGCAGTAACGGCAGGTGTTCGGCCAGCCAACCCCATAATTCCGATTTGAGTGCAGGTGAGGCGGCCTTTAATGCATCTGCAATCATTTCGCCTTCGAAAAACTCTTTGTAGCCACCCTTCTCACCAAAAATATTAATGCAATTTAAAGCAGCTGCACGTACAAATGCTTTACTGTCAGCCAGAGCATGTAGGAATCCTGGAAAGAATGTACGCACATGTGACTTACAGCCAGGGCCCATGGCATTAGCTAATTGCTCACAGATAGCCAAAGCAGTTTGGGCGATCTTTGCATTTGAATCCACTAGACGTAAAGCTAGTGCTGGCCCTAAGTCGCCAATTGCAGACTTAATCAATCTGGCTTCACTGATGATCAATTGCACCTTTGTGAGGCCTTCGTTACGCGTCTTCCAATCCTTATCGGACAACTCCTTCAACAGTGCTTCGGTGATTTGCGATGAAATATCAACGCGTGGCAATAAATCAGCAAGATTAATTTGCTCCTGCGCATCGTCACCATCGCCACCGCCAACATCATCGTCCCCATCATCATTGCCACCACCGCCTCCACTGCCACCTATAGACTTCTTAACACCACGCGTAGGCTTTGGAGGTTTCTCACCTATATTCTTATCAAATTCAGATTGTATTTGCGATTTGAGTGCAGGTTTCTCATTTTCGAAGAACATCATTAATGCATTACCCATGTACATTGACATTGTGCCGACTAGCAAAATTGCAGCACCGCGTACTGTTGGATTTGTGCTTTGCACTGCTTTGCGCACATCTTCGATCAACAGCTTCGGTTGCAATTGGAAACCAAATTCCAATATGGATTTGCTCACCCAGTTCAGTGCTTCCGATTGCACTTTTGGTGATTTGTGTTCGAATGCGAAGGTAAGCACTTTACCAACTATAAATTCCAGCTTGGTAACATCGGCAAAAGCGGTGAGCACATCGGCCGCAGTAGTGCCATTCTTAATATCGGCAAGCTTCTCTGTGATTTCGTTGACGACAATGTCAACTGTTGTCGTGGTAATGGGATATGTTTCAGCTACAATGCGAATAATATCCAGTTTGATTTTAAGTACTTGAAAATTCATTTCCTGAAACACAACCATAGTAGCAAGTTATCATAACAATTAATTTATTACTTGGTTACTTTAAATTACCTTCAATCCTGGCTTGCGTCCGCTAATTGTACGTACAAGTGTTTGTGATAGACCCGGAGTTTTAGCATCAAAATCATTAATTTGTCCCAAGAGGCTCTCAACTGCAGCCAAGCGATTTTTCCAATTCGAATCAATTAAACCTTGCAAAATATCCGGAGTTAGAAATTCTTCAGCCTTCGCTTGCACTTCTTCGACAGACATTTCACGTTCGGTAGCAAGCACTTTGGACGTACTTGCACTCTTAGACAAGGGAGCAGCACCGCCGCCACCACCAATACCAGCCTTCTTGGCCATTGTCTTTTTACCAGCGCCTGCTGTAGCCGGACGTGAAATCGCTTTAGGTTCTGATGAGCCACTACGCGATGATGACGACGATGCAGCAGCTGCTCCTGATGACGGTTTAGATGATGGTGCTGTAGCGGGACGTTCTGGTTTCTTGGGTCCAATCACTTTCACCTTGATCTCAGCTTTCTCCTGGAATTCCTTAATTTTTGCCATTTTTAGTGCATCCACTTCAAGCAGAAATGGACCAACTACTTTCTCGCCCATCAGCTTAATTAATGTACCCAAAGCTTCGGCCGAACAATCACGCACTGTTGGATCGGGTTCATTGAGTGTTTTTATTAAAGTAGTAACCAGCAGCTTTAATAGTTTCTTATTCAGCGCAGCTGGTTGTGTACGCGCAAAGGCACGTGCCAAAAATGAAGCTGTCTCTGATTTAACATTTGGATTCTTGTTGCCCAATGATTCAACAATGCATTCCTGCATTGCTTCCAGATTTGTTGATGGATAAATAGCATCCATGGCGTCACGCAATGCAGTAACAACATTTGACTTTTTCTCTTTGAATTTCTCAAGTAAGGAAGGAATACAAGCCTATGCAAAAACCAGACAGAAATTATGTTTCAAATTAGATAGATTTAGAACTAGAAAAAGGAAATGACACCCACCATAGCATATGTTGAGAAACGTTTTCCCAAGCCCTTAGCCAACATTGTCAAGCATTTGCCAGCCATGGCCACAAGTACTACATTTGTATCTTTAGTTATGACTTTCCGCAGCGTATTCACCAGTGTACCATATTCACCACTTTCCAATTTAGGATGATCTGTGAGTAATTTCTCGAGAGCGTCCAGCGATTCTTTGCGTAAGGTCCACTTCTTTTCTTCGAGCTTATCATAGAAATCTTTTGGCATTTTTGAAAGTATATCGACAGGATCGATAAGATCCATGGGATCGACTTCTTCACCGCCAGCATCAACATCATCATCTGGAATAAAAATTATATCAAATTTCATCGTACTAAACGAATGCGAGGTAAGTATAGTAATAGTCTTTGAAGTACAGTGAGTCGAAAAGAATATTTCCCATTCAAAAAATAACATAACGTGTTGTTTATGCGAGCTTTAAATTGTTGCTGTAGAACATAAAGCATACACTCCTGACAAGTTATTGTACGTTAGAGATATGTAAAGAACCTTAATTTAGAACACACTCATATGCGTTCCAGGCCATAGGAATATAGGAGAAAACAAGAATACTGATGGCATGGCAAGACATGGGAAAAACAATCACTTAACCTAAAATAACATTCATGAGCGTCCAGTAAGAACACAAAAGTCTTGCAAATAAAGAACAGCGTACGTGCTTAGAATCATCTTTGGCGAATCTACGCTGAATAAAAATGAAGCTAACTGATTACAAATAGCAGTTACTTTTATATAAGTTCAGTGAAAAAGTGAAAGTGATTTACATATGATACAATAAAATCATTCAATTTAGATCAATATAGAAATAAAATTTAACTCTTTTGCTTGGTGCGTATCTCTTTTCTAGAAGACTTCTAGACATACATAGAGTGTGCCCTAAAAAGTTCTATCCCTCGGTTGCTTTCAAAATAATATTCGCTATTGTGTGATTGATGGCTCACGTTAATAATATAATATTATCAAACAAAACTCTTAAATTGTCAAAGTGCTAAACTTTAGCAACTATTATGACAAATTACGGCCGATTAAGTCGAGCGGAAGGAGGAGGAATCTATATCTGCTTGCTGAACCTAAGAGGTGACTATAATTATCGATGGGATCAAATAATCCAAAATTTTTAGAAGAATTACTCAAAGTTATTCTTTAACACAATTCGTTCTTTACTCTCTCCCACGGATATTTGAATATTTAATGAATATCAATCAATTACCATCGCCAGCATCTTCGTGGTGAGCTGCTGCCACAGACAATTGTTGTTGTTTTTCTTGTTGAGATTTTAGATATCTGCAGAATACAATAGCAATTTTAATAATGCACATTAAACAAAATGGAAGTGAAAGTAACGTCAACATACCTAATTGGTTCAGCTTTTTCACCTTTCAGCTTATCGAATTCATCTTCTAATTCCTTAATAGTAACTTGTGGCAATGATGCTATTTGTGCTTTCATTGCTGCGCCAATCCATCTGTAAGAATAAAGCAAACACATCAATTATAGCTTAATTAATACCAAATATTAACATACCGATAAATCTCCACAGCAAGTAGTTTGCCCTCATCACGTACACCTTTATCACGATCGCTCATCAATGGTGCCAACTTTTTAATCAATGGCTTCACATTCGCCACCTTATTGCCGAAATCATGCAGCGCCAAAGTTGTGGCTGCAACACAAGCAGCTACAATTTTTGGATTTTTATGCTCCATACCTTTAACCAGTTCCTCGAGCACTGATTCGTGCTTCTCAATTTCAATATACATGAGTGTGACTTGTACTGAGAGTTCCTTGGTTTTAGTTTTTGGTGCTGCAATACATTTGTGTACAATGCCCGACATAACATCGCCGACTGTCTTGCCGGCATGCCCACAATTCTCAACGAATATGAGAGCAGCTTCTAGGCCTTTCTCTTGTGCCATGGCATTTGAGTCGGTCACCATTTTTTTTATGAGCCCCAAAAATTTCATCCATTCTGATGATTTTTCATCATCGATTTCACGAAAGAGTTTAGCGGCTTCTTCGTAACCATCAACGCGCGCCTTCCAAAGCTTATGCACGCAACGTTCCTCAACGGGAAGTTTCTTGTATTCGGTATCTTCAGTCATTGTGATGCAGAGACGACAATGAGATGATGATCGCCAATGATATTAATTTTTAATTGTTGTTGTAATGAGTATTCTTTCTTCTTCTTCGAGTTTCAGATAATTTACATATATTTTCAAGTAATGCTACTTTTTTTGATATTTTTTTTACGACGTCTAAAATGGAAATGACAGCAAAAATGTGATAAAAGTCTAATATAGTAATACAAGAAAAAAACTTATGATGTTTTTCAAAACCAAAATTACATAAGGAAAAATAAGTACTTAAATAATTTTCAGACTCTCTTTTTGAAATCATTGATGCAGAAAAAATTTAAAAAAAAAAGCTAAATTTATAGCATGTAGTAAATTACTATTAGTTTGAAGATAGAGACTTGGAAAGATTTTATTTGTGTAGCCTTCATGGTTCAGCAACTTCTTGACTTGGTAAGGAAGAGTAAAGAAAATTTACGTTAATTAAATTAGTTTTGCCTTATTTTAATGTGAAAATGCTCGAATGCTCCTGAAAATTCTTTTTATCTATTAGAAAGCTGAAACTACTCCATTTAAGATTTTCGCCCAAGTTATCGAATCTTTATCAGATCACCCATGGCCATAGTCTCATATTTCGGACAAAGAATTTTGTCGATTAATTATCTAATCTTTTGTACGATATTTTAGGTTCTCATTTGCATTTATGTGGAACAGAAATAGTCGTCTATTAAAAAACACTGCAACCAAATACTTTAAAGGACTATTTTCATGTATGTAGGTACAACAATATCAACCACTTATAATTAGTGTGTGTGTATGAGTAGATTTTCTTGAAAAGCCTCTCCAAATATGTGTGCCGACGACAATTTCCATTTCATTTTTTCTGGCTTATGCTAAAAATATCTCAATGCAACTCTATAAACATAACAGAATGTAGGGAACAAAGTTTCTTCTTTTCGGTTTCCCATCCACCAACATGTAAAGAGAACAAAAAAAAAAAAAAAACAGCATACAAATTGCAACATTTGTCTAATTTTAAATTTGTCATTTTGCCAGAATCTTACAATCTTTTTTTTTACAACACATCTATTTACATACATATTTCCTTTTCATTTTTAATCATTAGTTTTTATTTATGTATTTTTACTGTACTATCTACCGGTTGCTATTACTTTTACTTTTAATGGCATATAAGCCCATGGAGGGCTTTTTCACATCCATTCATGTTGTGCGTTTTATATTTGTACATGAATGTAAGGGACGCCGTTCGGGTTTAATGCCGAACCCGAACGGCGAATTGAAAAACTTTTCATAGCAATACCACTACGCCACAGCGACCACTATATTCAGTCTCCGGGTATTGATTTTTACAACCCACCTCACATAAGCACTACTATCCTACTCATGCCTATGTAAATAAATCCATAGTATATGTAAGCAATTACACATATAGTTATAGCCTTTTATGATTTGTGTTGTTATTGTTGTTTCTGTTGTTGTCTATTACAAATCGCATGTCGAACCAATCACCTTAATCACTTTACTGTCACAGACATTTCTTCATTTTAGTTGTTGTTTGTGGGTGTTGCTGCTCACCAACTAACAGCTCACCAACAGTAAATGTGCATGAGTGGTCAGTGGGTTGGTTGCTTTTGGAATAATATCCACACCCATATCTAACCTATCGTTGCTATTGTTCCTGATATAAAACTAATAAAATAAAGCTACTGTTTTACATAAATTTGAAAGAGATTTATTTACACACACATAAGTATACACATGCTCACTCAATATTGGCATTATTTCACCTCTACACCATCAATCAAGCACATTTATATGCATGCAGCTATTTAAACGTGTAATTAAGTTTTGTGGCAGCGCCTGGTCGATTACCTTTAATATGAATATTATTAGTTCATTCATATCTATATCGATGTCCCAGTCCAAGGCAAGAAAATATTTCAAGTTTATTTATTTAATATAATTTTTCCAAGTAGAACATTTAGTTTCATTTGAGATATCGTTACCATATTTTGGCAAATCTATCATCGATATACAAATAAGAAGCCCTCAGTCAGAGCTGAGGTCACCCGGTATTATTATTGAGTACAGACCAATGATCTCTGCTTTGGATTCACGTATATCTTTCATTACATTAGTGTACACTATACACACATTTCTCTTGCTATAGTTTTTGCGAAAATAGTGGCTCAGTTTTCATTACTGCTGTCGTTTTGAAGAATGTTAAAATAGTGCGATTGTGCTGGAATAATAGAATTGGGACAAAAATTGTAGTACTCATGGAGTAGCTCCTATTTTATATAGACTCCTTAATTCCTTAGCTGTTAATGGTTTATTTTTTTTTTATGTACATTTATGTATGTACGAGTATATATTATAATATTTTTGTAAAACACCCGAAATGTAAAGAGAAAATAAAATCAGTCGTGAGCTAATATTGATATCATTGTGAGATAAAGTAGTAAATGAGTGTAAGAAATAATTTATTGACATGTAGCGTAATCACACTTTATAACTAAACAATTGTCAATATAGTATCTGTAACGAGTATAGTACAATGAATTGAGAATTTATAAAATAAGTAGTTTGATTAAAATATCTACATTTCTTTAGCGCTCTTCTTTTAATAAAAATGTTTTACACAAATACAAATAAAGTGGAACGTACATAACAAAGTACGTAAGCTACTTAGTGCTAAACACAGTTGATTAATGTAGTAGTACGCGAAGGAGGTAGTAAGTAGTATATGATACTACGTCATCCTTGAAAGTAAGTAGTACAAAAAGTATGTATTATAGTGGTTTCCATCCATGATCAGAGGACTTTCCGAAGATATACATATATGTACTATACAGCTAAAACTCAGTTGGTTGAAATGCGAAGCAAAGGGAAGAAAACAATATTATTGAAAGCAAAGTTCTAGTCGGAATAAAAAGGTATTCAAGTCTGTCGTAGAATCCGATCGCTGCTGGATTCGTATTTGAACCCGGCAGAATTTTTTTTACATTACGTGCATTCCGAATTTATCAGTATCATGTTCGAATCACATAATAAGTCCGAAAAGTTTGCCTAGACCGCGAAAAAATATCGGTTCCCAAACATTCGTTCAGCTTCGAAATGAAAGAATATTTTTGCATTAGGATAATGTTTTTTTTTCCAGAGTTGTATTGTATAAAAATTTTAACTTCCCACATAAGTTGGAACCTTTGTTCGGTACTACAATAAATGTTTATAAAGAAAGAAAATATTTTCTTTTCGATTCGACAGAATGAAAACCTTAACACAAAGTTTTGACATAGGCGGATTTTGCTAATTTAAACAAAATGTGTATATGCAATAATTTCATGAGCTATAAGTTCGATATAAGTTAAATTTTTTGCAATACTTATAAAAATAACAATTTAAACCTACATAATAAAATTGATGTCAACCACGATTTTAGAAATCAGATAACACAGCGTAATAGTTGTACTATATACCAATTAAAAAGAGCAATAACAACTATGAAATGCTTTATAAATTACAACGATGACGTACAGTAATTAAATTTTGCGCGATTTTTGAGTCATTTAATGGAATGAAATCATGCATAGCACGCAAATCCACAAGAAAAAGGAATGGGGTAAAGACTTAGTCAGGCTGCCAGGAACCTGCCAGAGCAAGGGTGTGAAATAAAAAATGACAGTTGATTTCAAGAGACATTAATAGGAATT